>JBCEWE010000376.1:499365-569365 GCA_039877035.1 Silurus lanzhouensis | reverse complement strand
TATGTGTATGTGTGTGTGTGAGTGTGTGTATATATATATATATACACAAAATTTTCTAAGTCAATGTAGAGAGTAGTGATGTGAAGTTTGGATCATTTTAGTGACTCGGTTCTTTGAATTTCGTTTGAGAAAATGTACAAAATAAATTAAATAAATTTGTAATAATCAGATCCTCCAACACGTCTTTATACACCAACTTTACTGTAGATCCAATAATGAAAATATCCAACTGCAGTTCATTATGATAAACAGAATGAGGAGCTTCTCCTATGACCTCCTCTGGTCCGGATCGTTATCATGTGACTCCCATAATTACAGTAACAATAATGTCAAGATCCGGACAAAAACCCCCAAAACAAATGATTGCATTGTGTAGCATCAAAGGGAGTCACATGACCAGAGGACTCCTGAGACGAACGACTCGATTCTGTTTTCTGTGGATAAACTATGGAGAGTTTGCTAGTCGCTAGTAGAGAGGAGGACAAACGGAAAGCAGGCAAAAGGTAAACGGGACACTTGCGTCTTCCCCTATGAGATATTTTAAGTAAAAGTTTGTAGACTTTCAGACAATGTGTGTGGATTATAAAGAGTGAATGAAGAGTGTATGGATTTGACAGATTCTAATGAAACTTTTTTTTTTTTTTTTTTTTTTTTTATTTAGTCAATGAAATATACCGTATTTAATGATTTTTTTTTTACACATTACCTACACACACACACTCTTGTTTCATGTGGCTCCACCCTCAATTTACAATTAACGATCCTTACTGCCTTAATGAACAAATCACTCAGTGAGACGGCTGATTAGTCAAATATAAAAAAGCAATTTGTTTAATGTGATTACTTCTGAGAGCAAATCGCTTTCTGGGGAAACTCGTTATTTCTGATTCATTTAAAAATATATAATTGTTCAAAATGAACTAATCACAGGATTCTTTTGAAAGGAGACACTCACAGAACTGAATTTCTCAAAAGAATTAATATCAGTATGAGGTGGTACATGCCCCTCCCCCAGACCTTCAGTGGTGTCCTGCTGCCTGAATCAATCCACCTCCTGATCCCATCAGTATGACACCAGGTCTTTAGAAATCATCAGTATTATAGAGGAGTGCAGTAGAACAGAGCGCTGCATCACACACAGAAATCTCATACAATAAAGCAAGAAACCCAATGAACACAATTCAACAAGTCTCCTTTCACTGGAGCCGCAACTGCACCTCCTGCATACATCATCTCCAGCAGAAGCACCCACATTCACCTCGTAACATCATTTGGGGTTTCCTGTGCTTTTCCTGTGGATTTGAAATGATGGCAAATTGTGTGTTTTTGTACAAATTCTACAGGAAAGAAAACACAAAAGTGTAAACGGTTCATGAAAAACCTCAACAACTGTTTTGATCTGTGAACTTTTTCTCACCATGTCCAGCTTTTTTTTAAAAATGTTCTTGTAAGTGTAACCAAATCAGTTTCTTCCCCTCCGTCAGTCATGTGATTAGTGACGCTCTCTGACCATCCAATCGAAAGAGGTGAAAATGTAAACGTTATTGTGCGCCTGCTAGAGGGCGCCGGAGTCAGCAACTCAAAATCTGATTGGTTACAGCAACAGTTTCAAGCAACATGGATTTGAATCTACTAAGAGCCCACAGTGCTGTTTATTTCTGATGGCAACATGTGACGTGAAGGATGAAATCTGATTGGATAGAATTCGAGAAATGCAATGAAATTAATGACTATTGGGAATAATACACATTCATGGACAAAAATATATGAAAATGTAAGGCAGTGTTTCTGATTTGAGTTCCCTGGTGGTCTAGTGGTTAGGATGAGGTGCTCTCACCGCTGCGGCCCAGGTTCGATCCCCGGGCAGGGAACCAACCCCAGCCATTAGGGTTGCACAAGCCTTAGTGCCGGTCCCAAGCCCAGATAAATGGGGAGGGTTGTGTTAGGAAGGGCATCCAGCGTAAAAACATGTGCCAAATCAAACATGCGGATGGTCCGCCCTGGCGACCCCTAATGGGAGAAGCCGAAAGAAAGTTAGTTAGTGTTTCTGATTCGAGTTGTCCCCCCCCTTACAAACGAAGTCTTTACATGAAAAGTTGCTCATAGGCGAAGACACAAGTGTCCAGATTACCATGAAGGGCTTTAACCACCAAACAAATCTTAATCAGTGGTAATATAAAAGCTCTCAACAGAACCAGTCATTATTAATTAACACACACACACACACACACACACACACACACACACACACACAGCTCTCTCAGACGGCTTAATAACTGCCTTCATGCACAAAACGCACATCTAATTGTATCATTGTACCGCAGTGGTCAATTCCTGGCTCCCCGAAGTGTCACATGACTCCAGGAACGCTAAGAAGCAGCAAAAAGTAATACTTTATTGTGTTTCATAATGAACTCGCTCTGTTTTTAAGGTCCTGGACTGGTCCAAATCCCTGCGCTGAGCCACTGTTACACCCTTGAGCCAGATGTTTTATCTGAAATTGGCTCGCTAGTAGCTTGCTCGGAAATAAAAGAGTCCGAGAAATGAAAGGAAGGATAATAAACTGTGTATATAGAGAACTTCAGAGCGTGTGCTGATACGGTGTTTAAGGATTAGGGGATGCGTTGATACCGATATTGTGTGACGCAAATCTGGCGTTAGACGTCAAGCTAATGAAGTTATAATGAAGAAATATCTGGCAACCCGTCAAATTCAAGTGTTCATTCCCATTCACAGATAAGAAGAAAGCAGATATAAGAAGATTCAATCCAATGATTCTGGATATTAATTCGTTTTCTTTTTCATTTGGCAGCTGCTTTTAAAAAATATATGTTTAAAATAGAACTTTTCTTGCAATATGTCAAGGACTTTTCAAGAGCATGAGCGGAAATCGCTTGAAATAGGTTTATAAAAACGTACATTGGGTTTCCCATCACCTTATAAAGTGGAATTCTGATGCATTTGCCTCCCTTAAAGCTATTTTCACTTGCTAAGATAATTTTTGCACAGAGGTTACTGTTCTGCTAAACATAAAACCTAGCATGAGGAGTTTTGTTAGCAGCACAAAGCTACAGAGCTGAAGAAAACCTTCCTGATTGATTAATGCTAAGCAGATTTCTCATTTCAGATCCGAAGGTCTGAATAAAATGGCAGTCGTCCCCCACCTCATACTGCTTTAGTGTCAGTAATCAGGCACCTTGTTCCTTTTTTTAGCGACACCATTTATAGAATACTTTCACCGTATTGTGCTGGAATAGGATTTCCTCAGATGGTTCATGGGAGGAAAATTGAGGCTCAACTACAGGTTTGAGAATTGGGAGTAATCACTCTGGGGGGAAATTGCATCCCAATATGCATCATTCTAGATCTTTCAGGACGAAAACAGAAAAGAAAGAAAGAAAAAAACGTGGCAGGCCATCAGGGCCAGAAAAACCTTTTCTGATGAACTAAACCATTACTGACCGATACCATTTTATTTAATTCATGTAACTTATGTAAACACTGTATATCCTGCCTTTGCTGCTATTGAACTTCTGGTTCGACCTAAACTGCATTTCGTTGCATTACTTGTACATGTGTAATGACAGTAAAGTTGAATCTAATCTAATCTAATCTAATCTAATCTTATCTAATCTAAACACTACCAGAATAACTGATTTACAGTAATGTGAAATGAATCTGTATTAAATTATTCCAGATAGTCTATTCTCTTCACTTCAGTGTTTCTTTTGCTTGTGCTGCTTCCAGGAGTATACATTTATGTAGCTTTAAATACATGAGAATGAAGCCGTCACTGTAACCAATCAGATTTTGAGTTGATGACTCCGAGGCCCTCTAGCAGGCGTCCAATAACGTCAGCATTTTCACGTCCTTTGATTGGATGGTCAGAGAGTGTCACCAGTCAGAGCTCGCAACCCGCATCTGTAGCAAAATCTTAATTATATGCATGTGAATTTGATATTGAATTTTTTTTCCCCATAATAACTGACGGAAGAGAGGAAAGAAGACAATTGCTTTTTTATGTACTTTTGGCTTTTCCTTCCTGTCGTATTTGCACAAAAACAATAAAAAAAATCATAGATGCACGAGTCATTTTAAGATGTATGTGGAGGTGCAGCTGCGGCTACAGTGAAAGGAGACGTGTTGAATTGTGTTTATTGGGTTTCTTGCTTTAGTGATTCATTCTCTCTGTTTAAGATCCTGTGTGTGATGCAGCGCTCTGTTCTACTGCACTTCTTTATAGCACTGATGATTTCTACAGACGTGGGTCATAATGACGGGGTTAACAGGTGGATTGGTTTAGGTGGAACATCACTGAAGGCCTTGGGGGGGGGCACGATCCAGGACTGGTCTCAAGTCATATAAAAGATTTCATCAATTGAATCATTGAAACTGATCTTCTTAATAGCATTGAGAATTAAAATCAAGGTTAGTTAATAATTCTATAAATATATAAATAATTCTTTAGATTTTCTACAAAAAAACCCACTAATCTGGTCCTTTCATCTACGTTGTTAATTCTGTCTGACTCTCTGAAGATCTCTTGGTTTGGGGACGAGGGCTCCATCTTGGCAGGTCTTTCTTTTTTTTTTAGCTCCGAAAGAGGGAAACTGTCTCTGCTGTGACCTGTAAAACACACGACACCACACTGAGCTTTTTTTTTGTTGCTTTATTTTCTGCGGCGGTTTTATTTCCACTCCTCAAAGACACTTACACACTATTTAAAAGTGACAACACAGAACACACTTATAAGAATCGGAACATCTCGTAACAGGACTAACAAAGCAAGGGGGATTAAAGACATAATCGAACAACACGCTGTTTATTCTGCTCTCGTCCCCGGATACAATGAACCAAAAAAGAAATGAGCATGTATGTTGTTTTTTTTCTTCGCTCTTTTGTCTGTCATGCACCGGATGCTACGAACAAAACGTTCACAGTGTAGCACTAAGACGAATTTTTATTTCGGAGGTGAGCAGGACCGGCGGCTGAGCCGAGCTGCCTGAGGAAACAAATTGGAGGAAATGATGGATCTGCAGTAGATGCTAAATACAGAATTCAGGTCAATACTCTACAGGATTCAATGCAGTGAAAAGAGAAAATGAAAAGAAGCGGAGGGAAAAACATGGACGCACTCGGGTTCTGTACAAAGTGCCGTGACTCACGCTGAGAGTTCAATCAAAACTCATCGGTCTGCTCGAGGACGCAGGCTGTAGGTACGGGAAAAAAAAGAAAAAACCCACTGTTATTAATTCCAAGTAGTGAAGCTCCGGAAGAGGCCTGTGTTTATACAAACTACCCGTGAATTCAAATAGTCAAAACACATTTCCCTTTATATACATGCATTAACCCCCTGGTCGATTGTGATTGGCTGGAAGGAGTTCAGGTGTAAGATCAGATGTACACACAGGTAGTTTGTGTTTCTCACTTGAACCAATTCTAAACACCTGTAACCATAGTAACATCCAGTTCTAGGTCCATGTGGGTTTTTTCCTTCTGACCTTACTGACGCAGGAGTTTTGCGTGGGGTGGAACTTAAATGGTGAAGAGCTCGAGGCACAGGATGAATTTGGAGACCAACTGGAGAAGAAAACATTTGTTTATTTCTGAGTATCAGACCAGGATTTCACTCCAACAGCTTCATTATGAGTAGAGACGCATCACAGATTCATAGCTAGTTATTAAATCTCATGTATATAAATGTAATCTGGCACTACTTTATCTCTGGCTGTGATTGGGAGCAGCAGATTTCTGGCTGTAACTAAAACGCATAAAGAAAACGAAGCGTTCTTCGGATCCATTCAGTCAGTTTCGCTCTGCAAACATCAATAACAGTGACCCTGGTATAAGGTGATCATCTACGCTGAGGTGTGAGGACTTACACTATTCTAACACTTCACCTCGTGATGTTCTTCACCTCCACATCGTGCACCAACATCCTGTAACACACCCAGCCACGGATTATTAGCATTACTTCGTAATGCTAACGTTCTACAGCAAACTTCTCAGAACCAAAGCTGATTTGAGAACATTGAAGAAAATCAGCTGGGACATGATCATCGTAGTCCAACAACAATATTAGTAGCATCAAATATTGGTGCATTAGATACGGGTCTGTAACGATTTATTTGAATATAATTATCAGTAGATGTTCTATACTTTTATTATTTGTGTTATTATTTATTTATTATTTCTTTAATATGGCGCATCACATCACTATGGCGACGGAGGCGTGTCATGAGAGTCACATAGAATACAGATTAACATGGCAGAGGTAGAGCTGTAACTTCCTGCACACACAACAGGAAAAGAAAGTCTGGGTTTATTTGCATTACAAAAGGTGTGTGTCTGTGTGTGTGTGTGTGTGTGTGTGTGTGTGTGTGTGTGTGTGTGTGTGTGAGACTTGAGTTAGAAGTCAGAAGTCAGTTAAGTAAATTGACGATTTGCTGTCAGTCTGAACCAAAGAAATAAAATGTTCTGCACCATGTTGCGGAGAATCCGATTATTCCATTGAGCTGAAGCGAATGGAAATCGGATCGCACTCTGTCCTAACAGGGAGGAATCGTATCGCATCGTATCGGTAGCTGCTTCATACGTATCTTTAAAGTATTGTATTTCCTTCTTATGCATCTTTAAAGTAAATAATTTTTTTGTCTATTTTTTGGAAGGGGTGCCAATAATTTTGGACTCATCTGTATTTTAAGTAAACAAATAATGAAGGGAGAGTGGGAATTTTATTTATTATTATTTATTATTATTATTATTTGTTCATTGAAGAAATGAAATAAAAATTCGGCGTGTAGAAATCGAGCTCCAGACAATAATCGAGAAGCGCGACGCAGGCCGGCGAACGCGGTACGAACGTCGCCGTGCTCAATAATTACCTGTCATTTAGATTTTTTCCCCCTTTTTTCCTTCCTGTTTGATTTGCGCAAAGCCGAACAAACCTTTCGAGATCAGTTAAAGCGGCAAGATGAAGTTTTAACAGCTGGCTCTGGTGTTTAATTAAGACGTCCTCCCTCGCAATTTCCCCGCGTCTACAGCAGGGTTGTTATCAGTGATTCGGTTCCCAGACACAGAAGTGAATTTAATTGAAATCTGGCTGAGGAACAGAGTATTCCTGATGTGTGGAGATGTTAGGAGTGAAGCCGGGGCGCTGTGTGATGAATCTGATTAAGTAATGTCAGAATTGCTGTCAGCGTTGGTGCAGATGATAAAAAAATGAAGTAAAATAAAATAATAATGCTTCCTTTCGGGTTTGAAAAGTGGTTTGATGAACGGTTTCAGAAGGTCTGATGTTTGTTGTGCAGCGAGATGGAATTGACAACGGGCTTCGATCTGCTCACTAACACCTTCATGCCAAGGAATTAAAATGTATTTCTCCCTATATCACAATTGCATTTTTGCGTTTCCCAAACATCTGTATTTCATCCTGTCACTTCCATGATGTTGTGGAACCTCAAAGGGTTCAGTTCCTGCTCTTGCTTACATTAGAGCAGCTCCATTATATGGACAAAAGTATTGGACACCTGAACTATCCAGCCATATGTAGAACTTCCACAAATTGTTCAAGTCAAACAATGGTATCGGACATCTTTGGATACATGAAAATGAAATTTCGAATTCACTTGAACCAGAAGGTCCAAACCTGTTCCAGCTATGTGCACAAAGCTCTATGAAGATGTGCAATTGATTGGTTGGAAGGCTGTGAAAGATCTCCTGCTATAGAACTCTTGAAGACTTTTGGGATGAATGTGAATGCTGACTGCACCCCAGGCCTCCTCAACTCACTTCACCTTTCTGACGTTACTAACACCCTTGTGTCTGAATGAATTATCAGAGATCTCCACAATCTCTGGTGGAAGATCTTCCCAGAAGAGTGGAAGTTATTATAACTGCAAATGAAGAATAAATGAGGTACATACCAATCTTAAGGTCAGGTGTCCACCAACTTTTGTCCATATACTGTATTAAAACTGAACTGTTAATTTGTCCACTTGGAAAAATGTTCGAATTGCACTTCGGGGAATTCAGTATGCAGTCCGGAGCATTCCGACGCTTTCAGAGCAGAACTTTCTGTCTGCGTCGTGACAAAGATACTGTAGCAGGGTGTACTTTTTCCTCCTCGTCTGTCCTGGCTACAGTCAGCTCTTATTAAAAGTTTATACTGCGAGTGTTCAATAACCCATTTCTTCCTCTCGCTCTTTCTCTTGCTTCCTGCAGCTCATGGCCTGTTGAACACTATTAACCCCTGGTCCACGGTTTAATTTTATCCTCCCAAACCCTCCCCTCCCCTCACCTCCTTAAACCTCGAGTGTGAACAAGAAGGGCACGAGGGCACGTCCTTGTGGAACGGTTGACCATGGAAAGCCTGAGTGAGCTGCAGAACCCTCTGCTGGACAAGAACAGCAAACACATGGTCAAAGCTGACTACGGCTACAGAAGCGACTTCCCCAGCAGCCAGTACCAGGAGAACATCATTAATTACTTTGTGACCAGCAGCGGAGGCAGAGGCGGAGGAGGAGGTGGACGAGGAACGGAATTTGGAGTCGGTGGAGGAGGGCAGGTCGGGGTCTCGGCGGCGAACGGTAAGGCTAAAGCGCAGCTCCTAGACGCCACTTCTCTTCACCTGGCAGTTGAGGCTTTTTACAAGCCCAACTTCATCCTGTACAAGGACGAGATCGGCATCAAGGCCAAGGACTACAAAAGCGAGTGCTGCGAGACCACCTTCACTGAAAAGAAAGAGAAGGAGGCGTGCGTCGAGACGCCCGGCGCTGAAGATCCACAGGCTAAACTCCTGGATGAAAATGAGGTGAAGATCCAGACGGTGTCCTATGAAGTCGAGGAGGAGGAATACGTCGAGTACGAGGTAAAAAAAACTTTTTTTTTAAAAAGGGTTCCGGTTCATGAGCATGAGTTTTCATGAATGAGTGACATCACAACACGCCCAGGAGCTTCAAGTATAACAGGGGGAAATCAGTCGGGAAGGTATCTCGGTAAAACAGAGGCACGGGTCAGGGGTTCTGCAAGTTTCACAAAGTCAAAGGTAAAACTTTTTACAACCATTTTATAAAATTGATATGATGACCTCAAACACACACGCACACAAATACGTTGTTAGCAACTGGCCTTAAATCCATATTAGTCAAGACAAGTATCGCTAAACTTGCACTTCACCAGAGCTTAAATCTGCTGTACGTCTGTGGTGCAACCCTAGAGAGAGTCACCATAACAGAAAGCTGATTGGCTGTTGCATGTTGGTCACATTTGTAGTTATAATACAGTGAATTATATTCGGACCAATGAGAAAGAACTACAACAACCACTTAAACGAACGAACAAACAACACATGAGCATTAGAACGAGCAGTAGAGGTAGCATTACATGAACTTGAACTGCGAATTTTTAAAGATTTTAAAATTGTAGACTTTTTAAAACTACGCAGAAACCCTGCACAGAACATCTGCATATCGTCCGTCTGCGGATGAACTGTCGCTCCGCCGCCTTGGTCTCGCAGCATGAATCGAATAAAGTGCTTCTAATTATCTTCATTACAGCAATTCACTTTCCCAACGTCACACACGTCTTCAGGTGTTCAAGAATAGCCTACACACACACACACACATGCTATTCCAGGTACCGTGATTTCTGTCACATACAGTACGTTCTACCTGCTTCTGGATCGTGTTGAATAATAAAATCGAAGAGCAGCTTGTCAGCGTTTTCATATGATTTCTCAAAGGGGAGCTCGGACTTACCACGCTTTCATTAGAACGTGAGATGATTCAAAGCAGCAGCTTGCACATTAGGGCTTTGCTTGTTGGAAATCTAACGGGAGCAAATGAGAAAATATGTTCACGGCTACTTTATGCCTGTAGGACCATGTGGTTGGAGGCAAGTGCACAGTCTGAGAGACGGAGGGTCAGGAGGTAGACTTCAGAACGCTTATGGCGTGCAGAACGTGTGAAGTCTCATCCAACAGTCTGAAAATGGAGATTCAAGGAAACAGTGTTTTTAATGATCGCTTTCTAATGATCGTGAGCATGAAATTCGGAAAGCGTTCGATTTGAAACCTTGTATGTTCGATCTATTCAATGTCAACGTTTTTTTGTGATGCTTCTACAACCGCTGGAAAACTTTGTGAGCACCTGGCTACCTTTTAAATAAGAGAGAGGAAAGAGGGGGCGGGGCTTGAGTGAATTGATACCAAGAAATGTCAACATCTGTCAGTCATTGCATGTTGGCAGGTAGGGAGGTGGTAGCTTAGTGGTTAAGGCATAGGACTTTGGTTCTGAAGGTCGTGTGTTCCAATCCTAGCCACACCAATCTGCCACTATTGGGTGCTTGAGCGAGGCCCTTAAACATATATAGTTGCTCGTTGTATGAATGAGATAAATGTCGTTTGGGATTAGGGCTTCTGCCAAATGCCATAATTGAAAATGTAAAAGGTTCATCTGCACTCAAGATCTGTTCGTTTGTATTGTATGTTACGGCAGAATAAAACGAGACAATAGAACTCTGTGACAAAATGACTGGAGAGCATTCATGTTCAACAAAAACCGGTGACCGGCAGCATGAGTCTTAGCTATGCAGCGTCTGACAGCATGTGATAAATGAAAACCAGCGCTCATGTTCCAGTTACTGATGAGTTGTTGAAGTGGTATGCTAGTTTTGTGCTATTAAAAGCTACTATGTCAATGCCTGCTGGTGACTTTGAAGAACGGGAACTGGTGAGTAGCGGCATGTGATTTTAGCATTTAAAATGCAAGTGAACAGAAACCAGCACAGAGTCCACATTAATTAAGTTTTCCCTTGAAAAACGCATTTCTTATCTCTTCGTTTTTGCCTTCTGTCCAGAGTGAGACTGCGATTTTTTAGTCAATAAAAAAGCAGCTTTTTGAAAATGCTCTCCATGTGGAGTGAAATTTAAAAGCCCAGATGGAATGAGCTAAAAAAAATTACAATAGACGTCTACTGAGGAAAAAACATGCAGAAAAGGTCTATCTATCTATCTATCTATCTATCTATCTATCTATCTATCTATCTATCTATCTATCTATCTATCTATCTATCTATCAACACCCTTGTGGCTGAATGAATCTCCATAAATCTCCACAAAAATCTAGTGGAACATCTGAGAATTCTGGACCGTATTATAACAGCGAATATGATAAAAATGACTAATAATGTTTCCCTGCTGGTGAAGTGAAGCTCTAACCTTCTAACACCAAGGTCGAGATATTAAAATTTTTACAGCAAATCTCGGTTGCTAGCATGCTAATTAGTCGTGTGTGATTAGCCTCATTAACTTGATGCTTCTGTTGCCTCCACTGTATGACAACCCGGTGATAAAGCGCGTGACATGTCTCTCTGCAGGTCTAAGAAGGTGTGATGCGTTATTTCAAGCCACGACTCGAGGAATTGTGGATATATCACTTCAGCCTGAGCAACAGCAGATCTAAGAAAAGGTCTAAGAAAAGTCAAGAGCTTTGCTGATAGGCTCCTCAGCTTCAGTGTAAAAGACATGATGAAGAAAAGCCTTGATGAACTGGATATGGTCTGAAAGTCGTTATTAATTTTCCACTCTTCTGGGAAGATGTTCCACTAGATTTTTGTGGAGATTCAATCAGCCACAAGGGTGTTAGTAAACTCAGGTACTGATGAAGGTGATGTGAAGCCTGGTCAAGTGTTTTGTGCACAGGGTTTGCATTGTCCTGCTGGAACATCTCCTAGTTTGCATCTTCTAGTTCAAGTGAAGACACAACTCCTTGCTGCATTCAAAGACGTCTTATAAAATGGTGTGCCTCGAACTTTGTGGAAACTATTTAGAGAAGAACCACATGCAGACTGGAATAAACAGGTGTCCCAATACTTTTGTCAATTTTGTGTATCTTGGTCACAGACTAGGAATAAAATCAGGAGGATATCTAAGGAAGGTTTGCTCTACTTCCCAGATACCAGAATAGAGAACAAGGATAGCGGTGGCTCAACAGTTAATATTCTGGGTTACTAATCAGAAGGTCAGGGGTTCAATATCTAGCACCACCAAAAGTGGTGCTAGAGCTTGAACCCCTGACCTTCTGAGCAAACCTCTCTTAGATATCCTCCTGATTTTATTTCTAGTCTGTGACCAAGATACACAAAAGTTTAAGGAAAAATTAAGGAGTTTGTCGAGTGATGATGGATTCTCACATCTATCTATCTATCTATCTATCTATCTATCTATCTATCTATCTATCTATCTATCTATCTATCTATCTATCTATCATCATCCATCCATCCATCCATCCATCCATCCATCGTTTTCCCCAAACTTGAAGGTACACAATTGTATAGGACGCCTTTGGAGCATGAGGTTCTGACTTCACTTGAACTGGGAGACCCAAAACCCACCTTACCTACATCAGTACCTGACTCTTCACAAATCACTAAATCTAGTGGAACATCTTCCCAGAAGAATGGAGATTTTTAAATCAGCAAATGGAGACTAAATGTGGAACCAGATGTTCAAAGACACACTGGTCACTATACAAATGGCTCTGTTTGGATCACTTTAATCTAAATGTTTGCCCCGAGGCCTTCAGTGATGTCCTGCCTGAATCAATCCACCTCTTAATCCCATTATTATGAGCTACATCTGTAGAAACCATCAGTATTATAGAGAAGTGCAGTAGAACAGAGCGCTGCATCACACACAGGATCTCATACAGTCAGAATGAATGAATGAAGCAAGAAACCCAATGAACACAATTCAACACGTCTCCTTTCACTGGAGCCACAGCTGCACCTCCACATACATCATCTCCGGCAGAAGCACCGATATTCACTTATATATTCCATGTGTTTTTTTCGTGGGTTTACAGTTTTCCTGTGGATTTGAAATGAAGGCAAATTGTGTGTTTTTGTGCAAATAGTACAGAAAAGAAAACACAAACTGTTTTGGTGATTTCTCTCACCATGTCCAGAAAAAATGTCCTTGTAAGTGTTTCTCTTCTGTCAGTCATGTGACTAGTGACGCTCTCTGACCATCCAATCAAAGGACGTGAAAATGCAACGTTATTGGGCGCCTGCTAAAGGGCCCCAGAGACGGCAACTCAAAATCTGATTGGTTACAGCAACAGGACTTATGGCAAATAGATTCCTTTGACTTCGCCACCATGTGACAGCTGAAATCTTACTGGATAGAATCTTCAACCTAAACTACTGGGAATAATTTAGTGCATATTTATGGACAAAAATATATTGAAATGTAAGTCAGTGATTCTGATAGTGTTTCGGAACTTGCTGACCCTGATGGCCTTCCAGTTCAGAAACGTGAGTGATTTTAGTCATTTCAGTGTGGACAGAAAACGTCATTTTCAGATCTATCAGGATGAATGTGGGCGTGGCCTAAGACGAATGTACACAAAAGTATATCTTTGCTCTAAGACTTTATGCATTTGTGTGTGTGTGTGTGTGTGTGTGTGTGTGTGTGTGTGTGTGTTTCACTGAAGCTCTTCCCACTGCTCTGATTCTAATTCCCACCTCCGCCCATCTCTATGTATCACATCTGAGTCAGAGCTTACAGCTGCTCTTCTTTCTATCCTTCTTTTCTTCTTTCCTTCCTGAAAACCTTCTCTCTCTCTCTCTCTCTCTCTCTCTCTCTCTCTCTCTCTCTCTCTCTCTCTCTCTCTCTCTCTCCCCCTCTCCATATACCAGGAAGAAGACATTAATGGCCCTTGTGTTCGTTTTTCCGTCAGGTTTTTCGATGTCACCGAAGTCACTTTTCACCTCTTCAACCCCATTTTAAAGCTTTTTAAGATCTACTTTCTGCTCACCTTTTCTTCTCCTCAGAGAGCAAGCTGAAAAACAGAATTCTGTAGAAAAGGATGGAAAAAGAAAATAGCAAAAAAAAAAAAAAAAACCCCCGCCGCCTTTTCCTTTCATCTCCTGCAGTTTATTAGCCTAAGCTAAATTGTGCCGTTCTGAGGAACTCTTTACAGGCTGCGCGGTAATGCTAAGAAGGAGAGGGTAATGGTGATGAAGATGATGGTAATGATGATGATGATGATCGTTCTCGTCACTCATCCTTAGGAGGAAATGGGTGTTATTTTGCCCGCCGCTGCTCATCACTGATGCGAGAACCTGCTGGGTTTTTTTTTTTTGAGGTTATTTTGTGTAATCATGATCACACACTAACTCTGATCACATGATCACAAGAACAGTTGCTTTGATCGGACGCATCTCACAAATATTTAATCTAATTTGAGCGTTTATAAAGATAAAACATTGACACACGCAACCGAAGAACCAGGAACCGAAGTTTTTCAGCTCGACGCTCTGCTAGCTTGACACTATATAGAGCAAAAGTTTGTGGACACCATAAGATTGCTCTGGGAATAGGTTCCACTAGATTTTATGGGAATTTTTAGAGTTTTGTTCATCCACAAGGGGGTTGATGTAGGTGAGATATTCAGTAGCATTGGAGGTCACGAGGTGGAAGGTTTTCTCATGATAAAATGGAAAAATCAATCATTAGTACACTATATAGGCAAAAGTATTGGGACAGCTGACTAGGAGATCCAAACCTGCTCCATGAAGATCTACTTTCTATAAATTGGAAAATGTCCTGCTATAAACCCAATTGAACACCTTCAGGATGAAAGTGAACGCTGACTGCACCCCAGGAACCTCCTCACCTCCATCAGTACCTGACTTTACTGAATGAAGACAAATCTCCATTAAAATCTAGAACATCTTCCCAGAAGAGTGGAGGTTCTTATAACAGCAAACGAGGACTAAATGTAAAATGGGATGGAATGAGTTATCATATAATCTTATGCTCAGGTGTCTACAAGCTTCTGATTAATGCACAGATTATATTCTGTCCATAAAATCAATCCAGTGCTGGTTTTAAGTCTAAATATAAATGGATGTTTGTGTATCTAATTACCCAAAGCACAGGAAATCGACTGCGCCTTTTTTTACGCTCGGATGGAAATAATCAGTGGCTCATACAGGCTGTCATTCTGGATCATCATAATCTACATCGAAAATCGTTACAGCTACATGCAGATTGATGTTCGTTCTCGGCAAAATAAAGAAATAAATAAGTAGATCTCCAGCGCCAAGCGATCAATTAGTTTCTAACCATCTACGGCCTGAAGAAATCCATCAGCTCTGAGCTAACCCATTCTTAATCTCATTAAGGGTTTATTGCAAGCACAGCACTCAGGTGATGGAGGACTGTTTACGCACACACACACACACACACACACACACACCACACACACACACACACACACACACACACATATAAGATAAACAAAAGCAGGCTGCTATAGATTTTGAGGGAAATTAATTTTCAGTAAGGTGATGAATATGTTAGGAACAGGCAACGCTTCTGGAACAAACGAATCTCTGTGGAAATTACATTTACATCTATATCATAGATCAGTATGTCAACTTGTTGAATTCATCTAGATGAAGCTAACGAGGCTGTAGGTGGAAAAACGAATGGCAGATTTAATGGCTGGAAAGGAAGTGAGTTGAGAGCAGGGTTGGGAGCAGTGCAGGGGGGGGGGGGGGGGGGGGTTTACCAACATGGCTGCTGGGCTGAAATCTGTCATTTATTTATCTATATTATATATGTATTTTTTTTATTTGCTCAATTAATATTCATTTATTTATCTGTTTTTAATCGATTCGTGTTTATTGATTTATATTCGACTATTTATCTGTTTGCGTGTCTATTTATTTATTTATTTATAATGCATTTCTTTTTTACATGCATGTTTATTCGTATGTTGTTAATTCATTCTTTTGTGTTTTTGTTCATTTATTGGTGTATACTTAAGAGTTTGTTCATTTGCTTGTTCAATTCGTTTCTTTACAACCTTGTACCTTAATGCATGTTGTTAATTATAACATTTGAATGAATATTTGGACTTATTTATTTGCACATTTTGTCTGTTTTTATATTTAATGAATGTATTTTTTTATGTATTTATTTTCCAATTTTTTTATTTAGTTTTTATTTTTTTGTTGGATACTTTTTCCTTTTCACTGTCGCCACTGACTCGCATTTTGGGATCAATTATAGGGACTTATTTATGACACTAAAATTTATTTCGAATTCAGTAAAGCTGCTTTTGGGCAATGTGAAGATGTCAGTGAGTTTTTTTTCTAATTTAATTTAATCGAATAAAGTTGAATCGAATCGAATCCCGGAAAGACCTTTGACCTGATCATGAACATACGGCTGAGTTCCACTGATGTCTTTATAATGTAGATGAAAATGCTGTAAGAAGCATGTCGTCTACCAGCCACAAAGATGTTAGAGATCACATGAATTTTTCACTTTGCTTGTATATGCCTTGTCGCCTTTTCGTCGCTCGTTGGGTTCCTTTGCATTCAGCTCAGGATTGAACAACTGCACCTTCAGTTATCAGAGATGCTACCCCTACTGACTGATTTCATTATGAGAAAATCCGTGCGAGTTAATCCGCCTGCCTGTTTGTGTGTCGGCATTCCTCTCGGCTCCGTCTGACTCGAATGTTTTGCCGTCTGGCATCTCGATTATCCCCTCGCTGATCGAGACTCCCAACGGAGGTCCGGAGAGCTGCAGGTCTGCAGCGTAAATCAGGCGTATTAAACCTTAGCGAGTGGGTGTTTTTATGTCCGTCTGGCATGCGCCCAGAATTAATCAACCCTCTGAGGAATCACCTGCTTCAGAGGGCCTGGTGGGGCATAACTTAACACAACCTTTATCCTTCTACCCCCCCTACCCTCATGTCAGTAATCTGTGAGGCGAGTGGCCCCGAGCTCTCGCTCACCTCGACTCACCCAGAGCTATCGCAAACTCGGAATCGAAAGGCATTAAAAATGTATGGCGGCACTTTTCTGTAGCCACCAATCCCCAGTGCGCCGCTCAGCTCCTAACGCCCCTGCTCATGCGGTCACTTGCTCCTTTGTTGGAATATAATTGGCTCTCACCTGGCAGCTCTGTCCACTCATTTCTTCATCCGTCTCCGCGTAGACCACCTCATTCGCTTTCCAACCAAAACATTCATTTCCATTTGTCCTGGCGGACCGTTTGTTTACGGACGTGTCGGGGGAAGGAGCTGAATAAATTCCTCTCGCTGTGTTTGTCCAAAGCTGGGGGACTGCGTAAAAATGTTTAGGATGCAGTTCAGACCAAAGAGGTTTCATGAAGCAGCTAATTAATGCTATTGTGGAGATTCAATTTTCTCAGCTCAAGAGGACACTCAGGCCAAACCCCATCTACACGACACTGACATAATCAGTGTGAAAGAGCAGGAACTGATCGCCTTGAAATGAAATAAAGTAATGCAGAGATGGATTGGAAAACCAGGACAGAGCGAGAAGAAGGATTTGCACAGGGGAGAACTGATTTGCGAGTGGTAGGAGCTCAGGAGAAAATTTGGCAACATAAATTACTCACTCGCTCTCCTGTGGCTCCGCTCGCCCTGATCCGGCCAAACCCTTCATTAATCTGCTCGGACGTGTCATGGGCACCCGGGAAGTGACGGGTCACTCCGAGGTTTAAAAAAAAAGCAGGAAGCGTGCACAAAGCATAGTTTATTAGGCTAAGTGATCCCAGGCATAGAATAGAGACATTAAAAAGAAAAATATCAATATCAGGTCGTATGAATAAAATATTGGTTGTCATGGTGATACCAGGACTGATGCTAAGGCTTAGCGTTGCTGCTGACATTCATAATACAGTAATCCCCCGTTTATCGCGGTGTTTACGTTCCAAAGCCGCCCGCGATTACACCGCCCCAAAAATGTTATTTTATGTATACAGTACTTTACTGTATTAACATTTTACTTCATTTTATAATTAATAATAATATTTTTATTAATAAATTTCATTATTTTAACATAAAAACAATTCCCTATAATTGTTTTGGTCTATGGTGTTCTCTGTGAGAGACCGGGAAAATCAGCTAAACTAATTAGCTATGTGGCAAATGTGATTCCGCAGTAAACTGGGGCGCCAGATTCGAACCGCGGTAAAACGGTGGATTACTGTATCTCCTCTCTTCATCATGGCAACCAAGTAGTTTGATTGGATGTAGTTCAAGGAAAGCTACATAAAAGGACACAGAGCTCCATAACAGAACACAGAGCTACATAGAGAACACAGAGCTACATACAGAACACAGAGCTACACACAGAACACAGAGCTACACACAGAACACAGAGCTACATACAGAACACAGAGCTACACACAGAACACAGAGCTACATACAGAACACAGAGCTACACACAGAACACAGAGCTCCATAACAGAACACAGAGCTACACACAGAACACAGAGCTTCATAACAGAACACAGAGCTACATACAGAACACAGAGCTACACATAGAACACAGAGCTACACACAGAACACAGAGCTACATACACAACACAGAGCTACATACACAACACAGAGCTACATAACAGAACACAGAGCTACATACAAAACACAGAGCTACATACAGAACAGAGAGCTACACACAGAACACAGAGCTCCATAACAGAACACAGAGCTACATATAGGACACAGAGATACATACAAAACACAGAGCTACATACACAACACAGAGCTACATAACAAGACACAGGGCTACATACAGAACACATAGCTACACACAGAACACAGAGCTCCATAACAGAACACAGATCTACATACAGAACACAGAGCTACACACAGAACACAGAGCTCCATAACACAACACAGAGCTACATACACAACACAGAGCTACATAACAGAACACAGAGCTACATACAAAACACAGAGCTACATACAGAACAGAGAGCTACACACAGAACACAGAGCTCCATAACAGAACACAGAGCTCCATAACACAACACATAGCTACATACAGAACACAGAACTACACACAGAACACAGAGCTCCATAACACAACACATAGCTACATACAGAACACAGAACTACACACAGAACACAGAGCTCCATAACAGAACACAGAGCTACATACAGAACACAGAGCTACACATAGAACACAGAGCTACACACAGAACACAGAGCTACATACAGGACACAGAGATACATACAAAACACAGAGCTACATACACAACACAGAGCTACATAACAAGACACAGGGCTACATACAGAACACAGAGCTACATACAGAACACAGAGCTACATACAGAACACAGAGCTACATACAATACAGTAAACCTGTATAATGCGTCATACTGTACAATGTGCAAAAGAGAAAACAATAAACAACAGTGAACTTGTAAACATAAACACAATGTTGTGCAAAAACAGCAACATCGAGAGACGCAGAACAGCATGTAAACCGTATAATATGATTAGAATATAAATATGAGTGGTGCTGAAGACATTGTGTTTATGAATTGAATAGAGTATTGAGTGTGTATTTGAGTTCAGGTTGTACAGTTCAGGAACACACAGCTGAGTGTGTGTGTGAGTTTTTACACTTCAGTTCTGTGTGTTGAGGAACCTGATTGCTTGAGGGAAAGAACTGTTGCACAGTCTGGATGTGAGGCCCGAATGCTTCGAAACCTCTTTCCTGATGGTAGGAGAGTGTGTGTCAGGGGTGTGTGTTAGAGGTGTGTGGGGTCGTCTGCAATACTGTTGGCTTTGCGGATGCAGCGTGTGCATCCCAGAGGTCCTTAGGGAAACAAGAGAGGGTATTAACTTATCTCAGAGGGTATCAGGGAACAAGAGAGGGTATCAACCTATCTCTGAGGGCATCAGGGAACAAGCGAGGGTATCAACCTATCTCAAAGGGTATTAGGAAACAAGGGAGGGTATCAACCTATCTCAGAGGGTATCAAGGAACAAGAGAGGGTATCAACCTATCTCAGAGTGTATCAAGGAACAAGAGAGGGTATCAACCGATCTCAGAGGGTATCAGGGAACAAGAGAGGGTATCAACTTTCCTCAGAGGGCCTCGTGAAAAAAGGGTGGGTACCAAGCTATGTCAGGGGCCTCAGGAAACAAGAGAAGGTACCAACAAATCTCAGGGGCCTTGGTAAAAATAAAGGGTACCAACCTATCTCAGAGGGCCTTGGGGAACAAGAGAGGGTACCAACCTATTACAGAGGGGCCTCAGGGAACAAAGAGAGGGTACAAACCAAAATCAGGGCACAATTACACACAATTTGGCAGCCTTTAGCACATGTCTTTAAACCTATGGAGGAAACCAGAATACTCAGGGGAAGCACTAAATGAACAGAGGCATGATTTTAACCTCCAACCCTGGAACTGCAAAGCAAATGTGCTACCTTTTATTTTTAGTCAGGGTGAAAACAGTTTTGTTTGATGAGCAAAATACATATAGTCTCCAGCAAAGTGTACCGTTGATTTGGATATCGAGCTTACCAAAAATTAATGGCACCCATTCCAGACACAGAGGGGAAGTTGAAATGGTGGACAAGTTAAGCCGAGGGTGCTGTAAAACAACTACAGGCTGTTTGGTGAGCATATTGTACCTACAGGAAGTTGTTTCTGACATTAGGAAAGGTTTCTAAACCTGGTGCCAACATCTAAAATTAACCCAATTAATATCACACACCATATCATATGTACTCATACTGTACTTTAACTTGACACTTTATTAGGAACGCATCATGTAGCAGTAGCAACAATGCACATTGATGTGAAATCAGGGCAGGAGCTTCAGTTACTGCTCACATCAAACAGCAGAATGAAGGAAATGTTAGATCTCTGTCGCTTTGTTGTTACTGCCAGACAGGCTGGTTTCGGTATTTTCAGAAAACTGCTGATCTCCTGGGATTTTGTTTACACACACACATGCACACACAGACACAAAGCCGCCGCTAAAGTTTTCATAGAATGGTGTTCAAAACAAAAAAGCCTCCAGTGAGCAGCAGTTTTGCAGGAGGAGATATATACTTGAAAGACATCTGAGAAGAAGGGATAGACTGGTGTTAGTACCCAAGCTGAAGGAGAACCATCTTCAGCAGCACACTGGGTTCCTCTCCTGTCAGCCAGGCATCTCAGGCTATAGTGTTTACAGGACCCAAAAACTAGACTGATGAAAAATGCAGAATGTCATCTGGTCTGATGTATCTTAATTTTACTTGGTAGTGTCAGATTTTGGTATCAACATCATGGTGCTGGTGGTGCTTCTGGTGGAGAGTCATGGTGCTAGTGGTGCTGCTGGTGGGGAGTCATGGTGCTGATGGTGATAGTGGTGCTGGTGATGGTGTAATCATGTGGGAAATTTATGTTTTGGAATGGAAAATTCTAATCTGCAGCAATAATTTCATCATTTCTAAAGCTCACATGAACATTTCAGCTCATGGAGTGGAGTGTGTGCTAAAAAACTTGTCATATTAATGAAATCTGACATTCAGAAACATGTGAGAAAACGATCTTCTCCTTGATTGGTGTTGAACTTTAAACTCATCTCCACAGTATTTTTCCAGATTATCCAAATGGATCATCAGCAGCGATTTAGACGCAAAACACTCACATTTCTAGGCCACAGACACAAACAACAACAACGATGGCAACGGCTGTAGCAGCTGCCGTGGGTGTAGACGTGGTTTCCATAGATTCAGCCGAGGATGATGAGATGAAGAAAAGAGGATAAAAATAACTCAGCCCAGGGAAGGAGCAGATTCAAGAGCAGTGATGAAAATTTTGTTGTTTACAGAGCAAGAATCTGTACTCATCCCATCACCCACATAACAATAATAACAACAATAATAACAACAATAATAATAATAATAATGCAGGTAGTCAGGTGGTGCGCTCAGCTAATGTGCTGATACTGAACAACACCAGACTTGATCTGAACATCTTGATTAATTTACCTTTTAGATAATGATGATAAGGAGAATAATGAGGATTGTGCTGATGATGAGGATGAGGAGGAGTTTGCTGATGATGAGGATGAGAAGGATGGTGATGATTATAAGGATGAGGAGGATGATGATTAAGGGGATGGTGATGAGGATAAGGAGGATGGTGATAAGAAGGATGATGAGGATGATGATTATGAGGATGAGGAGAAGGGGGAGGATTAAGGGGATGGTGATGAATATGAGGATGAGAAGGATAGTGATGAGGATGAGGAGGATGGTGAGGATGATGATTATGAGGATCAGCAGGATGATAAGGATGGTGATGAGGATGAGGAGGATGGTGAGGATGATGATTATGAGGATGAGGAGGATTATAAGGATGGTGAGGAGGATGGTGAGGATGATGATTATGAGGATGGTGAGGATGAGAATTAAGGGGATGGTGATGATTATGAGGATGAGGGGAATGGTGATGAGGATTAGAAGGATGGTGAGGATGATGATTATGAGGATGAGGAGGATGATAAGGATGGTGATGAGGATGAGGAGGATGGTGAGGATGATGATTATGAGGATGAGGAGGATTATAAGGATGGTGAGGAGGATGGTGAGGATGATGATTATGAGGATGGTGAGGATGAGAATTAAGGGGATGGTGATGATTATGAGGATGAGGGGAATGGTGATGAGGATTAGAAGGATGGTGAGGATGATGATTATGAGGATGAGGAGGATGATAAGGATGGTGATGAGGATGAGGAGTATGGTAAGGATGATGGTGATTATAATTAGGATGATGGTAAAAAGAATAAAAAGAAAGTGGATGAGGATGATAATGATGAGCACGATGAAGAGGGTGATAATGTTTTGGATGATGATGAAGAGGTGGAGAGGGAAAAAGTGGATGATGAATAAATTTGTACATTTGTGTGTCCATGTAGCTATGATGATGATGATTGATGATGAAAAGAAGGAGCTGGAGATGGAGGAAGTGGATGATGATGATGATGATGATGATGATGATGATGATGATGATGAGAAGGAGCTGGAGAAGGAGGAATTGGATGATGATGATGATGTTGAAAATAAGAAGTAGGAGGAGAACGAGGAGGACAGTGATGAGAATGTTGAAAAGGATGATAATGATTTGATGATGATGAGAAGAAGGAGAAGGAAGTGGATGATGATGATGATGAGAAGGAGGAGAAAGTGGATGATGATGATGATGATGATGATGATGAGAAGGAGGATAATGATGATGAAAAGGAGGAGGAAGTGGATGATAATTATTTGATGATGATGAGAAGGAAGATGATGGTGATGAGAAGGAGGAGGAAGTGGATGATGATGATGATGATGATGATGATGATGATGAGAAGGAGGAGAAAGTGGATGATGATGATGATGATGATGATGAGAAAGAGGAAGTGGATGATGATGATAATGATGATGATGAGAAGGAGGAGAAGAAGGATATTCTATCTTTTCTTGTGTCTTGTGTTAAATGTTTTTCCCCTCCAGCAGCTGCAGCACCATCTCAATAATTAATGTTAAACAAATGCCTGAGTTTACTCCATATCTCCTGACTTGCTTCTGCTCTTCTGCTCTCTCAGGCCGTATCCACACTCCTGCTGTTACACAAGAGGATATAAATATTTCAGAGGAAGCGTGTCACTCTGCTCTCCGCCTGCCAGAAGCACAGCTGCTTTCTAGGACTTTCCTTTTAAATATGAACAAATATATGGCTGCAATCACGTGAGCTCGAAACGTCGAGAAATTGTCTTATTTATCTCTGAGGAACATCTGAGAAATATGTTCACAGAGGCATGTTGCCATCTCCATGTCAGAAGTGAGATGTTTACAGATTCCTCCTGCTTTTCCATTGGTTTTCTGTTGTGGTCACTAGTTTTATGGAAGTCCAGTTTGCTCTTATAATAATTTGAATGTGCTTGTGGAGATGTGTGGACCTGTGTGGAGATGTGTGGAGCTGTGTGGAGATGTGTGGAGCTCCATTCAGCCAGTAAGTAAAGTCAGGAGATGAATGTTGTGTGTGGTGTAAAAACTCACGGTCAGTGTGTTGTGTGTTGTGTGCCTCTCCCCAGACGGACTGCTCCAGTGACAGCGAGAGTGAAGATAACTTCATCGTCATTCCTCCTCGTGATCACCTGGGCCTGGCCATCTTCTCAATGCTCTGCTGCTTCTGGCCTCTGGGCATTGCAGCCTTCTACTTCTCTCAGGGGGTGTGTACAGAGTGCACACACTCACACACACTCTCACACACACACACACACACACACACACACACACACACACACACACACACACACACACACACACACACACAGGCACTGTCCCATGCTTACACGTCATTAACGAGGTCACTGTTGAGGAACATTTGAATTTCTCCATCTGTCTGGTTTCTATCTGCAGGAGATCATTTTCTCTTTAATGCCTGCTGGGAATCGTTCACTTCACGCACACGCTCCAGTGCCTCACTTCCTCATATCTTCACCAGCCTCCTCCAAATGACAAAAAAATCCCTTCATGTTCTTCTTTTTCCTCTTTATATTCTTCAGGTAGAGGCAGAAGGAGAGAATGGAAGGCAGGTAGAGGCAGAAGAAGAGGCAGGTAGAGGCAGAAGGAGAGAAGGGGAGGCAGATAGAGGCAGAAGGAGAGAATGAAAGGCAGGTAGAGGCTGGAGGAGAGAAGGGGAGGCAGGTAGAGGCAGAAGTAGAGAAGGGGGGGCAGGTAGAAGCAGAAGAAGAGGCAGGTAATGGCAGAAGGAGAGAAGGGGAGGCAGGTAGAGGCAGAAGTAGAGAAGGGGAGGCAGGTAGAGGCAGAAGAAGAGGCAGGTAGAGGCAGAAGGAGAGAAGGGGAGGCAGATAGAGGCAGAAGGAGAGAATGAAAGGCAGGTAGAGGCTGGAGGAAAGGCAGGTAGAGGCAGAAGGAGAGAAGGGGAGGCAGGTAGAGGCAGAAGGAGAGAAGGGGAGGCAGGTAGAGGCAGAAGTAGAAAGGGGGGCAGGTAGAAGCAGAAGAAGAGGCAGGTAATGGCAGAAGGAGAGAAGGGGAGGCAGGTAGAGGCAGAAGAAGAGGCAGGTAGAGGCAGAAGTAGAGAAGGGGGGGCAGGTAGAGGCAGAAGAAGAGGCAGGTAGCGGCAGAAGGAGAGAAGGGGAGGCAGGTGGAGGCAGGATGAAGCTCAGGCTAAATAGTTGTGTCAGAAGTTAATCTGGTTGTGTTGGAGTAATTATGATAATGATGGTGGTGTTCAGAGAGAGAGAGAGAGAGAGAGAGAGAGAGAGAGAGAGAGAGAGAGAGAAAGAGAGAGAGAGAGAGAGATGGGGGGTGGAGACATGGAGAACTGAATAAACCTTCAAAGCAGAGAAAGATACAATGTTCACCGCAGTCACGCCCACGGCGTCCTACTGCTCCTCCCCTGACAACTATAACCTTCCTCCATCTCTCTCTCTCTCTCTCTCTCTCTCTCTCTCTCTCTCCAATCGCTGTTTCCTCTGCATCTCCACTTTTCCCTCCCTTCTTCCCTCTCTCAGCATCTCATTTATCCTCCATTTCACGGTTATTCTTTCCCTTCCTCCATCAGCATCCCCTGCTTTTTCTCCATCTCTCTTTACTTTCCCTTCCACCGTCAGTATTTTTACTTCTCCTTTCTCTCCCTCCCTTCACATCCCTCTTTCACCTCCCTCCTTGTTTCTTTTGGTGTCTTTACTCCTTCTCCTGTATTGTCCTCCTTTCTCAGTGTGCATACCTCTGCTCTTTTCCTGCCTCCGTGTCCTCATTCCCTTCATTTTCCACATTTTCCTTCTTTCCTGAATTAGTCTCCTTCACTTCCTCTTTCAACATCCCCATTTCTCCCCCTTTCCTCCCTCCTTCAACATTTCACTTCTCCTCCTCCCTCCTTCGACATTCCACTGCTCCTCCATACTTCCCTCCTTCGACATTCCACTTCTCCTCCTCCCATCCCACCTTCAACATACCACTTCTCCTCCTTCTCTCTCTCCTTCCCTCCCTTTAACATCCCCACTTTTTCACCTTCTCTCCCTCCTTTCCTCTCTCTACCTCCCTCCTTCAACATCCCCACTTCTCCTTCTTCCCAGCATATGTCGTTTTTTCTTTTACTTAACTTGTTCCCTCTATTGTCTTTTCTTTTGATTCATATTTACACAATGCATGAGTTTAGTGTCACTATTCTCACTATTCCCTGGTTCCGTTTTCTCGGCTAATGTATCATCTTCATCATCTTCATCACCTTCGCACACATTATAGACATAATTAAGGTAATAAACATGACATGATGTTCTCATGACAGACTCATTCCTTTCAATTACGCTCTTAACCTGATTGGTTGCTTTTTTTTTTATACGCCCCAGAAAATGGGCGTCGGCTTTCTGTACTGTTCTTCACAAGAAGTGCGATACTGATTCTAATAAGTGTGTGTATCAGAGAGTAAAAGAGAGAAAGAAAAAGAAAAAGAGAAAGAAAGAATAAGTAGCAAAAAATGTGTTCGCACCACGTCGGGTTCAGCAGATACACAGCGGCGGCCGAGCAGCACATTATTGACTGTCACAGAGTGAAAGAGTAAAAAAATCAATAGTGTTTTCCTGGGATTAGGAGGTCACACACACACACACACACACACACACACACACACACACACACACACACACACACACACTATACAGTCACACGGGATTTGCAGCTCACAGTGTGTGAAACGGCGGCTAAAACAGACATCAGTGTGTGAAAGGCCACGGCAAACAAACTCACAGCTGCAAAATAGAGTGGAGTTTCACCACGGCGTGTTTGAAGGAGGCCAGTAGATGTGATGTGAGTTAATAACACACTGAAAAATCTCACACTCACACATATATTTACACTCAAACACTCACATTTACACTCACCCACATTCACACCCATAGTCACATTCGCACTCACACTCACATTCACAACCACAGTCACATCCACCGTCACACTCACCATCACATTCGCACCCACAGTCACAACCACAGTCGCACTCACATTCACACTCAAATTCACCCTCACATTCACACTCAAATTCACAGTCACACTCACACTAATATTCACATTCATTCACATTTGCACTCAAATTCAACCTCACATTCACACTCACACTCACATTCACACTCACATTCACAGTCACACCCACAGTCACACTTACATTCACACACACACTCACACTCACAGTCACATTAACAGTCACATTCACACTCACATTCACATTCACACTCACATTCACACTCACATTCACACTCACATTCACACTCAGTCACACTCACAGTCACATTCACAGTCACATTCACACTCACAGTCACATTCACACTCACATTCAAACTCACAGTCACACCCACAGTCACACTCACATTCACACTCACATCCACAGTCACACTCACACTTACATTCACACTCACACTCACACTCACAGTCACACCCACAGTCACCCCTTACATTCACACTCACATTCACACTTACAGTCACATTCATAGTCACATTCACATTCACACTCACACTCACAGTCACATTCACACTTACATTCACACTCACACTTACATTCACACTCACAGACACATTTACAGTCACATTCACACTCACATTCACAGTCACATTCACACTCAGTCACATTCACACTCACAGTCACACTCACACCCACAGTCACAGTCACACTTACATTCACACTCACATCCACAGTCACACTCACACTTACATTCACAATCACACTCACAGTCACACTCACAGTCACATTCACAGTCACACTCACAGTTACACTCACATTCACACTCACACTCACATTCACACTCACATTCACATTCACACTTACATTCACAGTCACATTCACAGTCACACTTACATTCACACTCACATTCACATTCACACTCACATTCACATTCACACTTACATTCACAGTCACATTCACAGTCACACTTACATTCACACTCACACCCACAGTCACACTCACATTCACACTCACATTCACACTCACACTTACATTCACACTCACACTCACATTCACATTCACACTTACATTCACAGTCACATTCACAGTCACACTTACATTTACACTCACACCCACAGTCACACTCACATTCACACTCACACTCACAGTCACACTCACAGTCACATTCACACTCACAGTCACACTCACACTCACATTCACACTCACAGTCACACTCACAGTCACATTCACACTCACATTCACACTCACATTCACAGTCACATTCACACTCACATTCACATTCACATTCACACTCACACTCACAGTCACATTCACACTTACATTCACACTCACACTTACATTCACACTCACAGACACATTTACAGTCACATTCACACTCACATTCACAGTCACATTCACACTCAGTCACATTCACACTCACAGTCACACTCACACCCACAGTCACAGTCACACTTACATTCACACTCACATCCACAGTCACACTCACACTTACATTCACAATCACACTCACAGTCACACTCACAGTCACATTCACAGTCACACTCACAGTTACACTCACATTCACACTCACACTCACATTCACACTCACATTCACATTCACACTTACATTCACAGTCACATTCACAGTCACACTTACATTCACACTCACATTCACATTCACACTCACATTCACATTCACACTTACATTCACAGTCACATTCACAGTCACACTTACATTCACACTCACACCCACAGTCACACTCACATTCACACTCACATTCACACTCACACTTACATTCACACTCACACTCACATTCACATTCACACTTACATTCACAGTCACATTCACAGTCACACTTACATTTACACTCACACTCACACCCACAGTCACACTCACATTCACACTCACACTCACACTCACACTCACAGTCACACTCACAGTCACATTCACATTCACACTCACAGTCACACTCACACTCACATTCACACTCACAGTCACACTCACAGTCACATTCACACTCACATTCACACTCACATTCACAGTCACATTCACACTCACATTCACACTCACACTCACATTCACAGTCACATTCACACTCACATTCACACTCACACCCACAGTCACACTCACACTCACATTCACACTCACACTTACACACACTCACATTCACACTTACAGTCACACTCACACTCACATTCACACTCACAGTCACACTTCCACACACTCACATTCACACTCACAGTCACACTCACACTCACATTCACACTCACAGTCACACTTCCACACACTTACATTCACACTCAGTCACAATCACAGTCACACCCACAGTCACACTTACATTCTATCTATCCCCTCTCTCTCTCTCTCTCTCTCTCTTTCTTTCTCTCTCTCTCTCTCTCTCTCTCTCTCTCTCTCTCTCTCTCTCTCTCTCTCTCTCTCTCTCTCCAGTCATGTCCAGTGTTTGTGCAAGCAGTTTTATGATGTTGATGTGAGACCTTGATCACCCGCCTGAAACCCTGATCCCTGAGGAGCATTAAGTCACAGCTGAACAATTTACGAATCAAACAAATGAGAAACGAAACAAGAGCCTTGCTTCAGCTAGTGTTTTTTTTTTAATCACACACACACACACACACACACACACACACACACACACACACACACACACACTTATTAGACATGATCAGTAAAAAAAAACGTGATGCGCATTCATCACAAAATAAAAAACAATGGTGTCCTAAATTGCTTCATGTTGCCATGGATACTGACTGGAACATCTTCTTACATGCAAGTTGGTTTGTCCTGTTATTCATGACATAATAAAAGCAGCTCCATGGTGAAAGCCAAGGCCGAGAGGAGAACACCCTCAATACGAGCAGCAGAATTTATTCTTCCTCATTTTTCCTCACCTCAGTGTCCATACTTCTGCTCTCTGCCCGCCTCAGTGTCCTCATTCAAGATCCTCACTTCTCCTCCTTCCATACCTCCTTCACCATCCCTACTTCTTCTCCTTCACTCCTTTAACCATCCTAAATTCCCCTCCTACCTCTCTCCTTCACCATCATCTCTTCTCCTTCCAACATCTGCACTTTTCTTCATCAGTCAACAGCTCCACTTCTCCTCCTTTACACCTCCACTTTTACTCCTTCAACACCTCCACTACTCCTCCTTCAACACCCCCAGTTCTCCTCCTTTACACCTCCACTTTTACTCCTTCAACACCTCCACTTCTCCTCCTTCAACACCTCTTTCAACACCTCCACTTCTCCTCCTTCACCACCTCCTCTTTTCCTCCTTCACCACCTCCTTTTCTCCTCATTCAACACCTCCTCTTCTTCTCCTTCAACACCTCCTCTTGTCCTCCAACACCTCAACTTTTCCTCCTTCAACACCCCCAGTTCTCCTCATTCAACACCACCATTTCTCCTCCTTCAACACCCCCAGTTCTCCTCCTTCACAACTCCACTTCTCCTCCTACAACACCTCCACCTAACCTCCTTCAACAAACACAGTTTTCCTCCTTCACACCTCCACTTCTCCTCCTTCAACACCTCCAGTTCTCCTCCTTCAACACCTCCAGTTCTCCTCCTTCACACCTCCACTTCTACTCCTTCAACACCTCCACTTCTCCTCCTTCAACACCTCCTTCAACACCTCCACTTCTCCTCTTCAACACCTCCTTCAACACCTTCTCTTCTCCTCCTTCAACACCTCCACTTCTCCTTTAACACCTCCACTTCTCCTCATTCAAGATCCCCACTTCTCTTCCTCTCTCTCTCCTTCAACAGTCATGTGAATGGAATGTTCAAACAGAAGGATGTGTGTGCTGTGTAATTAGTTCCTTAAAGAGCGTAGGGCTGAAAAGAACCAACATGACAGCACACACACACACACACACACACACACACACACACACACACACACACACACACAGGCATTCATTTGAGTTTTCTTTGATCGTTCTATTAACCTTCTCGCTGTGCGTCTCTGAGCCGTGGGTTTGATTCTTCCAGTGTTTCCAGATACCACAGCTCAGGATTCAAGAACTGTGTGTGTGTGTGTGTGTGTGTGTGTGTGTGTGTGTGTGTGTGTGTGTGTGTGTGTGTGTGTGTGTTTAATATCATTTCGAAATGTGTTGCATTTAAATATCATCCTCGCTCAAGCGTCTCCTCACTTCTTTTTCTCTTCTCTTCTCTTCTCTTCTCTTCTCTTCTCTTCTCCCTGTGCCCTTCTTTTTCATCTCTCCTTTTTTCCCCCTTTTTTCCTCCTCCTCTCATCTTTTCTTCTCTTTTACTCCTCCCCATCATTTTTTCTTTTTTTCTTCTCCTCTTTTCCCCCTCTTCATCTTTTCTATTTACTCCTTCAATCTTCTCCTTCTTGATTTTGATTTTTCTTCTCCTCTTCACTTCCTTCCGTTTTATTTGTCTTCTATTTATTCCTCTCTTTTTCTCCTCTCTTTTTTATTTCTTCTTCCAACCATTTCTTTTCTGCCGCCTCTTCTTCTTTTTCTCCCTTCTTCTTATTCTTGTCCTCTCTTCCCCCCTTAATTCTCCTCCTCCTTGTGCCTTTTTTTTTCTTTTCCTCCTCCTCTATTCTTCTATTTTTTTCTTCTCCTCTTTTCTTCTTGTGTCTTCCAAAATTCTTCTCCACTCGCATCACTCTTTCTTTTTCTCCTTATCTTTTTTCTTCTATTTTCTTTTTATTTCTCTCTTTTAATTTTCCTTCTACCATCTATTTTCTTGGTTTCTGTTCTGATCTGTACTTCTTCTCCTCTCTCTTCTTCTCCTCTGTCTTCTTCTCCTCTGTCTTCCAGACCAGCAAAGCCGTGACAAAGGGTGATTTCCCGATGGCCAGCATCGCATCGAGGAGAGCTCTGTTCCTGGCTGCTCTCTCCATCACCATCGGCACCGGGGTGTACGTGGGGGTGGTGGTGGCTCTCATCGCCTACCTCTCCAAACCGGGTCATATATAACGTCCCCCCGACTCATAACGGACCCGGGAACTGCAGTAGCACCTCTGAGATCTTCAGCAGACCTTCTCATTCCCACAAACACATCCCCTGTTCATTTGCTCCCAGAGAGAAAGAGAGAGAGAGCACGAGAGAGAAAAAGAGAGAGAGAGAGAAGGATTTCAAAACATTTGGACATTTGGGAAAATTCTTTATAAAAGGATGGCAGGAGGAACGTGGGATTTGTGTTTTACCAGAGAAAATAAACCAGATGGATTCAGATGAAGGAAGTCCTGAAGGATGAGAGCACAAAGGAACATGAGAACTAACTGAACTTTCAACATCCTGAGAATGAAATCTATTTTTTGCCGTTGGGTTAAATGTATCCAGGGTTCGAGATATTCCTGCGTGATACCTCAAACTCTTTCCTGTTGTGTGTGTGTTTAAGACGCCATCTGAACCTATTGAGGTTCCAGAAAAACTAAATCTCTTATTTCATGTTTACTGAACAGCTAAAAGCATAAATACTGAATATTAACACCTGAAAGACAAAACAAGTCAGGACTCAAGACTTGAATCAGCTTGGTTTGACTCCACTTAACTGACTTGGTTTGGTCCAGCTTCACTCCACTCAGCTTTGATTAGTTCAACTCAGTTTGGTTTGACGAGGCCAGGCTCAGTTTGACTCGACTCGACTTGACTTGACTCAGTTTGGTTGAACTCACCGTGACTGGACTCCACTCGACTTTTTTTCGGTTAAACCTGTTTCAGGCTGAGTTGGTTTGATTCACTCCACTCAGCTCGACTCTCAATTCACCTCAGCTTGGCTTGGTTTGACTCGGGTTGATTCATATCAGTTTGAGTCAATTCTACTTGCCTTCACTCATTTTGACTCGACTCAACTTGGCCCGACCCGGCTCGGTTAAACTTGGCCAGGCTCGGTTCAACCCATTTTAACCCGAGATGGTTTGATTCGGCTCAACTTGGGCCGGTTCACTTAAGCTTGGGTCAATTCAGCTCAACTCGACTCGACTCACCTCGACTCGACTCAGCCTGGCTTACTTCAGGGTTTAAATCCTGGTGTCTGAGAGAAACACACCTGCATCTGCTGCTGCTCCCTGCTTTCCTCCTTCTTCAATCGTTCTTGGCTCATGCTTCATGTTTTGTGTTTTTCGGTTTCCTGTTCCACCCGAAGCTCTGAAGCTTCGCGACACGGTAATGACTGGGGTTCTGAAAAGAAAACATCCCCAGTAATGAAAGAGAAAAGTTTTGACTGATGTTACAATTGCTTCCTGTTGTGTCTGTGAGATTTGGAGAAAGAATAATGAGAAACACACAGACGTCCAAAATTCATATTTATTGATTTATTTTTTTTGAAACTCGAGTGATTTTCAATTCCAGACCTGACAACACATTTCACATACACTGCGCAAGAGCATCTGCTCACTGTTTCACTATTCCAGTGAAAATTCCTGTGAAAAACACACACACATACACACACTCACACTATTTGGTAAAAAGTATTGGGACACCTGTTTGTTTGTTTTTTTTCTGTTTAACCGTTTGGTCATTTATCAAACAGTTCACAGAAATACTCTGCTCTTATAGACATCACATAATTATGAAAAAACACATATGTTAGATGTTTGTTCCTCATAGGCATATCCATGAGAGCAGAGTTTTTTTTCTGAATTTTTTGAACAAAAAATTAAGCAATTTAAAACCATTTCTCATTTGGCAATAACAGTAGAGGGCGCCGTAGACGTGACTGAAAATCGCAAAAAAGGCAGGTCTTTAGCGAGGTCGAGGTTCTCGGGGGTGCGACGGAGAACCGTTGCTACATAATCGACTCACCTCCTGGTCTGAACGTGAGCTCGTGCTCATATTGCATTTGGTGCAGGAAAAGAAAAGACGAGGTTTTGTTTGTCAAAGCATCTGCTCAAACTTGTGCACCGTGTCTCCAGGTGAGGCGGAGATGGAGTGTGAACATTAGCATAATGCTGGAGGCAGTGTTGGGGGTTACAAAAGGTGGGCTTTTTTGGAATTACATTACTGACAAATGAAATGGTGCTTTGGTGGTTCTTTAAATGGTTCCTGGGAACGTGTCTGAACTTCTATATACACTATATGGGCAAAAAGTATTGGGACACCAAACTTTTCCAGCAATATGAGGTTCTAAACTCTTAGCACAAATTTGCACACGATTGTATCGGACGTCTTTGGATGCGTCAAATTTTCCCTTCACTTCAACTATGAGACCCAAAACCTGTTCCAGTATGACCATGAACATCTTGAGTGGCCTGCTACAGAGCTTTAACCATATTGGACACCTTTAGGATGAAATTGAATTCTGACTGCACCCCTAGGCCTCCTCATGGAGCTCATTATAACAGAAGATATAACAAAGAGAAGTGCATATAAATCTTACAGTTGGGTGTCCACAAACTTTTGTCCGTATAGTGTAGCTCCGGTTACGATTCCCATAAAAAGAAAAAAATTGAACTATTGATGGCTTCTGTTTGTTTGTAGAACTTGTAGAATTCCACCATCCACCATCGTCAATTGGAAATCGCAGAATGAGCAGGACACCTCTAGGTGGTGCCGGTGTGCCGGAAAAACGATGTGTAATTTGTTACATCGTGTTTGTATTGTGTGTTGTTTTATTGTGTTTTAGAGTCTTTGAAGTTGAAAGGAAAAACGTGAAAATAAATTGGAATCGCTAAACAAAGATAGTGGTTATAATTAAAGGGGTCCAAGCACCGACCCCCCTCCCTCTGTAACACACGACATACTGTATTACGTCATTTTAGTACCACATTTAAAAAAATAATACAATCTGAGATTATTAGAATAAAGTCGTAGCAGTTTTAGGATAAAGTCAGAAATATTTTGAGAAAAAAGTAGTTAAATAGGCTTTACTGTCATTTTAACCATATACATCGCAACAACACAACATTTCCCCTGGACCAAGGAGCTCCATCAAACAACATACATTAACTAAAGGAACCCAGAACTCCACAGAACCGCAAACTAACAACACAAAGTGCACATGTGCAACATTAAGTGCAAAAAAACCCCCAAAAAAAACAAAAAAAACAAAAGTAAAAGGAGAATAAATTTTTCTAATATAAAAAAAAATAAAGTCGTTATTTTTGAAAAAAAAAAGTGAAATGAGAATAAAGTCTTAATATTTTGAGAAAGAAGAAAGACATGGATAAAATCGTAATATTTAAAAAAAAAAAAAAAAAAAAAAAAAAAAAAAAAAAAACGAGAATAAAGTCGTAATATTTTACGGAAAAAAAAGGAAACCGTAATATTTGGAGAAAAAAAAAAAGGAATAAAGTTGTTATATTTTAAGAAAAAAGTAAAGCGAGAATAAAGTCGTAATATTTAGCGAAAAAGTTAAACTTACAAGTTCGTCATATTAATTAATTTGTTACAAAGTGTTGGGACCCCCGGCTGAAGCCCTGGCGATGTCAGAGACGTCCAGCGTGATCATCATCCTCAAAATCTCTTGAGAAACAACATCTCTTCAAATAGCACACAAATGTAAACATCGAAATCCTAAGAGTCGTTTTTTGCAAAACGGCGAAATGTTTTCACGCAATTCTGTGATTTTTCTCAACATTTTACCGCTTTAATCTCGTATTGCTGTGACTTTATTCTCAAAATGTTTTCCTCATACTACTACAACTTCAGCCATGTCCACACCAATAGGTTTTTATTTAAAACTGCATATTTTTCTCTGAATGTTTTTCCGATGCTTCGGTGTGGATGAGCAGCTTTTAGAAAACGTTTGAAAACGCCGTTTTTTAATGTATGTGGATTAGTGTGGACTTTATTCTCGTACTGCTACGACTTCTTATGGTCTGGTGTTTACAAACTTTTGTCCATCAAGGGTAGATCTGGTAAGGATTTCCAAAAAAAATCCAAGTTATTTAGGACCTTGTTTATTTGTAGAACTTGTTGCACGTGTGAACGTTGGCTTAGAACATACATTTCCACTACAACCTTTATCTTTATTTGGAAATCGCAGCATTGAAATAAAAAACGAGCTGTGACGTAGATTTTATTCTCATAATATTGACATTTTCTACAAAATATTAGGACTTTCTTCGATTTTTCATAGTAGGTTCCCTGGTGGTCTAGTGGTTAAGATGCCCCAGCCACTCTTAGTGCCGGTCCCAAGCTCGGATAAATGTGGAGGGTTACGTTAGGAAGGGCATCCAGCGTAAAACCATGTGCCAAATCAAACATGCGGATAATCCGCTGTGACGCCCCCTAATGGGAGCAGCCGAAAGAAAGTTAAACAGACAATAAGACAGAAAAAAATAAACGGTTTGTGCTACAGAAATTCAATTTGGACTGTAGCTAGTAACCAGTCTGGCCTTTATTCAGGCAAATGAGACGATTTGGATCGGCCTGATTGTGGTATTACAGTGACAGACGTCTTATTTTAGGTGACATACAAATTAAATATAAAGTCATTCAATAGAAATTAATTTTTGGGCCTCAGCAAGCATGAAAAAGATGTGGATTGAGCTCATTTTGGATAGCATGGTGCTTGGACCCCGAGAATAAAATCCAAAGCTTGTGGCTAGTAGTATTAATTTCAGTAATACTAATAATAATTATAATAATAATAATAAAGTAAGAATAATTGACTATATAATATTGTGTCCATGTAAACAGTAATAATCAGAAAAATCTCAATGTTTTTCCAAAGTGATTCATCTGTTATCTGAATGTCCTGTGTGGGCAAACAGGATCTGATGGCATCATCACAGTTTTATCAAACGCAACACAAACAGAACACATCGTTCGCTTTTCTATTGTTCGTCGAAACCCTCTTTAAAAAAAAAAAAACACATCCTTTCAAACGAGTGAGCATGACTCAAACACTCGAGCTTCTCCACATCTCTGAGGACCCGTGACTCATAATTTGCTCTTTTGCCGATGTTGAAAGTGGGTTTGGGTAAAAAAATGTGCTTCCATTACGAGCACTGAAGCGTCGAAAGCCAACATTAGGCACTTACAGTCTCGCGGCCGTCCGCTATACCTGCCATTGACGCATTACAATTAGCCTACCATAATGCAGTTCCCTGGAGCATAACTACAAAATAGCACCTCGATAAATATCTTGTGTAGGGGAACTACCAAAGCCTGACCTGTGTGTCTTTAGCTTAAAAGGAAGGAAATGAGCAACGACAAAAACACCACAATGTTGCATGTAATGCATTTCGCTTTATGAGGATGAATCCGAAAGTCGTTATCGTACCGGATTGTCCATACACAGCAGGGAGGACATTTCAGAATCAGTGGTATCTCAGTGGTGAAGATGTTGGACTGCTAATTCGAAGGTCATTAGTCTGAAAACCAGCACCACCAAGCTGCTACCATAAACTGGGCCCTTGAGCGAGGCTCTTAACCTTCAACTGTTCAGATGTATTAATGAGATGAGTGGAAGTGGCTCTGAATAAAACCATTAACGTAAATAGATTGAGACTTTGCTTTTGCTATAAGAAAGAGGAGTAGAAGGTCCAGTAAAAAAAAAAAAAAAATGGAATTGTAAAGTAAAAACACACAACCTGAACCTAAAAACAGAACAACAAAGGATACTGCAATTTTTGGTGAATTTCGGGATGCAAATCTGATCAAATGTATCAGATTAAAAAAATATATATACAAAGGCACATATAAAAACTATGATCGACTCTTTCAGTTTTCCAATAATGAGTTTGAATTATATTATTCCTTTTTTTCTTATAATTGTGGATTTGATGGCTTTTATTTTACGTGTTGTACTGTTTCACTATTATTTATTTATTTATTTATTTATTTCATTTTAGCGTCTTCATACAACCTGTAATAAAAAAAAGAAGAGAAAAGAAAAGGGAAGGAAAAAAATGATGTACTGTATGATTTACCTTGCAAAAAGTCTCGTTTCAGTGTCGCTCGTTTGTGTGCGTTTGGATGAAACCTGGATGATATTTTTGGACCCGCAAATAAAAAACGCTTTTTAACGCTAAAAAAAAAAAAGAAGCGAAATTCGCCGGGGTGGTTTGTGTTCTCGAAGTATCTGTGATTGTGTTTCTCTTTCTTTCAAGACCAACATGTGTTTCGTCTCAGAGTGAGTCAAGAACATGTAAATACTGCAAATAAAACCACTTGGAGGATGCTGTATAAAATAAAACCACATTTGAGACAAAACAGAGAGGATGTGAGCGTTTGCTGTGTATCTGGAAGACCTTCGTCTGCGCATCGGTTCGGAATATCGGATCGCTCGTGATGACTGAAAAGATCTGGCGCCCCTACAGTAGCATAACTGTATATAACGATATTGCAGAAGGATCAAGGGGATTTCCTCCAGAGCCTGACTGTATAAATCCTCCTGCCAGAAAGTCATTTCAGGAATTAAAGACTGAATCTGTAAATATCCAGCAGATTTATTTTAATATAAGAATTGGTTCAGGGTTAGAAATGAGTTACTCGTTAAATAATACTGGGAGATTCATTCGTTTTTGATTGGCACTGTATTAATAACCCTGTACAGTGAGGCATCCCTTTGGCTCATAACCCTGCTGGTATTTCCACAAGAAAGTGACGGGTCACTTAACTTCACACATCTAGATACCTAGACCCCCCCCCAAAATAGACCCCAAAAGCAACCCAATGTCACAAAAATCATTCAACAGTTCAGAATTTTGTACAATTTGTAATACCTTGATACATTATAATTGATGCTTATGTAAAGAAACAACTCAAACTCGTTCACTTGTAACTGATGGGTGACATCAACAATGGAACTCAAAACCAAAAGCATGAGCTAAAGAATGGAGACAATCTTTCCATCATTTTAAGTCCACTTTGTCATAGAGACAGTCCTTAGGTGGATCAGCACTAGGCCTAGGACCAGTCTTCGTAGCCATGGCAACACTAATTTCAATTCATATTTTTTTTTTCTCCCAGCAACACCTACAGGTCATACATTACAATAACATTCAAATTCTCCAATTTTCTAAAGATTTCTCCCGCAATATTGATGTTCTACCATATAAGTTCTTGCTAGGTTGCCTGTGGCAGCCCTGAAAATGCTACTTACAGCTTTAACATCATGTAACATTGTGAAATATTTTAATTAAACTATAACCAACATGAATTTTTGTCCCGGAGAATTTTCCCATATCAGAAAATGTACAGTTTCACCTCTGACTGTTATAAAGTGCCAGTGACACTGGAGACTCCTTGCATTAATGTAATTAAACATCTCTTTAGACAAAAAAGTTCACTATGCTGTCATAGAAAATAAATCCCCACTATCTGAACAATCAGAAGTCACAATTCAGCAGTGCTGTAAAGTAAAATAGAAAGAATAAACGTAAAACGATCGACTTTTCAACACGAAACGGCAGATTTCTCTCAAACGCTTCAATAATAGATAGAATACAAGTCTGGAGAATGTAGCAGAGCTTGTTTCAGGGATCAGAGCAATTTCTTAGCCGAGTCTCGGTCATGTAGAAACACGACTCTTCCTCTCCAGACTGACTTGATTTGTAAAGTATCCCATCCCATCATCACGGCTTTCCGCTAAACCCTGAGCTTATTTCTGTCCGTTATTGCAAGAGGTACCACCGAACTTGTCTTTACTCGCCTGATAAGCAGCGTAATGCCAACTTTAATGTCCATAAGGTCAAAATCAATAACATCAATCCTCCTAGCTTCCCAAACCTCCTTTTTAGCCTTAAAGGTGCCCCTTTCTCAAATCTGACACATTTGATCCCACAATTTATTGCTACATCCATTTCGACCTCCGCTCTGATGAATTCCATCGCCAGATCTAGTCATATCTCCATCCTGCTTGTCACTTGGCGCATCTCTTGCTGAACTTAAAATGCTCTTAATATTTAAGGTCGGGGTCTCTGTAACATTCCCACAGGGGCTGGGGCCTACAGGGAAGCAGAAACAATTACTGTTTTAATGTTGCAAGTTATTTGGATAGAAATGGTGGTGAATATAAAATAGGACAGAAGGTTGGGGTGCTTTTATTGCTTTTTAATGATCAAATACAAAAATGATGGACAAAGACTCAGGGAACAGGCTCACAGAGGCAAGAGAAAATGGACAAAGAAGTAAAAATAAAAAAATAAAGCACTACTCTAGGCTGTGTTAGTTAGCTAACCTCGCTAACAAACAAAAGCTAGGAATGGCAATAAGCTAGCAAAAAGCTAGCTTATCCCAAACAATAGGATAATCTATCAAAAAATACAAGGTGCCGCACCTGCCCTCTAACCTGCGGTGTCTAGACAACCCCAGCACCTGTGTGGTGAAATGTAGGTGAGCACACAATCTTACCTGTTCACAAAGCAAGTGAGCAAAAACAAGGCCCAGAAAAGATTGGCACAAAAAAGACACATGGGCTGTAGGGTGCTGCTTTTAAACAATAGGCTTCACCACTTCTGGGCAGGTTCTTGTTTTCTTTTCCAAAAACAAGAACCTGCCAACAGATGACTCCACCTATAGTAGGACAGCGTAAGCATCCAGAGATGGCACAGATCCAAATAACATTTTACATTTATGGCATGTGGCAGACACCTTTCTCCAGAGCAACTTTACTCATTCACCCAAACAAGGCCCAGACCAGGCTTAGACAAGGCTCAGACAAGGCCCAGACAAGGCTCAGACAAGGCTTAGACAAGACCCAGCCAATGCTCAGACAAGCTTCAAACAAGCTTCAAACTAGCATGGCACAATAAGGACACCAAAAATGACTGCCACATGGGCTTTAAGGCTCTGCTTATAAACAATAGACTTCACCACTTCTGGTCATGTTCTTGTATCCTGATCCAGTCCATTTCCAGACACCAACACAGAGGAAATGAGAAAGAAACACACCAGCATTGACGTCCCATGCGACGCATTACTTAATGAATAAACCGCTTTATGAATAAAACAAACCTCGAATGAAAATTATAAAAAAAAATGAGTGAACTAACTAGAGAAGTCTTTTCCAAAAACCAAGCACAAAACTGAAGGTCATGATGTAGAACAGTAACAAAAATGTCCCTACTTCTTGAAGCTGCCCATCCAAATCCCACTGACCAGTGAGAGTAAACAACAAGACCCTCTATAGACTGACTCACAAATCCAGAGTTATATGAGAGAAAATTGTTTTTTTCATTGTTGACAATATTGGCAAAAGTTTGTGGACACCCACCCAGAATTTTTTATTTAATAAGCTCCACTCTTCTGAGAAGATGTTCCACAAGAATTTTCTGGAGATGCATTCAGCCACAATTGTGTTAGTAAAGTCAGGTACTAATGTAGGTGAGGTGAGGAGGCTTGGGGTGCAGTCAGTGTTCACATTCATAACAAAGGTGTTCAAAGCTTTACAGTAGGAGATCTTCATGGCGCTGGAACAGGTCTCCTAGTTCAAGTGAAGGGAAAATTCCATGCTGTCACATCCAAAGATGCATCCAAAAGCGTGTGGTAGCAGAACCACACATGGCTGGAAAATCTGGTATATGGTTGAATTCCTTCCATTGAATTCGTCCATTCCCTTTCCATTGCCTCTGATACACAACTGTTTATCTGGGCCTGAATTTAGCATTTCTAGGTCACTCTAACAGGGAGGTGTACAACATGCTTGCATATTGCTGCCAAGAAAATGTCAGGTTTAAAAAAAAAAAAAACGAGCAGACGGGTTCCAAAAGATATTTCATCCAATCCATGTGGACGTACCTGGCAGGCTCGCCCTGTAATACAAGACTATAAAAAACAGATCCTGGAAATAAACAAGGCTGTTGCAGGATACGGTGAGTATTTTGGCCACCCACACAGGTCATGGAGTTCTACAGAGTTCACAGCAAAATATCTCCATAGCAGCAGTGACTGGAGTTCCACACACTGTTCTGCATAATGAGATGTATATTAGCTTTTCAACTTTTTTCTTTAAAAAAAAAAGAAAAAGTTGCAGGTTTGAGCGGTAGAATTTGTTTTATTTTTGCAGTGATACTATTAGAATTCTGTTGGACCTCATGAAATTATAATCGGCGAAAGAATATGAAAATGAGTGGAGTGAATAGTGGAAGCGGATTTGATGAATACATTACTCTGAATAAACTGAGGATGTTTTCTGAACACATGCAAATATGAATTTGTTATTTTTTGTTGTAGTTATTTTTTATCATCAGCGGCTTCTAACCTCACAGCTTTACCGTAAAACCGTAATTGAACCCTATTTCTGTTTAAACAGGTCCGAATTTCCCATATTGGATTAATTATAACTAAAACTAGCCAACGTTATTGTACACCTTCTAGAAGGAATCGCTTCAACCAACTCGCAATCTGATTGGTTAATTCAAAAGCTCCATTTAACCATGTATCATGTAACCAGTGCTCATTTCTGAATGCCTTACGGCAGATAGAGAGTAGTGACGATCTTTCATGAACGATTCGTTCATTTTGAACGAGTCTTCAATGTGACTCGGTGGAACGAGTCAACTTAAAGAGTGATTAGTTCATTTTCTACTGGACATGCACGATCAAAGCAATCGCAAAAATTCTTCTAGTCCGAGTCGTTCGTTCTTTTATAGCGCGACTCCCATAAACACTATGCATTTTTTAAATATATTATATTGCCAAAAGTATTGGGACACCTGAACTTTCCTACTATATGTGGTTCTTTTCCAAACTGTTACCACAAATCTGGAGGCACTCAATCGTACAGGACGTCTTTAGATGCGCTATCATTTTGTATTCACTTGTTCTTGGAAACCCAAAACCTGTTCCAGCATGGTGATCCCCCTGTGCACAAAGTGAGCTTCTTGTAGATCTGGTTTACATGTTTGGGAGAGGAAGATCTTGCTGCTATAGAGCTCTGATCTCATCCCTGCTGAACACCTTTGGGATGAATGTGAATGCTGACTGCACCCCAGGTCTCCTCACCTTCATCAGTTCACCTACAACCTTTTGTAATACACTTGTGGCTGATGAACACATAAACACACTATAAAATCAAGTGGAACATCTTTCCAGAAGAGAGGAGGGAATTATAAGAGCAAATTGAGACTAAATGTGGAATGTGATGCTCAAAAACCTCATTACATACATACAAATCACATATGTTGGAAGAACATTTTATTTTATTTCTGACCAAAGGAAGAAAATTAACTAAATGACTTATTGAATAAAAAATGGCAGCAAAAATGTATCTCTTTATCTCATGTTCAAATCTTCGGTTTGGAGAAAAACCACATATAGCCTAGAAAGTCAGGTGGGCCATTACTTTTGTCCATGTGGTGTATATTTGGACCACTGTGCAGATTTGGTGTGGGGAAAATAATGAACAGTACAATTTCCCTGCTACAGCGAGTTCTGCTTTGTCACTCTGATCATTAGAGGAGGGGGTGGGAGGCAGCAAGCAGTGCAGGGCTTCATGAAGTCAGCTGGGAGTTTCATGTGGTTTCACGTGGTTGGGTAGGTCCTCAGGAGGGCTGGAGTCTGACAGCGCCCTGCCCGGCTCAGGAGCCCGGCCCTGCCGTCACTTCCTCTAGCAGTCAGATGACGATGATGGCCACCGTCCTTCGAGTCTCCAGCAATTCCCTCGTGGATTCCTCGGTGCTCAGCTGACGTGTAAAGCAGAGCCGAGTGGTGATTACCGAGAAGAATACCGTCAAACAAATCCTCAGGGACGCCACCTCTGATCTACGACAGGCCCAGAATGTAGATCAGGACTTAGATTCTCAGTGGGAAACACAAGATCCCGGTCACACCAGGGATTTCAGGAGACGCCTGGTTCATAGCTCTATATTATAAGCTTCAGACAGGATCTAAAGTCTCCAGATCTCTCCTAAAGATCAAGGAAGAACACACACTGAAACAAAGAACTATCTAATATGATTTTAGGAGACTAGAAACAAGTCACATGATGTGCCAGTGCAGTGAGATAATTACACGTTTTTATTAAGATTTCTTAATAAGAAAATATACCTAGGATTTAAAAAAAGCAATAAAATCAATTCCAAGCAGTTGATTTAGTCTAATTATCTGAAAACTAGCTTGTTAATATACATATATATATATAATTTTTTTTTTTTTTCTTTGCTTTGCTTTTCTTAATATGGGTGAAAAGATTTTAAAACCAGAGAACAAGAAAATTCCTCTTTATTTGAGGATCGTCATCATTACATATTCTGTCTTAAAATGAGACAAAGCATTTAAACTGAAAACAAAGCGAAATCATTACTCCTCAAAATACTTATTGCAACATAAAACATTACTGAATGTATTTTATTATCACGGAAAACACAAACATATTCGCTGTGAGAATCTGAAATCAAACTATCGAACGATGTAGTTAAAAAGCCAGAAGTAGTTTGTAACAAAGATCCAAAAAACAATAACCGTACTGGATAATGTGTGGAGACTTCAAACTGCAGACTCTTATCATCTGTTATTAGGCTGTAAATAAATGTGTTGGTGTCGACATAAAAGAAGAATTTGGAATGAATAATACTAAAGTGTGATTATTGTTTTACTGGCAACCTTCAAACCAGTTACTAAAATAACGTCTTAGAAGATACAAAGCTTCAAACGACATCACTGATGGTAATGAAGTTCAATTCGCAGGTAAAATTAAAACTTTATAATAAATAAATAATCCTAAAACAATCATAATAATCGGACACAATATGATTTTGCATAATATTTTAGTCTCAAAATAAGATCAATATGATTCTTATGGCTAGAAAAAGGATTGTAAGTTTTTGGAGTGTAGAAAAATAATGTGTTCGCCTTCTTATTCTGCAACAGTTCATGTACTTTTTATCTGTTTATAGTTACATTTGATGATACACCGATTCAGTAATTATGTAACGGATCCACCACATGAGTTCCTGTTATAGAACAAGCTGTTACTATAGAAACCATAACAGGTAAGAACAAGCACTCTAATATAAAGCTAATATATAAACACCAATCATCTAGACATCAATGCAATACACAAAAAGTATCTGGACACCAGAACTTTCCAGCCAGATATGGTTCTTTCTCAAAATAGTATCACAAAATTGAAGGCACACAATTACACAAGACGTCTTTACACTTGAACTGGAAACCTGTTCCAGCATGACGATGCCCCTGTGCACAAAGCCAGCTCCATGAAGATCCTGGAAGTGTGTGGAAGATCTCCTGAAGTAGCGCTCCAACCCTAGTGGAGTGGAGGTTATTAGAATAGTAAATGGAGACCACATGTGGACTGGGCAGTGTTGGATGAAGTATACAAACCATGACTGTACTTGGGTTAAAGTGGATCCACTTGGAATGTTTTTGCCTTCAAATGTACTTAAGTATCCAAAATACTATGATTTATTATGGCTATAAATGTTTCTATTCATTGTGATATGTAGTGAAGTTCAAGTAAAATCTTCCCAAATGGAAATACTGTAGTAAAAGATACACAAAAAAATCTACTTAATCACAACAACGAATTACATTTACTTCATTACTGCCCACCACTTGGACTGGGATGTTAAAAAAACACTGAGCAAATTTATGCTCAAGTGTCCACAAACTTTTGTATTTTCATTGGTAAATGTGGCAGAATTCTGCTTAAAGATTAGAGAAGCTTGATAATATCAAAACTGCTTGAACTTCGAATCCACCATCACTCATCCCACCCATTTCCTGTCTGTTATTTTGCCGAGTCATTGCAGAGCATGTGCTAATCTGTTAGCTTGCTGCTGTAAAAACTTTCCTCATTATAGCATTACTTCCAGCACAGCATTGTTAAAAAAGTCTCCTAATTTCCCTCCAGTAATCCACTGTTTTTGTTTTTTTTAACTGCTCTAGAACAGGCTCTGGGAGTGCTGATGGTGTTTAGCACACAATGCCTATTCCTGAGAGACAAAACCCCGCTCCTGAAGCGTCGCCCTCGCGTTAATTAAGATCCCCGACGCAACATTCGGACGGGGATGACAGGACAGGAAGTGATTTGAATAACTGCAAGCTATCACAAATGATCATGAGACTGAGATTATGAGAAGCAGGAGAATGTGGATGATGCCAAAGAAATTGAAGTAACACAAAGCTAAGCTATTCTAAGCTAGCAAATGAAACTAGCTGACTATGCACTAGCGTCAGGTCGTTCATGAACGATGGAGAACTATAGCTAAATGATCTGTAGGTTTTAAACACTGTTAAATTACCATGGTAAATAGTTTTAGACCGTGCTATATTCGTTTTGATGTAGCAGCCATTACATCTGACATGCTAAAAACAGTTTTTAAAAGAAAGTCCATGCTTAACGCTAACTTCTCCCATCCGCTTCTAATTTTCACAGTCTGGTATAAATGATGCGTGGGTCTAAAATGTATGGTCAGATGATAATACAAGTGTATGGTTGCTAGATAGAGGGGGTGGTTCAACCTACTCACTAGCTCATCTTCCCCCACTCTCCCATACAACTGCTACACAGGAAACTGAATGTACTTCACTGAGTAGGTCACTAAGAGGAACTACTCAATTCTGTTTCCTGTGTAATGCACTGCAGATCGTCAATGGGAGTCAAAAATAACTAACAATGCGGACCAGAAGAGGTGAAGCTACTCAATTCTGTTGATCATAGTTTGTCTTATTTTCGTTATGGAAGTGTATGTAGACGTGTTGGAGGATCTGCTTACTGAAACATAACTTCACATTCACTTAAATGATGCGATCTTCACTTCTACACTAGGCCAAGCTAACCTAAGTAGCACCTGAAAGCTAACCTAAGCTATGCTAAGCACCTATGTGGTGAAATGGAGGTTTATAATCTTTTCTGTTCCCAAAACAAGTGAGCTAACATTAGAAAAAAGGGGATTGCAAAGGATGAATACAAACAGCCAGCAAGCAAGGAACAACAAAAGGAGCTAAAAAGGGCTGACACAAGGGCTACAATAGGCCCCGCCTCTCAAGCTTTTTCTCCAGATTGGTCGGTTTCTAGGTACCATATCATTATGAGGACATCAGGCTCCACCTATAGCAGGAAAGAAAAAAGAAAAAAGCAAACGCACAAAACTCGAACAATGTAACAATATCAATTAGCATGCGAAGCAAATCCAAAGCTAGCAATATTAGCACAGACGCGTCGCTTTGGTCTCTCGCCTGTGGACAAAATGGCAGCATGATAAGTAGTTTCTCATTCAGGCTTTTTATGAGAATATTCGTCTCACTAATAAACATTCAGCCGGAGGATCATCTTTTCACGTCTGTTCATGAAAGTGAAATGGCAAAAAAAAAAAAAAAAACCCGTCTGCTCTTGGAAGCGAACGGGAGAAGGATGCGGAAAATAGATGAAGGAGGGGAAAAAAAAAGATTGGAACGAGCGGGCAACCTGTTCGGGAGCCACGCCAGAGCTTCTTACTGCGATATTGGCTTTAAAAACAGCAGCCGGCAGCGAGAACAGAGCGTGAGATTATATCCGGCTCCGTCTGAGTCTGAGAGAAAACCCAGAGCAAAAAGTGTCATTATTTTCATGCGTTGCAGCACAGCAGGAGCAGCCTGGCCAGATCTGTGTACAAACATCATTCAGTGCTGCCACAACACACACATCAAATCACCACGTATACACACGAGCCAATGACACGTGCAGCACTCACGTCAGTCATTCACTGAAAACGCCACTGCCTTCTTTCCCCATCTATTTATCTCTCTGTCTGTCCGTCTTCCCTTCACTCCAACTAGGAGACCACAAACTTGTTCCAGGATGACAATGCTCCTGTGCACAAAGCCAGATCCATGAAGATCTGCTTTCCATGGGTTGGAGTGGAAGATCTTGAGTGGCCTGCTAAAGAGCGCTGACTTCGGCCCTTACTCACATCGTTCAGTTCTGATCCCCTTATAGCCCTTGCTTATAATCCTTCTGCTTCTCCACACTCTTTCTTCTTCTCCACCACACTCCTTCTCCATGCTCCCTCTTCTTCTTCTCCACACTTCTTCTTCTTCTCCATGCTCCTTCTTCTTCTACTTCTTTTCTACACACCTTTTTCTACTCCATGCTTCTTCTTCTTCTTCTTCTTCTCCACACTCCTTCTTCTCCACACTTCTTGTTCTTCTTCTCCACACTCCTTCTTCTTCTCTACACTCCATCTTCCTCTCCACGCTCCTTCTTCTTCTTCTTCTCCACACTCCTTTTTCTTCTCCACATTCCTTCTTCTTCTTCTCCACGCTCCTTCTTCTTCCACACACTCCTTCTTCTTCTCAACACTCCTCCAAACACCCTTTCTTGTTCATTACTCCCTCTTGTTCTTCACACTCCTTCTTCTTCTCCACACTCCTTCTTCTCAACACTTCTTCTTCGTCCCCACACTCTTTCTTCTTCTCCACCACACTCCTTCTCCATGCTCCCTCTTCTTCTTCTCCACACTCCTACTTCCTCCCCACGCTCTTTCAAACACCCCTTCTTCTCCCCCTTGTTCTTCACACTGCTTCTTTTTCCCCGCATTTCTTCTTCTTCTCCACACTCTATCTTGTTCCCTACATTCCTTCCTGACACTCTCTCTTGTTCTCCACACTTCTTTTGTTCTCCACACTCCTTCCCCACACTCTTCTTGTTCCCTACACTTATTTGCCACACCCGTTCCTCACAATTGTTCCGCACAATCATACTCCAAACTCCTTCTAACTCCAGACACTCCTTCTAATTCCTTGTCATTCCACACAATCCTTCCCCACACTCATTCCTCACATATGTTGCACACTCCTTCTCCTTACTCACGCTTATTCCCCACACTTGTGCTCCACACTCATTCTGAGGGGTTGTTTTTTTCCTCTATTTTTTTCTTTGTAACACTAATAAGCCATTAGTAGTGAAGGACGGTTAATTGCCCTCTATTTCATGTGCCAGTAATCAAACACTTTACTCTCAAACGCCTCTTTTAGAGTCTGAATGACATTTTTAAATGCTGAAACATGTTGCAGATGGTTTATCAAAGGCTTATTGTGGGATTGTAAAATCTTTTGTTATTTGCTGTGTTGTTGGTGATCAGAAAAAAAAATCAGATTTCATGAAAAATGAAAAACAACACTTCAGCGCTGCACTCGTTTTCAGTTTATAGAGACATTCAATTTCTTATTCCAGGATCCAATCCAGGCAAAGCAGTCCAGAGAAAGTTCAATCAATTACGTGATTTTAGTGAATGCCAGTCCAATCTAGTTCAGCTAGTTTTCTAGCCTTCTTTGGCTCAGTCCAATTAAGTCTAATTTATACCAGCTCAGTCATCCATTCCAATCCTGCCCAATATGAGTAAGGTGAGATCTTGTCCTGCTAAATCCAGTCCAGTACAATTTTAGTATTTGAAGGTCCATTTCAGAGGTCTATATTATAATAATAAGAAAAAAAACAGCAAGAAAAAAAACACACTCCAGTCGTAGTCTTTAGTCTCTAGTCTTAGTCTGCTCTAGTCTCATTCTGGTCCTGTACAGTCTATTCAGTAGAGTCCAATCCATTCCCATGACCTTTCAATCAGAAGTCCAACATTTTAACCCTCCTCTTCAATACCAGTCTACTTCAGTGAGATCTAGTCCAATCTAGTCTTCTCAAAGTCCAGTCCACTCCAACCAAAGTTCAGTTTATTCAAAATCCAGTTCAAGCTCATCATGGTTCCTTCCAGTCCACTTCAGACCAGGACAATCCAGTTCTATTCAGCTTAGCCTAGTAGACCTGAGTCCAAGTCTAATTTGATAAATTAAAATCAAATAAAAGTCTCTACATTAAAGTCCTGAATCACCAAAATAACATTTAGATCAGTACTAGTTCATTTGAGTCCAGTTTAAATTAACCCTGTCCAATTCATCCCAGTTGAAATTCTGTCTAATGTTGTCTGGTCTAATCCAGTCTGATGTACACTGATCAGGCATACAATTATAGCATTATGAGAGGTGAAGTGAAGAAAACTGATGATTCATTCAGGTGAACATTTTGTCCTCAAAGTTGATTTTAGAAGCAGGAAAAATAGTCGTAAGGAAAAATGGTTGTAAGGATTTGAGCGAGTTGGACAAATTGTGACGTCTAGACGTCTGGGTCAGAGCGTCTCCAACACTGCAGCTCTTGTGGGATGTTCCTGGTCTGCAGTGGTCAGTATCTATTAAAAGTGCTCCAAGGAAGGAACAGGGATCATTGATGGTCCGATTCATGCTGTTGATACCCGACGGGTCACGACTGTTTCAGCAGCAAAGGGGGACCGACACAATATTAGGCAGGTGGTCATAATGTTTTTGTAAATCGGTGTATGTCTGCTAAAACATGAACACCTGTAGTTGTACTGACTTCCTGAAAGATCTACCCAATACTTAAAAAAAAAACCTGAAGCAGACCCTTGAAAAAGAACACATGCTGTACTGACTGCGTTCACTGAGCGATTTTAGTTTCTTTTTGTCTTTCGAGAGAAATCGTACATTTATCCCCATACAGCAAAAGTTGAAACTCAATTCTGTTTCAGACACAAAGCGATCCATAATTTAAGAGGCGAGAAAGAGGGAAGGTAATTATTTTCCAGACATGATTTTCAACTCAACCAAACAGACAAAAGACGATTAATAGCGCAGAAGAGAATGATTGATGCGAGTGTTTAAACGGTGACATTTCGCCCGGGATAATAACCTGAACAACAGGGTCTGAGATGGATGGGTCTTCATTTACCATTCACCAGCAGACATTCTTCCACTGACACTCAATTACCTCTGTGTGACTGACCAGTGCAGCTCTTTTATGACTTTCAGGGCTGTTATAAAGAGCTCGCCCAGGTTTCTACAGCAAATGAATCCTGTCTTGATCTTCTCTCATTGGAAAAAGACTCGGAAAAGGTCCTAGAGCTAGAGTAATAAGAAAAAGAAAAGAATGGAAGCCATGTCTTGGAGAAGAGCCAGTCTGAGGAACTGACAAGGTGGGAATGCTTTTTAATTTTAGATGGCAGATTTGATGATTGCCCTACAGAATTTATGCAGAATAAAGACGGTAGATAATTATCACCAAACACCTGTGGTGTTAATTGTACCTCTCGACAGGGGAAAAGAAAGACTACTGTCTCACAGCTCCCGGTCGTCCTCATAGTTCTATCTGAAATGGATGAGAGCAGGTCTGTAGAAAGCCTGGCGAGATCGTCACGATCTGATCAATTCTTAATTACAGTGTGCGAGCCAGCTGTCGGAGTATTTATGAGACAATCGTGTTGTGAGGGTCGAAGGGCTTCGACGTGACAAGGATAGTGATGCATCGATCGTCCTCAGATGCAGGTGACCCTCGTGGACCGCGGTTTTTGTCTTCTTTGGGCGACTCGATACTTGTTCAGCGCCTCGTGTTGTAGGATGGACTAAAAACTTACCAAACAAATAGTTTTTTGAAACCAGGACAGATGTAACGAGATGCATGCAAGACGGCTTGGTTTCCTCCACCAAGGTGAAGGTTCTGTATAGAAAAAGAGTTTAGGTATGTTAAAGCTTAGACTTTTTTCTTTTAAGTTATCTTATCAGCCTGTCTGTGAATGCTGGACTTTGTGTTTTGTGTGTGTGTGTGTGTGTGTGTGTGTGTGTGTGTGTGTGTGTGTGTGTGTGTGTGTGTGTGTGTGTGTGTGTGTGTGTGTGTGGCAGCATGAATAAAAAGTTATTCACTCACTACAAACCTTGTATATACATTCATAATGCATTTCTGCTTTGACAGCACAGAGCGCATGTGTTTCCTCTCACCGAAACTCTGTTTCACCTTCAAATCATTTCAGACGTCCGAGTCCAGACTAAACCTGGTGAAGTCATGAGCGAGTTTTTTTTATCAATTAACCACGATAAAAGGAGGATGACTTTATTTATCTTTCAGCTGCATCTGCATCAATCACGTCTGTTTTGTCCGTTTGTTCTCTGCCCATCAATTAATCAGTGCAGCATTTGATAACTGATATGCTTTAAAATGTAGGTACAAAATTTAAAACAAAACATACTCAAGTAAAAGTAAAATAAAGATTTTTAAAACTAGTTTAAAAAGTAGAAGTAGACACACAGTAACGTGAGTAAATCTAATTCCCTATTTTCCACCTCTGGCCAAAAACATTGTAACGCATTGTAACGTCTCCAGCTGCAGGTCTACGCTACAATATTGAAGCACAAGCAAGAGAGAAAACTAGAATGTTTTGCAGCAGATTGTTATTTCTAGTGACTGTCCAACCACAATCTCCCAAAATAGAAAAACACCACTTTCCCACTGGTAGTGTTTCACCATGTTGGCAATGTCTTGGTGAACCCTTTCCACATCCAAGTTTGAAAGAAGAAAGTGTGTCTTCAGTGACATGTTGCAGTTCATTGACTTGTATGACTGGAGCAGACTTTCAGCTTGTTTGATGGAGTTCGGTGTATTGGAGTTGCTCAGAAATTTAGAAATGACGTTTTTTTGAAAGCAGTCCACCTACAGTAACGCGTTCAGCACCCTGGAGAGCGTTAAGTGACTATCCTTCATCACTTGTAGGATCTGCGATCCAATGAAAAAAAGTTTCATAATTTATATTACAGATTTATCCTTTGCTCATTTACCCTGTGTGATAGGAAAGTTACGAGGGGTGTTCAAGTCAAACCGAGACTTTTTATGTTACAAGTATAAAAATAAATGCTAGCATGGTACTACACGTGAGTCCGTGGCTTGCGTGTTGTATATTACTGAGAAGCAGAGCACATGTGGATCGGTCTGTTAATCAGGATGGCAGACAACAGTGTTAGTGCATGGATAGAACAGCATGGGGTGTTGAAGTTTCTTGAGAACGAAGACGGATATCCACAGAAGACTTCAAGCACTGTACGGTGATGAGACCCTCCGCCGCAGTAAGACGTTTAAATGGTGTGAACCCAGTCCTGTTGGTTCCCTGATGACGAAGTGGAGCAGAGGGTCCAATGTCTATTTCTTAAAATTCATATAAATACATATAATCTTCTAGATCTAGATCTTCCATTCCAGCCCTGGTAAAGCAGATCTTCATTGAGCTGGCTTTGTGCACAGGAGCACTGTCATGCTGGAACACTTTTGGGTCTCCGAGTTCAAGTGAAGGGAAGATTTTAAGCCACAGCATCCAAATACGTCATATACAATTGGTTGCCTCCCACTTTGTGGTAACAGTTCCGAGAAGAATCACTTATGGCTGAAAAGTCGAGTGTGTCAATACTTTTGGGAATAACATACATTTGAAAATTATACTATATAAATATTTATGAATGAATAAAATGTGCACTGAGTCTGTGATCTCAGAGCTTGTTGTGTTGTCACTGATACGTTCAGAAACACGACTACAGGATGCGAATAAGAAGTAATAACACTCATAATGCCTTTGCAACAGAGAAACGCCTGCGGGAAACAAGAGACATTTGTATTAAATTGGTGCTGAAGTCTGAGGTTTGCTGCGACTCGTAATTGGCTTTTGTTTGTTTCTTTCCTTATCAGTATCTTTACTTTCCTACAGAACTTCAAGCTAATTATCCAGACTATGGAAGTTCCAGGAGCTCTCGCACTTTCTTTCTCCTTCAAAGCGCCTCAAACGCCTTTCATATTCATTCACAACGGCTGTTTTTTTTTAAATTACTTTTAAAATTATACAGAGATTAAATCCAGAAATTAATTCGGTAAATATTCCCTCCAATGAGCGCCGATCTTTTTCTACAAAACCGCTCGCAGTCAATTAGCCTCGTATCGCCGTTGTTTTTACGTTATCTCTCCCTGAGCCGCGAGCCGATTCCTGTTCCAATTAATCCTGGTGTTTTCTCTCATCAGAAACAAACAGGCTTTTTTTCGGCCCCTGAGTAATTTTTCTGTTGATTCACTGTTTAGCTTATGCATCGCCCAAAGTTATTTGTTTATTTAATTGAATATCCAGCGATCGGCAAAAACTTTTAGCACTTTTATGTTGCTTTGTAGTCTGATTCAAAACTTTACTCATTGAGAACTTGGTCATTGCAGCTTAGCTTTTTGTTTTGTGGACATACTTCATCGCTTATTGAGCAAACTAATGTACAATTTGGTGAAACGTTTGGTCAGGACCAAAGTTCATCCCCATTTGCTTGGTGGTTCAGTATCTAAATCAAAAAAAATATATATATTTTTTTTTTTTGCTAGAACCCAAAATCTCTCCTCTGACTTTCAATACTCAAGTGAGTGAATGCTTTGGATAATATTTCTCTGATTTTATCAGATTAGAGTTTGGGGAATAAGTGAAGTTCATGGTCATGGATAAAATGTACTCATTCTATGTTTAGTAAATTAGGCTTTGAGTGAATCTGGATTGGACATTCTAAGCATGATTAATAATTGTTTGAAGACTAGAACTGTACTAGTCTAAAATCTGCCACTGTGACTCCTATTCTTAAGAAACCCTCACTTGACCCTGCTGTATGTAAGACTTCGACCCATAACCAACCTGCCCTTCTTATCTAAAATTCTCAAAAAATCTGTTTTTATACTGCTGCAAAATTATCTGCACACTAACTTGATTTCTGATATCAGTCTGAATTTTTTGCTAATATTCAAATGACCACGGACGCTGGTGCCACTGTATCTTTAATGTTATTAGATTTAAGCTCAGCTTTTGATTTTGTTGACCATAAGATTCTTTTATCTCGACTGGACCGGTCAATTTATATCACATCTACGTAAGTGGTTCCAGTCCTTAGATCTAAGAGAAGTTTTTCAGTTAATCAAGGTGTCCATTCGTCTTCTGTGACTCATCTCACTTGCGGGGTACCCCAGGGATCGATTCTGTCACCTTTATTGCTGTCTTTATACATGTTACATTTAGGATTTATTATAAGTAGATTTGGTGTGTCTTACTACTGCTATGCGAATGACACCCAACTCTACATACCCATTAAACATAAAGACTTAAAGACAGAGACGCGAGACACAAGACACGAGAAACTAGAAGCATGTCTTTATAAATGTATTAATTTGGCTCGCTATCAGATTTATGTTATTAAATGACAATAAAATCCAAATGATCCAATGTGGTTCAATTTTCTAATAAGAATTTCAGTAAGCCAGTGTTGGACTTGGTGAAACTGCTGGATTCGGTGAACCAGTGTTGGAAATGGTGAATCAGTAGTTGACTTGGAGAAGCAGTGTTGGACTCACTAAATCTTTTGATCACAACTGAACTTTACTCATCTTTTCTTCAGTACATCAGTAATTATTTTATTTCATACTTTTAATCACAACCATGAGTCACTTCTCTGTGTCTTTTAGTCATAACTAAGATTTGATCTTCTCTCTTAAATCAGTTGAGTTCAGTAGAAGGTAGATTTCTAGTGTTCACTTATATAAAACGATCTATACAGAAGATTGGTGCTGTTCAGCTTTTTCCCTGGTGGTTATGTGGAAAAAGAAGACTGGTTGTGCATTCAGAGGCTGCACAAAGGCTCAAAATGATAAACTACTGGAACGATAAGGTTCTTGGGTTAAGCGACCCCGTGTGAGAGCAAATTTTGTGGAAAATGCGTTATATCAACCTTTTCCACATAATCACTCGCCCAGCTTGTGATTTGGGAAGACATTTTCACGGCCTTGCTAATGCGAGCTAAAGCAAGCACCAGGAAACGATATACTGATGAAATGATATTTAGATCTTGAATAAGACCTCGACCCCGCTCGCTCGGTATCGGGGAATCAGGTTTACGCTCTGTGTGGCTAAAGTGATGGTTTAAAATTCCCAGACAGAATGTGCCATTATCTCCGTACAAAATCGCTCATCTGGGTCGACCTCGGCGGCGCGCAGGCTTCTTAATAGTCGGGTCTGGATTTACAGGCAGTGTGTCTACAGCTAGCTGGCTTTAATAGCCTCAGCAGTTTATTTGTGTAAGATAGCATGGTGGCAGGGGCAGAGCTGTAAAAGCCTGGAGCATCATATGAGGCCACTGGGGCGAACTTTAGTGACAAGAAAGTCATCAGATATCTATTAATACTTTACCTCACTGAGGTTTCAGAAGAAACACGCTAGGGAGTGACCTCGTTTTAACATAAACAGGTTTGCTGTTAAAAAAATGCCTCGAGTGTTTACCATTTCATCGAAATGTAACATATGGATTTTTTCCAACCTGCCGAGACGCCACACGAACACTCATCCCCAATCGTGCACGAAAACCACCGGAGGCTTCATGTTTTTTTTTTTATTTTAACAATCTCAACCGTTTAGACCTCCAGTTAAAATATCACCAAAATATCACCAATTAATCTGATTAATCAGAAGGTTCAGGTCCAGTAGCTCGGGTCTATATAAGTGTGCTTTTCTCTTCACTTGTACTAGGAGACCCAGACCTGTTCCAGCATGACAATGCTCCTGTGCACAAAGCCAGCTCCCTGAAGATCTACTTTTTATGGGTTGAAAGATATGGAAGATCTCCTGACCTCCTGAAGACCTTTGGGATGCATATGAATGCTGACTGCACCCCAGGTCTTCTCACCTCCTCACCTACATCAGTACTTTTCTTTACTAACACCCTTGTGGCTGAATGATTTTCCACAAAATCTCCTCAAATCTCCACAAGATCTAGTGGAACATTTTCCCAGAGGAATGAAGCTCATTATAGGAGCAAATTGAGATTAAATATGAAATATTTATATCTATATAGAAACTAGTAATGGGTGAACACATCCAGGATGAAGTTTTTGAGTCGTGGAGTTTTAGATCTGCAGGCAGAAGCACCTGAATGCACTTTGACCTTGTGTAAAGTTTGTTGTTCTGTGTAAACGAAGGCCATAAATGTCACATTCGCCACTTCATCTACTGAATACGAGAAGATTTGCGATTCGTTTCAGTTCAGTTCACCTCAATGACCTGCACAGTCTCTTTTTATACCATAACACACTGCCATCAGTATTCTGGAGGAACACAGAAGAAACCTGGGACCTTGAACATTGTTTAATAAAATGTCTGTTTTGTTTTTACTTTTTATCGACTGTCATTTCTGATCTCTTATGAAATCTGTCAAGAAATAATGAATATATATATATATATATATATATATATATATATATATATATATATATATATATATATATATATATATATATATATGATTATATAAATAGAACGTGAATTAGAATCTCTTGTTCCACCGGAGTAATAAACCTGACAAATTCTTAGTTAAGGTATAAAAATTACCATGAATTTCCATCACCATGTTGCTGTTCTTTTTTACACCTCCACCATCCTTTTACACTTCCACCTGCTCTTGTACCTCCACCCAGCTCTCACCTGCTCCTACACCTCCATCCATTTTTTTTACACCTTCACCCAGCTCTCACACCTCCACCTGCTACTACATCTCACACCTCCACCTGCTCCTACACCTCCACCCAGCTCTCATGCCTCCACCTGCTTCTACCTCTCACACCTTGATCTGCTTCTACATCTCACACCTCCACCTGCTCCTACACCTCCACCCAGCTCTTACACATCCGGCTGCTTCTACATCCCACACCTCCACCTGCTTCTACATCTCACACCTCCACCTGCTCCTACACCTCTACCCAGCTCTTACACATCCGGCTGCTTCTACATCCCACACCTCCACCTGCTTCTACATCTCACACCTCCACCTGCTCCTACACCTCCACCCAGCTCTTACACCTCCACCTGCTTCTATACCTCCACCCAGCTCTTACACCTCCACCTGCTTCTACATCTCACACACCTGCTTTTACATCTCACACTACCACCTGCTCCTACACCTCCACCCAAATCTCACACCTCCACCTGCTCCTCCACCGTCTGCTAACTCTCACACCTTCACCTGCTTATACATTTCACACTTCCACCTGCTCCTCCACCTCCTGCCAGCTCTTACACCTCCACCTGCTCCTACACCTCCACGACTCTTCTCAATGTAATTAATAGGATTTCACAGGTACTGAAACCCAGCTGTAGAAGGTAAAGATCTGATCTGTGCTGCATCCAAATAAGCTGTCAATTCTTTTCTCCTTCTGCCTCTTTATTGATCTCACTGCTACTGGATTAAACTTCAAATGCTTACTGAACAAAAAAAGTGGAGGCATTCTGGGAAAAGGTCCATGTGAGCAGACAGGTCTGACAAATCATCACAGTTTTTTTCTTAGAGAAGAATATAGTGTCCTTTTCAGATGAAAGCCCCAAATGCCTGCTCAGAAAATCTCTAGTAGTTGCCAGATGATGTCACCTGCTCATTTGCATATGTATTTAATTACTGTGATCATTTGCATATCAAACACGGTTGGATGAACAGGAAGATTTTCAGAAAACATGAATAGAGGATTGTTTGATTAGTGTGGATATTACTAAAGAAGAACATTCAGAAGTATAAAATAAGTTTGCTGATGAAAAAACAAGGCTGATCAGTTATTAGTCTTCAGGAACAATTATGCAAAATTATTGGATTTTAACAAACGATGGTAATCAGTGGATTTTAGAAAATGTAGTTGAATATATTCATTAATAAATATAATGACATAATTAATCAGTTCTAAATAATAAATATAATATAGCGCACTCCGTGCAGCATGAATTCTCATGTGTAATATTAAACAGCCCGTGGTGCCAGTGATTCGCCTCTAGAGGCCGCTCTCGTAATGACAGCAGAACAGAAGTCGGAAAAACTATCCGTATGGATTTTTGCAGAAAAGCTGATAGTTAAAGAAATCGACTATTGGTCGACTACTATTTGTAACAATGTTGATCAGTTATTGGATTTTGGGAACAGTGGTGATAGGTCTTCAGGAACAATGGTAAGCAGTGATTGGTTGTTTGGATCAATATTGATTCGGCTTTTGTAACTCAATGAATACGACATTGGACTTCTGATTGGGTCATGAGTTCAGATCTCAGCACTACTTATCTGCCATTGCTGGGTCTTTGAGTAAGGTTCCTCACCCTTAACTGCTTAGAAGCTCTGGATAAGAGCGTCTGTCAAATACCGTATATCTACATGATACATGATGTTAGCCGGCTTACCACACAGGTGGGGTTTTTTATCTGAAGAGCCATATCAACTGCAGGATAGTCGCTAACATCTGCTCAGTAACTCTGACTGTGTTAATCGAGTGTAAGAAATCATCATCTTATAGAAGAAAACTGTCAGTGTCCTGGGGAGCAGATTTATTACTCGTATTGTCAGTGTGCTTTCTCATTAACATTACCACGCTCCATTAATTCCATCCAGGACACACTGTGGAACAGGAACAAACCCCTGATTCCACATTTCCTCATCATGCTCATGAAATTCCTGTGATGAAGTCAGACACCAAGAGAACGAGGGAACCGTTGCAATTCAATGAGATGTTCAGGATGAACTTCAGCAGTGTAGCGCATGGTGAATCTGCTGCACTTTCTCCTTTAAAATGTTTATTTACTCATCGAATGAATCATTTAATTAAATTCTTCAACAATAATGTTCTCCTGTTGCGGATATCCAGGTCAGTATTCAGATCATAATCCTGATGCAGGTTTATTATAGGTTCTATAACAAGCTTTGATTGTTTGTATTATGGTTTTTAGTTTCAATTTGTTTCTTGATGATGCACAAATAGGTTTTATTTCATGTTGGTCTTTTGAAAATCAGCACTTTTTTGCATAGTTTTTGTAAAGTTTCTAATATTTGATATATAATTACAGGTTCCAAAGGAAAAAAAATCACCATTTTAAATATTTTTCCAGACCTGCCTAATTCATCCTGATGCTTCTAGATGGAGTTTTCTTTAGTTGGAATACCCTCAATGCTCTTGTGTTCCACATGCACAGATCCATGAGGACAGTTCTTCTTCTTCTTCTTTCGGCTTCTCCCATTAGGGGGCGCCACAGTGGATCATCCATCTCCATACCCCACTGCCCTCTACATCTGCCTCTTTCAACCCAACTACCTGCATGTCTTCCTTCACCACATCCATAAACCTCCTCCTTGGCCTTCCTCTTTTCCTCCTGCCTGGTGGCTCCATCTTCAGCATTCTCCTACTGATATACCCCATGTCCCTCCTCTGCACTTGTCCAAACCATCTCAATCACACCTCCCTCACCTTGTCTCCAAAACGTCCTACATGCACTGTCCCTCTAATAAACTCATTTCGAATCCTGTCCATCGTCGTCACTCCCAACGAAAACCTTAACATCTTCAGCTTTGCTACCTCCAGCTCCACCTCCTGTCTTTTACTCAATGCCACTGTCTCTAAACCATACACCATCTCAGTTAAACATCTCAGTTAAACTCAATAAACATGAGGATGAATTTGGTCTGTAATTAATATAAACAGTTTGCTGCATGGTTCAGGACTGCAGTTGACATGAATAGTTGTGTGTCTTTCAGTAAACGATTGATAATCTCAACAGTGATAGAACTATAATGAATGGGTTGTTGGAATGTTGAGGATTGAGAGATAAAGAGGTTATAAAGTTGAATAAAATACTGCACAGGTTCCTTCAAAGTTTGTTCCTAATAAGCGAGCCAGTGGTGACAGTGGTGAAGGAAAAACTCCCAGAGACTTCATGAGGAAGAAATCTTGAGTGGAACCTTTTCCCTCAACACTAAATGTCGATTTATTACAGTTTCATTGTTGTTGAGGGTCAGTGGTGACTTAGATGCAGAACTGTTCTGATTCCTTGTGAAGAAAGGGACAGGAACACTGGTCACTGGTACCTCATGTGCAAAGAGTTTTTTATTTACCACCGTTACCTCTGCATTAGGGATAGAATTACATTTTTATGTTGTTGATATTTATATTTGAAATCTATTTATTTCTGAAAAACACTTCACTTTTTCCATATTTTATGTTACAGCTTTATTCCGAAATGGATTCAATTCATTATTTTCCTTCAAATTCTACAAACGAAACTCCATAATGACAACGTGAAAGAAGTTTGTTTGAAATATTTGCAAATTTATTTTTAAAAAAACCGAAAGAAATCACATGTAAATAATTATTCACAGAATGTTAGATTTGCTTCGTTGTTGTTCCCTGTTACTTGTTGGCACACAGGTTTTAAACAATGGCTTTAATTTAAGCACTGCATTACGTCCTGCTGCTTGTAAACCAACAATAATTGTTTGAAATGAAACATGTTTTTGACCATTTATTTAATAGAATAGAGGAAATGTGAGGTAGTTATATAAAGTGAGTAATAATACGTTATTGGAAAAGAGTACATTTTATGTACTACACAAACTTAAATCACAGTTCATCAGTTTACATAACATTTATTTCATTAATTCACACACACACACACACACACACACACACACACACACACACACACACACACACACACACACACACGTGTATAATAAAAACAAGGATAAACATTATTTATCCATATATGAACATGTAGTCTATACGCATATATGTGACATACATGGGAAAATATATGTTATATATATATATAAATGGCCATTTTGTAATATTTTGAAATATATGTGGCATATGTGAAATCCAAACATGAACATGTATGCAGTATTTATGCTTTGCATATTTTGCTATATATCAGATTTCTGTTGCGATGTTTGAAGGCTGCAGTGTCTAGTGGGAATCTGGGCTCAAGTCCATAATCAGCTTGATTTGAACTGTTTTTATAAAATATAAGCACTATATGAGCACTATATGAGCACTATATAAGCACTATATGAGCACTATATGAGCACTATATGAGCACTATATGAGCACTATATGAGCACTATATAAGCACTATATGAGCACTATATGAGCACTATGTGAGCACTTTATAAGCACTATATGTGTACTATCTAAGCACTATATGAGCACTATATGAGCACTATATAACCACTATATGAGTACTATATGGGCCCTATATGGACACTATATTAGCACTATATGAGCAGTATATAGGCACTTTATAAGCACTAAATTAGTACTATATGAGTACTGTATGAGCACTATATGGGCACTATATGGGCACTATATAGGCACTTTATGAGCACTATATGAGTACTATATAAGCACTATATGAGCACTTTATAGGCACTATATGAGCACTATATGTGCACTATATGGGCACTTTATAAGCACTAAATGAGTACTATATGAGTACTGTATGAGCACTATATGAGTACTATATGCACACTATAAGAGTACTGTATGAGCACTATATGAGCACTATATGAGCACTTTATGAGTACTATATGAGCAGTATATGAGTACTATACAAGCACTATATAAGTACTATATGAGCACTAGATGAGTACTATATGAGCACTTTATGAGTACTACATCTACGCCACTACTGCGTGACTCCTGCAATCTACTGCTTGTTTCCTACTGAACAATAAACCCCTGGAATGAGAGTAAGCTGCAGAATTGAATAGATTTGAATGTAACACTGGCACCCTGTACTCTGCTGTACTCTGAGTAGATGTTCACTAACTAAAGTAAGGTTTGACGATGGGAAAATGACTTGTGGACTCGATCAGGGATGTGGAATAGTCGCCGTGAACCCGAGTCGAGTGGCTCCGAATGATAAGTTTTTAGCTCCCGGAAGTTTTAGGCAGAAGGCTGATAAATGTAAGGATGAGAACTTTGGTTAAGGTATAAACAGCTCCCAGGCAACAGTGAGTGAGGGATTATCTGTGCGTGATGCTGCATGGAGCTCGGATCACTGTAATTCCAGCACCATGTTAATCCAAGACCCAAAATAAATTACAGTAATGGTGGCTTGCAAAGTAAGCAGTGAACGTGTCGGACGCCTGGCATGTATCTCTGAAAGCAGGTGGAGGATGATGTGCTGCAGGCCGGTGTATCATTGTAAAGCGTAAAGAGCGTTTGTTGCTGCCGGTGGGTCTCTGTGATACAGTGATTGGAGCGCCTCGGGAACAATCAGATACGTCGGATTCATTTGCTGTCACTTCTCGAACGAATTCCTGCAGCGCATTTTAAGTAGAAGAAGCGGACCAGAGGTGTCAGTGTCTGCTTCCATGTGGGCACAAATATCTTTTGGTTTGTTTGTTTGCTTTCAGCATTTTTTTTTGCTCTCGAACAGCCTGCTCGCGGATTCACACACACACACACACACACACACACACACACACACACACACGATTTTGACCGCTGTAAAAGCAGTAAACGCAGAACTGCCAGGCACGGCTGAGTGTGAAATCGAAGCGATCGCAGTGTGTGTCGATCTGACAGCGAAGGGAGGAGCAGAGGGAACGCCTCTTCCTCCTTCCCGCTGACATATAGAGGCCATGTTTCTCCGTACCTCTCTCAGCCCCGTACTGCTCACTCTTTTATTTATTTATTTTAAGTTTGAAGATTTTGAAAAAAAAAAAACGAGTGTGGATATGAGCACTGGGAGCTCAGAGATTCCCAAGTGGTGTTACTTCTATCTCCCTCTCTCTCTTTCTCTATTTCTCTATCTCTCTTTCCTCTTTGTTTACTCCTAGCTGTGTCTCAGATAAGCATAACACTAGTGTACATTTAAAGCAACTCAAACTATTCTGAAACAGAGCAGGTTTGAAATGTGGAGCATGGAGCTCACCACGGCCCGTGAACCCAAGACGTACATTTACATCTACAGCATTTGGCAGATGCTTCTATCCAGAGCAACTTACATTTATCTCATTAATACAGCTGTGGGGTTAAGGGACTTGCTCAGGGGCCCAGGATTGGCATTTTGGTGTGCCAGGTACTTGAACTCATGAACCTTTGGATCCAAAGTCCAATGCCTTAACCACTAAGATGCCCGTCTTATTAGAGCTGGTTTGGGCCACACTGGGAAAGTCATTGAAATGGCATGGGTTCAAATCCCAGCACTACCAAGCTGCCACTGCTGGGGCCTTAACCTTCTATCGCTCAACTGAGATAACAGTAAGTTCTGGAAATGTGGTGTGCGCCCCTCTAGTGGTGAATAAAGGCATGACAGGTGGGGCGCAATAAACGGCAGGATTCGCTTATGTTCTCCATCAATTTTCATTTATGATTTTCTCTAATTAATATAAAGTACATTCAAAACAATCAGAAACAATCAGGTCACACTTTTATTGATTCTATTTTCGAACTTGATACTATTTGAACTTGCTAAATGAATCAATTAGACATAATTTAACTTGAAGTATTTCATTACCATTTTGGGGGGTGATGGAGGACAGGTGGGGTTTGAAAACCCCTCTAAAGTTGGAAATGGAAGAAAAGTAGATAAGCGCCTCTGCCAAAACGCCGTGAACTTTCAGCACGCCAGATTTCTTCAGAGATGAACCTGCTGTGAACCTGGGGATTAAAGTATACAAGCTGTTCCTGAATGCAGCGACCCAAAATACAATCAGAGCAGCTTTATATCATGAATGTAGATCTTATATTCTTTTTAAAACCAGGGAGTATGAAAAGGGCTCTGTGACACGGCTGTAGCTGTGTTCATCCTTTGCTTAGTCTCTAATCTCTGCATAGTACATGGCGAGTTAATTCACTAGATCGGAAGAAGGCAATAAAAATGAACGAACGCGGACTCTGGAGTAAAAATCGTGCATCGAAGAGGAAAAACTACGGTGGCGGCGAAGCGCAAAACTAATTAAAGAATCCAAAAACAAATGAACAGCAAATAAAGACTAAAGCAGCTGCCAATCCATATTGGTGTCATCCAAATGAGAATGGGTTCCTCTCAAGGTTTCTTATACCATCTCATGGGGTTTGTCCCTCACTCTCATGACCACTGGCTCACTCATTAGAGGTAAACTGATATGGACAAATGTATGGCGTTCATATTGATATTTTGTTCTTAAAGCTGCTTGGGGACCACCTTTGTTTGTTAAAAGCGTTAAATAAATAACATTGATCACATTTGGTGTGATGGATCCACAACAATCCACAATCCATATCCATATGTGTATATTCCCAACAGCAGACCCTCTGACCAGATCCATTTGGAGTGTGCTGCTGGGAGTGAGATAAAAAGCCTCGGTAATTAGATGAGTTTAGTAATTTAATAGGCAGAAGATTAAAAGACAGAAAAAAAAACCCTTAAAAAAAAAAAAAAAAACAGAAGGTTGCAGATCAACAGCTGTGTAAAGATTAGAATCCAATTCAGACTTCATCATCTTCCGAGCCGTGTTTTTTTATTTATTTTTTTATTGCTGAACCCACGCGTTGCTTTAAAGGTTACAGCTTAATAAAAACACTGCGAAGGCTCTCGTGATTAGATGTGCACATAAAGTCTTTGACCTCAGACAAATACAATAAAAAGGATTTAACTTTTTCTGCAACAAAAGACCTAATTACAGGCAACCACGAGGAAATGTTAAGAATCATACACTCTTCTTCTGGGAAGATGTTCCTCTAAATTCTTTAGATTTGTGGAGGTTCATTCAGGTAGTGATGTAGGTGAGAAGGTGAGGAGGCCTGGGGTAAAGTGTACACATTCATCCCAAACGTGTTCAAGAAGATCTTAAAGTAGAAGATCTTCAAATCCCAGCCCATGTAAAGCAGATCTTCATGGAGCTGGCTTTGTGCACAGGAGCATTGTCTCCCAGTTCAGAAAAAGGGAACATTTCATGCTCCTTCATTCAGAGACGTCTGATTGTGTGTCTCCACCGTTGTGCTTACACTTTGGAGAAGAAACACAAGTCAGGTGTCCCAATACTTTTGTCAGTCTAGTTTACGTTGCCAAATGTACACACTTTAAAAATCCGGTCAGAATTCCCAGGAGAAAAAGATTTTATTATTGAAACACTTTGAAAAGTTTTCTGAACCTGACTAAAATAAACCCATGGAGAGCTGCATGAGTATGAAAGCTCATGAAAAGCTTCTCACAACTAAAGAGGGTCAGGAGTTACAGAGCCAGCTGAGAAGAAGTGAAGCCCAGGGGGTCTCACACACACACACACACACACACACTGTCATACCCACATGATGGATGATGTGCTACACTCAGGCAGGCTGATTCTTTTTTTTTTTTTTCTTTTTTTTTTTTTTTTAGAAAATCAGACCAGAGACGAGACAAAAACTGGAACAGAGAACTACTGAGACTCCTGTCCTCTCCTGAGACTGAGGTGTGATTATATACCTTTATATCAGTCTGTCTGTCTGTCTGATAGATAGATAGATAGATAGATAGATAGATAGATAGATAGATAGATAGATAGATAGATAGATAGATAGATAGATAGATAGATAGATTGATTGATTGATTGATTGATTGATTGATTGATAGATAGATCAAAATTGAACTTTAACAGCAACATATAGAAAGTGAAAGACAGCAACAGAAAGGAAAGAAAGAAAGAGAGAGAGAGAGTGAGAGAGAAAGAGGGGGGAGAGAAAGAAAGAAAGAAAGAAAGAAAGAAAGAAAGAAAGAAAGAAAGAAAGAAAGAAAGAAAGAAAGAGAGGGAGAGAGGGAAGTAGACAGAGAGAGAGAGAGAGGTAGAGAGAGGGGGGGGAGGGAGGGAGAAGGAAAAAAAGAAGAAAAAAAAGAAAGAAAGAAAGAAAGAAAGAAAGAAAGAAGAAAGAAAGAAAGAAAGAAAAAGAAAGAAAGAAAGAAAGAAAGAAAGAAAGAAAGAGAGGGAAGTAGACAGAGAGAGAGAGAGAGGGAGAGAGAGAAGGCGGGAGGGAGGAATGAAGAAAGAAAGAAAGAAAGAAAGAAAGAAAGAAAGAAAGAAAGAAAGAAAGAAAGAAAGAGAGGTAGAGAGAGAGGTAGAGAGAGGGGGGGAGGGAGGGAGAAAGAAAGAAAGAAAGAAAGAAAGAAAGAAAGAAAGAAAGAAAGAAAGAAAGAAAGAAAGAGGAGAAAGAGGAGAAATAGGAGATAGAAAGGAAGGAAGAAAGGAAGAAAGAGGAGAAAGAGGAGAAAGAGGAGAAAGGAAGAGGAGAAAGAGGAAAAAGGAAGAAAGGAAGAAAGGCAGAAAGAGGAGTGTGTTGTGTGAATGAGGACGTTGTATTGAGCAGTGTATGAGATCAGAGATGTGAGATGTGAGTTGTGAGATGTGAGTTGTGAGATGTGAGATGTGAGATGTGAGATGTGAGTTGTGAGATGTGAGATGTGAGATGTGAGTTGTGAGATGTGAGATGTGAGTTGTGAGATGTGAGATGTGAGATGTGAGATGTGAGTTGTGAGTTGTGAGTTGTGAGATGTGAGTTGTGAGATGTGAGATGTGAGTTGTGAGATGTGAGTTGTGAGATGTGAGTTGTGAGATGTGAGATGTGAGATGTGCGTTGTGAGATGTGAGTTGTGAGATATGAGTTGTGAGATGTAAGATGTGCGTTGTGAGATGTGCGTTGTGAGTTGTGAGATATGAGTTGTGAGATGTAAGATGTGCGTTGTGAGATGTGCGTTGTGAGATGTGAGATGTGCGTTGTGAGATGTGAGATGTGAGTTGTGAGATATGTGTTGTGAGATGTGAGATGTGCGTTGTGAGATGTGAGTTGTGAGATGTGAGATGTGAGTTGTGAGATGTGAGATGTGAGCTGTGAGATGTGAGATGTGAGTTGTGAGATGTGAGATGTGAGATGTGAGATGTGCGTTGTGAGATGTGAGATGTGCGTTGTGAGATGTGAGATGTGAGTTGTGAGATGTGAGTTGTGAGATATGTGTTGTGAGATGTGAGATGTGCATTGTGAGATGTGAGTTGTGAGATGTGAGATGTGAGCTGTGAGATGTGAGTTGTGAGATGTGAGATGTGAGATGTGCGTTGTGAGATGTGAGATGTGCGTTGTGAGATGTGAGATGTGAGTTGTGAGATGTGAGTTGTGAGATATGTGTTGTGAGATGTGAGATGTGCATTGTGAGATGTGAGTTGTGAGATGTGAGATGTGAGTTGTGAGATGTGAGTTGTGAGTTGTGAGATGTGAGTTGTGAGATGTGAGTTGTGAGCTGTGAGATGTGAGATGTGAGTTGTGAGATGTGAGATGTGAGTTGTGAGATGTGAGATGTGAGTTGTGAGATGTGAGATGTGAGTTGTGAGATGTGAGTTGTGAGATGTGAGATGTGAGTTGTGAGCTGTGAGATGTGAGTTGTGAGATGTGAGATGTGAGTTGTGAGATGTGAGATGTGAGTTGTGAGATGTGAGATGTGAGTTGTGAGATGTGAGATGTGAGTTGTGAGATGTGAGATGTGAGTTGTGAGATGTGAGATGTGAGATTTGAGATGTTGGACTGAAGGAGAAAATGAGACTCTGGTCCTGATTCTGAAACAGACTCACGTGTTGCTGCGTGCCATGAAAGATGACAAGAGGGATTGGAAGTGACAAGGTAATAATTCAGAGAAGACGCAGGACAATCTCTGGTTTCACAGACACACACACCACACACACACACACACACACACACACACACACATCTAAGTGGTGTCTCGTGTGATCAGACTGTGAAGTGCAGATCTGAGGGTAGGTGAGTAATATATGATCATGAATGTGAAAGGGTGTTTAACCTTGTTATGACCCCTATTTTTACGAGGACGTGTCAAATTCAAATAAAGCGTCGTGACATTGCGGGAATAATCACGTGACAACACGGAATCAGAATCAGAAAGTGGTTTCACGTACACAAGGAATTTGTTTTGTTGACCGGAGCTTTTTAATAATATAGAAATAAAAAGAGAGAGATTTCTCCACAGTGAGACTCTGTGACACGCAGAACGTCCACACGCTCCATCGTCATTAATCATCAATATTAATACAAATACATTAAATATATACTGTTTATTAACATATTTACATATTAAACATGAGCTGCTTAATGGAATGACTTTTAGTGTTCATTATACTTACAATCATTTTTACCAATAAAAATAAATTGGGGGGGTAAAATGAGGGGGTTGGGGGACGAGTCCACTTACACTTTCTGTACACTACATCTGACACCCAGTAAATTACACGGCTCTGCTCTCCGGTCAGATTAGTGAGAACCTGGTGAGATTCTACGAGTGTTTATGGAATTAGACTTCATGACTTCACATTCACACAACAGAGCCCCGAATCCTGCATCCTGATTGGTCCAAATGCGTTCTGATTGGCAGTCTATCCAATCTCCTTCAGTGAGATAAAAATCAGATCAAAGCCAGGGAATGGCTTTCAGTATCCAATCAACCCCTTCTAGATTAGAGTCCGATCAAAGACATGGCTTTAAGCATTACTATACAATTCCACTTAGATAGATTAGAGTCAGATCAAAACCAGGGCTTTGGACATCACTATCCAATCCCCCTCAGATAGATTAGAGTCCGATCAAAGCCAGGACTTTAGGCATTACTATCCAATCCCCCTCAGATAGATCAGAGTCCGATCAAAGCCATGTCTTAAGGCATTACTATCCAATCCCCCTCAGATAGATCAGAGTCCGATCAAAGCCATGTCTTAAGGCATTACTATCCAATCCCCCTCAGATAGATCAGAGTCTGATCAAAGTCAGGGCTTTAGGCATCACTATCCAATCACCCTCGGATAGATTAAAGTCTGATCAAAGTCAGGGCTTTAGGCATCACTATCCAATCCCCCTCAGATAGATTAGAGTCTGATCAAAGCCATGGCTTTAAGCATTACTATCCAATCCCCCTCAGATAGATCAGAGTCCGATCAAAGCCATGTCTTAAGGCATTACTATCCAATCCCCCTCAGATAGATCAGAGTCTGATCAAAGTCAGGGCTTTAGGCATTACTATCCAATCCCCTCAGATAGATTAGAGTCTGATCAAAGCCATGGCTTTGGGCATTACTATCCAATCACCCTCAGATAGATTAGAGTCTGATCAAAACCATGGCTTTAGGCATTACTATCCAATCCCCTCAGATAGATTTAAAGTCTGATCAAAGTCAGGACTTTAGGCATTACTATCCAATCCCATTCCGATAAATTAAAGTGAAATCCAATAATCAGATTGAATGTCTCTGTGCGTGAGATTTATGAGCATTTCTATATTTTTTACTTACATTTTTTCTATTTGGTAAAATTTGCCCACTAATCTACCAGTTACAGTCTGATTCAAAAACCAGATAATCAGACATTTTGGCTGTGACGTGGCATCGAGTGAACACTACAGTGAATCCTCTGGATCAGATTTTCCCGAAGGCACCGTCATAGCAAATATGAGAATTGGGAAAAAAAAGAAAAGGATTGTCAGACACAATTTAGTTTCATTTCCAAGCTACAAAAATGTAAATTGAATTAAATATAGAAAATAAAGAAATTCGATCTGTTTTATTTAGTGTACATGTGTACAGCGCGCTTTACAACGTTCATTAGATTTAGTATGGCGGCGAGAAGATTTCCTTTAAACCTTCAACCTTTAAATTCACCCTGCGATCCTCCAGATGTTTATCAGG
>JBCEWE010000376.1:490000-495000 GCA_039877035.1 Silurus lanzhouensis | reverse complement strand
GTTCATTATACACTCAAGAACATGACTACTGAATCAATAAACAGAAAAAACAGAAAAAAATAAAAGAAAGAAAGAAAGAAAGAAAAAAAAGAAAAAAAAGAAAGAAAAAAACAGAATAAGAAAGAAAGAAAGAAAGAAAGAAAGAAAGATGAAAGAGGGAAAAAAAACAGAATAAGAAAGAAAGAAAGAGAAAAAATAAAGAATTCAGACATCAGAGGTGATAAAAAGTAAAGTATAAAAACAGAGGGGAGGAAAGCAGAGTACCTGCACAAACAGGAAGTAGAAACAGGAAGTGACAGCAGGGGTCATGTTCAGGTCCCTGACTGGGTGAAATCATTATTAGAGGAGTTACACTGCTGTAAAAGAATCGTGGCTTTCTACAGGGTTCTCTGGTTTCTTTCCACCTCCCAAAAAGCACAGGGAACATGAAACCACCTGTAGGTGTGAACACGCCTCTGTCTCTGTGTGTGTGTGTGTGTGTGTGTGTGTGTGTGTGTAAATGGTGCTTAGTGATGGTCTGATGTCCCATCCAGGTCGTGTTCTCACCTCACGCCTCCAGGGTTCCCCTGATTGACTCTGGACCCACCATCCCCCGACCAGGATCAAGCTAGAAGACTGTAACTCTAAAATCAGTTAGTGCTTAAAGATTCCACACTATAAACTCTGATGAACACCAAAACCTCAAATCTTTAGTGTAACTTACTCCAAAAAAAAAACTTTCTCAGGAACTTTTGGTGCAAAACAAAAAGCTGGTGTTCTCCTGAAACCAGCATCATAAACACGGCGCGCTGTTGCCATCTGGTGGCTGGTAGTGGTATTACAATAACGTGAAGCGTACTGTAGATGGAATGCGCTGGTTCTTCTCTCAGAACACATTCATAATGTCTGATATAATAAAACATGCAGAATTATCATGAAATACCAAGGTAGGGGTTTTAGAGGCTGGAAATGTTGAGTTTCAGTTACATGAATTACAGATAAGAATTGAATTCTAGAGAAGAGATTTTCAACTTAATGTCCAAATGTGGCATTAACTTTATTTTAGTGGCAAAAAGATGAAAAAAAATCTCTCAAATTTAATCCAAGTGTAACTCAGAATTTCATCACCAGCTTTCTACTCACATCCTGCATGCTATAAAAAATTATAGAGAAGAAAAGTCAAAGAAAAAAAAAAACAGACAGAAAGAAAGTCAAATTTTAGATATACTATATAAAATGTATGCTTTCCGCCAACACTAACAACCAATTAAATTATGTATTTAATAAACCACAGGTGTATAAAATCTGCCTTTCTAAAATCTTATAGTACCTTCATTAAAAACATCCTAAATCTGTTTCTATTATTGTTAAAAGTAAATATAAAATTTGCATCTCAAGTACTTAAAAAAAATTACATTTTCTGGGAAAATTGATTTTTTATTTTTTTATTTATTTTTTTTTTTTTTAAGGAAAAAACAGAAACACAACATGGGTGAAACATGATTTATTTCCTGTATAATCCAATCACATCATCAACAGGAATTCAACATCAACGAAAAAAAAAATCCTCAGCGGCACGTCTGATTTTTAAATAAACGTCACAAGCGTCACGTCGACCCCTTCGACAACAACATCCCGAGCTTCTACGCAAAATAGGTAGTTGAACAAAAGCAAGAAAAACCTATACAGATCATCACACGTCCCGTTTTTAAGTGTTTAATAAGAGATTTTGTCCGGAAAACTTAGGAGCAGCAGCTACTTTTACAAAAAAAGTGAACAAACGTGCAAAAAAAAAAAAAAAAAACAACCCAGATTTAACTACCGTAACCGGATCTCGTAACCTTGTATCCGAAGTGAAAGCGTTCACAATACAAAAATATATATGTGGAGGAAAAAAAAAAACGAAAGAAAAACAAAAAAAACAACCATTAGTGGATTCAACTAAATATAACAACTAACTTTACAAGTCATAGATTTGTTTTTGATCGAATAAAAAGATATACATCACATAAAAAACAAAACAAAAAAAGAATTCGAAACGTTTCAACTCAAATGAAAAGCGACGTGAAACGGAGAGACGATGGAACGAGAGTCGATTTAAAATTTAAAGCGAAGGTTAAAGTCAAAACAAAAGAGAGTCAATTGAAATCCTGCGATCTCGTGGCTTTGAACTGCCTTTTGCCTGAGGGCCATCAGGAGCTGAGTGGTGTGTTAAACACACTGTCTGATTTCACACACATGCAAATGTCCTTCAGCGGCAACCAAGTGGTCAAGTCAAGTGGGGGAACTTGGAGAAAAAGTGGGGGGGGGGGGGGGGGGGGGAAGCAATACAATTAAGATGCATGAACTGCAATTACACCGTGGTGGAGCAGAAACGTCTTGGTTGCCAGACTCGTGTGATGAGAAGAAAACAAATGTGAATTTGGGAATTTATCCGTGGACTAGCGGAACTCCGTGATGCAAAGCCCTCTTCCACATGTAATAAGTGGAGCGTGGCGTGAGAGGAAAGTAAGACCTGAACTCTTTAAATGTGGGGAAGGATTTCTCCTCGAAGCGCTGCTGGAGAAATAGCTTGGCCTTGGCCTTGAAGTTCGCCAACGCCACGACGTCCATCACGAACATCTGCTCGTTGCTGTTGGTCTTTTCCGACAGAGGGTAGCGCGACGGGGAGATCTCAGGGTTGGTATCGACCATACGATTGCTCAAGTACTCTGCGTTTCCGTCGAAATTTAACCGTTCCTCGTTTTCCTTTCGCTTGGGAGGATTATCCCCGGTTTCAAGACGCCTTTCCGTGTTATCGGCTTCAAAACTCAGATCAGGCTCCTTCTCGGATTTCTTACACCTCCAAAGCCAGTAATAATACGACGATATGGACGGGAACCGGAGCTTGAATTTAAACAGCGACATCTTGAACTTCTGAACACGTGCTTTGGCGTTCTGTCGGAGTTTCTTCCTTTGCCGGTAGATCAGCTGGAGACCCTTTTGACTGCACCCGGAGAGACGGACCCTCTGGAAACCCCTGTGACTCGAGAGCAAACCAGGGGGCAACAGCTTCTTTTTGGGATTCTGGATTTTCTCTGGATCTGAGCTTTCCTCCCCACTTCCTGATAGATCTTTGAACGGTGTGAAGAGCAAAGCTTCCCTCCTCCAGTTGTAATAAGTCGATCTCGAGATTCCTGGGAACCTTCGCTTGAAAATGCGGTAGGGAAACGACATGTTGGTGGTGATGCAGTTTTGGAGGCTCTTCTTTGCTTCTTGCATCAAAGCAGCACTCTGGAATCGTTCTCCTTCCAGTTTCTCCGACTTGAACGCCATCATGCTGGCAAAACTCTCTTGAGAGGGCTGCTTCGTGCTCTCCGGAGAGGACCAGTAGTCCTGCTCTGTGCCATCTCTAGGACTGACCTCTCCGGTAGAACTTCCAGAACCGATACTTCCAGTAACCATGAGCTCGTGCTTCCAGGCGTAATAAGTGGATCTGGAGATTTCTGGAAAGAATGCTCTGAACTGGTTTTGGGGAATGAGCTTGCCTTCTTTGTAACAAGCCTGGAAAAAGTGTTTGGCTTCATATCTGGCGACGGATTTCTTATGATACTCCATGCTTTGCCTCCTCCAGCGGTAAAAGGTGCTCTTTGTGATGTTGAACTTGTCTTTCAGCGTGGAGTAGGAAAGCTGCGAATCCTCCTTTGGCAGATCCGTGGTCTTAACCGAAGACAATCGCTGCTCACTTCCTGGGCTTCCGATTTTGAGTTCACCAGCATGAATTAAGGCCACGAAGTTTCGTGGTTTGAAAACGGACCCGGCCTCAAGATCACCGGACCACATGATGTGGAGAGTGATGGGTTCAGTGTCTTTGGGCCATTTTCTGGGACGGATCAGGCGATTAAAATAGGGCCTGATCTTGAGGTTATACATGGGGTAAACGGAGTAGATGTTACACTGGAGGACGGAAGCCAGAGCATAGATGTGCCACATGTTGGCATAAGAGTTCGGAAAGCAAGAAGCCTTGACGTCAGCGTCGAAAATGGCCTCCAGGACCTGCATTGGCAGTTTGAGCATGTCCTGTGATTCTTCGGTGCAGAGCGAGAACCTGGAGGCCTGAAGCATGACTTTGGAGTCAATCATGCCACACAGGTAGTACTGCTTCCACAGAAGCATCTCCACCACTGTCCGGACCTGCAGCTCCAAGCTCAGGCTCGTGGAGCCCACCAGTAGCATACTGGCAGCATCAAACAGCAGGTTCCCCCCTCCTTTGCAAACCAGGGGGAGAAGGCCAGCCGGGGCGTCCGCCGGGTAAAGCCTGTGAGCTACGGCATCGATGCCCATCCAAGAGGAGATCTCCGAGCACAGCGCTGTCGGGAGACGAAAAGGAGCGAGGACTTGCTCCACCTCGAGCGCCACTTTTATCAGCGCATCCAAGCCCACAGACTCGGTGGCCTCCTGGAGCTCCTCCAGGACGGACAGCACCACCTCTTTCCTCTGAATCATGCCTGTAGTGAGAGACACAAGGAGAACATCAGGTTGGCATTTAGTAGAGATAAATACATAAACCTAAACCTGCTATTGGCACATTTTTAGAGAACATGCAGTTTTAACGTGTAGCCGAAACACTTCAAATCTACCATGAATCTCAACAATATCCAAACAAACAAACAAACACACACCAAAATCAAGATCTTTCGAGATAAGGATTCATATTGCACATGTAGAAACAAACATTTTTTTTTTTTTTTTTTTGGTTTAATGCACGTGCAACCTTCAGACTTCTGAATTATTAGTAATACAAATGATGATAATTTATTAAAATATTCAGAGAAATGCTTTAAAAGGTACTTTACAATGTTTTACTTTTGTTTTATTACTTTACTTAATTTTAGTGTAGAATATTAATTCATTGTTAAACCGGAAAATCGGAGCTTCTTGTTTTAACGCGTTAAAAAATAAAAAAATAAAAATAAATGTAAGAAAATTACCTAAAAAACGGGCCTGACCTCGGTGTGTGCACCAAACACAACTGTGTGTGT
>JBCEWE010000376.1:475000-485000 GCA_039877035.1 Silurus lanzhouensis | reverse complement strand
TTAATTGGATTTTTTTTAATGTATTTTTGTATTTCATTTATATTGATCCAATATTTTTTTTTTAAATATGGAAAAGTTTTCCTGTGTATAAAACTTTTAAACTTATTTTAATTATTCATTTTAATTAATTATTTATTTATTTTTAAAAATTTATTAACTATATATTAATTATTAAAATTATTACCTACACATTTTAATAATGTAATTATAATAAAAATATATAATAGAAATAGAAATAATGTAAAAAAAACTTTAGAAATAATGTAATTATAAAAAATGTACAGCTATCAAATATATATATATATTATTATTAATATTATTTTTTTTTTGTGTGTGTGTTTTTAAGAAAATCTAATCAACCTGTTTTTTTTATAGCATGCCGTATTTATATATTTTTTGGCGTATGTATTGAACAGCCAATGGTTTATGCAGAAATCATCATCACGTGAGCGTATAAATGATTAAAACCACACTAGTGCACTGGTTTTGCTGAACCTGATCACTCAGAGAAATCGAGAGAAATGAATCACTAGCATTTACATTTATGGCATTTGGTAGACGCCCCTCACCAGAGCAGTTGAGGGTTAGGGGCCTTACTCAAGGGCCCTCGATGCTGGGATTTTTGCTTAAGACCTTTTAATTCAGTCCAACACCGTACACGCTGAGCTACAACCTCCTATAATAATCTTTATTGTAACTATTAGGTGACTGAAGATAAGGATTAATTTATAAATAAACTAGACCTGAATCAAAGAGACAAATCATTTTGAGATCGTCTCATCTTTAGTAATTATATATCAGATAAGCCAGAAACAACAGCTCAAGGTTAAATGCGGTATAATATTAATAAATAAAGTCACATAAATGACTATTTTGGGAATTCTTCTCTCTGAATCACTGTCTTACTTATTAATAGTTTTTTTCATGAATGTGTATTAAATTGTTCTCAATATTCTCTTTATTTCATAGCATTTCTCTCGGTTGCGCTACTTCAAGTTGTGAATGTTTAAGTTCCATCCAATCAGATTTCAGCTGTCAAAGGTTTTCAAGGTGAAAGAAATCTGCCTTGAGACCTTCAGAATCAACAGTGTGATATAACAGCATGTCTCTAACAACATCTTTCTGATAAAAATCACAGACCCACGATTGAGTTTAATAAAGTTTAGCATGCGTTTCTTTCAGCAGATCAACTTTATCACTTATTATTATATCACAAATGCTGAGCTTGATCACAAATGTTGAGCTCATAAAACTCGGAGCTACTAACCATATAGACTGTATAAGACTGCAGAAAGAACATCACTTATAATCTTATACTCCAGTAATCATGTTAGTTCTCACTCTCCAGTGTTCTGTATTGTTGAAAGATTTATGATCAAACTCTTGATGTCACCCAAAATGAGGATGGGTTTCCCTTTTGAGTCTGGTTCCTCTCAAGGTTTCTTCCTCATAACATCTAAGGGAGTTTTTCCTTGCCACAGTCGCCACAGCTGCTCATCAGGGACAAATTCACACCATTCACCTTCACTGTTGATTTGTGTAAAGCTGCTTTGAGACAATGTCTGTTGTGAAAAGCACAATACAAATAAACTTGACTTGACTTGACTTGACTTATATGGTTCCTCTGACCCTGATCCATCCAGTGGCAGCTTTGTGGTGCTGGGATTTGAACACATGACCCTCAGACAGATGAGAGTGTTTTTTTTTTTTTTTTTTAGCCTGGTTCCTGATTACTTAAAGTTCAATCCGACACACAGCGCCCTCTAGTGTCACAGCAGGGATTGTTGTTTTATTGTATTTATTTTTTTAAATAAAAATAAAAATATCATATCATAATGTGTGTAGCAACAAAACAATTTCAGCCCACTGTAACTGGTCCAGTTGGACTGGAGTTAAACAGCACTTATTGATTTGGTTTCCTGTATTTGAGGTGATCTCTGTGAGGTTTTCTGTGATTGTATTGAGAAGATCCTGATCTAAGGTCAGTAATGAGAATCTCCAGTGCTGCTTAAAAAGCTCATTTAAAAGACGTATAAGGATGTAGATGTTGTATGTATCTTATGGCTACAATAAGCCAAAGAGTTTATGGTTCTTTGTTCGGAGAGTTTGATTAATTGTGCACATGCCGTTTTTGCACATCTTCCTGGATTGCTGTTATTTGCTCTTTTGCACAATATTTAGTTTACATTTTTGCTACTGTTCATTTTATCTTGTTACAACATGTTTACTGGCGGAGCTACTTTGTGTTTTGTGTATTGTCTTTGCACTGTCTTGTGTTGTCTTGCACTGTCCTGTGTTGTCTTTGCACTGTCTGACTACTGTAATGCGTTACTAGGTGGATGTCCTGCATCATTAATAAACAAGCTTCAGTTAGTCCAGAATGCAGCAGCCAGAGTTCTTACAAGGTCAAGAAAATATGATCACATAACCCCGATCTTATCGTCCCTACATTGGCTTCCTGTTAAGTTTCGAATAGACTACAAACTATTACTTCTCACTTATAAAGCACTAAATGGTTTGGCTCCCATATATCTATCCAGTCTTTTAACACGCTACAATCCGCCACGCTCCCTGAGATCTCAAAACTCTGGGCTTCTAGTAGTTCCTAGAATAGCAAAGTCCACTAAAGGTGGTAGAGCTTTTTCACATTTAGCTCCTAAACTCTGGAATAGTCTTCCTGACGGTGTTCGGGGCTTAGACACACTCACCCAGTTTAAGTGTAGATTAAAAACATATCTTTTTTAGCAAAGCCTACACATAACACACATCACATCATAACCTTGTGCTCCAGAACATCTGATCACATGCACATTATCAACTTGTGCTGTTAATATCATGAACAGCAGCTACGCTAATTGCTCTCCACTGCTTCTCTTTCTCTCCCCATCCCGAGACACCCTGAGGTTTGGCCAGCTCCAGTCACCTCCCACCTCGTGATGATTACGGACCTTTGAAGAAGTAGATGCCGAACTCACAAACATCCCGAACCATCTAGAGACGTACCAGTGCCATTTGGATCCCGCTACATGTGTGGAGTTTGGCATTGGACCTCCTGGAGTGTTTAAAGGCTCTGGCATGGAGAAGCTGATGCTGGATCTGTGGTGATCACAAATGCTGAGCTCATAAAACTCGGAGCTACTAACCATATAGACTGTATAAGACTGCAGAAAGAACATCAATTATAATCTTATACTCCAGTGCTCATGTTAGTTCTCACTCTCCAGTGTTCTGTATTGTTGAAAGATTTATGATCAAACTCTTGATGTCACCCAAAATGAGGATGGGTTTCCCTTTTGAGTCTGGTTCCTCTCAAGGTTTCTTCCTCATAACATCTAAGGGAGTTTTTCCTTGCCACAGCTTGCTCATCAGGGACAAATTCACACCATTCACCTTCACTGTTGATTTGTGTAAAGCTGCTTTGAGACAATGTCTGTTGTGAAAAGCGCTATACAAATAAACCTGACTTGACTTGACTTGACTGTCTTGTGTTGTCTTTGCACTGTCTTGTGTTGTCTTTGCACTGTCTTGTGTTGTCTTTGCACTGTCTTGTGTTGTCTTGCACTGTCCTGTGTTGTCTTTGCACTGTCTTGTGTTGTCTTTGCACTGTCTTGTGTTGTCTTGCACTGTCCTGTGTTGTCTTTGCACTGTCTTGTGTTGTCTTGCACTGTCTTGTGTTGTCTTTGCACTGTCTTGTGTTGTCTTTGCACTGTCCTGTGTTGTCTTTGCACTGTCTTGTGTTGTCTTTTCACTGTCTTGTGTTGTCTTTGCACTGTCCTGTGTTGTCTTGCACTGTCTTGTATTGTCTTTGCACTGTCTTGTGTTGTCTTTGCACTGTCTTGTATTGTCGTTGCACTGTCCTGTGTTGTCTTTGCACTGTCTTGTGTTGTCTTGCACTGTCCTGTGTTGTCTTTGCACAGTCCTGTGTTGTCTTTGCACTGTCTTGTGTTGTCTTTGCACTGTTTTGTGTTGTCTTTGCACTGTCCTGTGTTGTCTTTGCACTGTCTTGTGTTGTCTTTGCACTGTCTTGTATTGTCTTTGCACTGTCTTGTGTTGTCTTTGCACTGTCTTGTGTTGTCTTTGCACTGTCTTGTGTTGTCTTGCACTGTCCTGTGTTGTCTTTGCACTGTCCTGTGTTGTCTTGCACTGTCTTGTGTTGTCTTTGCACTGTCTTGTGTTGTCTTGCACTGTATTGTGTTGTCTTTGCACTGTCCTGTGTTGTCTTGCACTGTCTTGTTTTGTTTTTGCATTGTCTTGTGTTGTCTTTGCACTGTTCTGTGTTGTTTTGCACTGTCCTGTGTTGTCTTGCACTGTCTTGTGTTGTCTTTGCACTGTCCTGAGTTGTCTTTGCACTGTCCTGTGTTGTCTTGCATTGTCTTGTGTTGTCTTTGCACTGTCTTGTGTTGTCTTTGCACTGTCTTGTGTTGTCTTTGCACTGTCTTGTGTTGTCTTGCACTGTCCTGTGTTGTCTTTGCACTGTCTTGCACTGTCTTGTGTTGTCTTTGCACTGTCTTGTGTTGTCTTTGCACTGTCTTGTGTTGTCTTTGCACTGTCTTGTATTGTCTTTGCACTGTCTTGTGTTGTCTTTGCACTGTCTTGTGCTGTCTGTTTGCACTGTCTTGTATTGTCTTTGCACTGTCTTGTGTTGTCTTTGCACTGTCTTGTATTGTCTTTGCACTGTCTTGTGTTGTCTTTGCACTGTCTTGTGTTGTCTGTTTGCACTGTCCTGTGTTGCCTTGCACTGTCCTGTGTTGTCTTTGCACTGTCTTGTGTTGTCTTTGCACTGTCTTGTGTTGTCTGTTTGCACTGTCTTGTGTTATCTTTGCACTGTCTTGTGTTGTCTGTTTGCACTGTCTTGTGTTATCTTTGCACTGTCTTGTGTTGTCTTTGCACTGTCTTGTGTTGTCTTTGCACTGTCTTGTGTTGTCTGTTTGCACTGTCTTGTGTTATCTTTGCACTGTCTTGTGTTGTCTGTTTGCACTGTCTTGTGTTATCTTTGCACTGTCTTGTGTTGTCTGTTTGCACTGTCTTGTGTTATCTTTGCACTGTCTTGTGTTGTCTGTTTGCACTGTCTTGTGTTATCTTTGCACTGTCTTGTGTTGTCTTTGCACTGTCTTGTGTTGTCTTTGCACTGTCTTGTGTTGTCTGTTTGCACTGTCTTGTGTTATCTTTGCACTGTCTTGTGCTGTCTGTTTGCACTGTCCTGTGTTGTCTTTGCACTGCCTTGTATTGTCTTTGCACTGTCTTGTATTGTCTTTGCACTGCCTTGTATTGTCTTTGCACTGTCTTGTATTGTCTTTGCACTGTCTTGTATTGTCTTGCACTGTCTTGTGCTGTCTGTTTGCACCAGGTTGCACACATGCACTTTATGTGGTGAGGACACTTACAGTCCTTGGCCCTGTGTTTTTCTGTTTCTGTGATTGTTGTTTTATGTTGTTGTATGTAGCATCAGGGTTCTGGAGGAACGTTGTCTTATTTCACTGTGTACTGCGTCAGATATATACTGTATGGTTGAAATGACAATAAAAGCTTGTTGACTTGACGTGTATTTTATTGTGCAAAAATGCATTCAGGGCGATATTTCTACATGAAACGCAGCTCTCAGAAATGTGTCCAAATATGTGGACTGCTCTGAGAACATGTTTTACTCATCCAGTGACAGTAGCTGAAGCAGTGAGGAGCTTCTCAAAGCTGAAATTAATGAATGGGGGAGATGTTGGATCATGTGGTTCACCCAGGGGGCGCATTCAAGCTAGAAACACCATTGGTGGTTGGTGGAATCTATTTTGCACAAACATACAGTTCAGCGACAGTTCAACAGCAAGCGGAAGATTTTAAGAGGAAGAAATGATGAAGAAACTCCTGACTCCTCTTTTATATTTTAGTTAGTTATAAACCTGAACATGTTCCTTTAACCAGAGGCCCCCGTCCTCCAGGCCCCAGACTGGTACTGGAATCGTGGATCATTAGGTATCGGGCTGCACATTGAAGAATTAATCTCCATTTACAGCATTTTATAGCTGTATTGTTTGACAATTATCTAATTTATACAAATGAGGTTGAGGGCCATGCATAAGGGCCCAGCCGTGGCAGCTTGGTGGTGTTGGGATTCCAACTTACAACCTTCTTTTAAGAAGGCCAGCATGTTAAGAACTGAACTACCCCTTCAACCAAATGCTCACTATACTCCCACTAATACATTTGTATTCTATATGTAATAAAATGAATAATTTAATAATTTAAAAAGGCATAATATTAATAAAATGCACGTTATTGCGCGTGACCTCTAGATGGCGCTCTGGGAATGCACAGAATATTACAGCTTTCTATGGGATTAATTTGGGTGCGCAAAATCTTGGACAAAATCGAAATCCATCAATGGTTCTCTGAGATATCAGTCAAGCCTTAAATTCGGTGTGAAAAATTATAGACATCAGACACTATTTAAGACTGCGCATGCGCTTTTCAGACTTTTATTATGGTTCATTGGAAAACATTATATCAGATGTTTAAGTGTTTACATACCACGGGATGTGACGAAGGTAAACAAAAATAGCCTCGCGTGCACCAAACATCAGCTCATGCGTGCGTTTATTCTTCCTCTACCTCCTTCTTCTAAATCAGGAGATCCAGTCCGCCTCTCAGGGGAAGAATACATCTGCTGAAGGAGCTGCCGTCATCTTATCTCATGTGACATCACACATCCATGAATCTTAGCGGAACATAAGCATGAGCGTGTTCCTCCAGCATCCATCAGAGCGCACAGCAGACTGGAGGATGATTGACATGTCGGGAATGACTCGAGGTGTTCGGGATGAAGGTGAGACAGATTTAGGAGGCTGGGAGTGAACAATAAGGGGAGACAGAGAGAAAGAAACAGGAGGTTGGTGATAATGAAGGACCGGGGTTGTTTTATGGATGAACGAGGCAAACCAGCCACCTTCACCGGAGACAAGAAAGCGAAAATGGCCGCAAGGACCAACAAGCATTGGGTCAGACTGGCCACCGTGTTCGCTTACGTTCTGTCTGTATCTCTGGCTGCCATCATCCTGGCCATTTACTACAGTCTGATCTGGAAGCCGACTGCCACTGGATCTGCCTCCAGAAGGCCCAAGATCTCGGTCCTGGGCTGTGCGTCGTGGTCCGTGAACGATCCGGAGAACATCACAAGCGCTCCTGAGCTCTTCCACACCAACAGCACGAGCGCATCCTCCTCCTCATCATCGTTATCATCATTACCATCCTCAGAGCTGCAGGAGAACACCACGGCTTTCCGGAACAAAACAGAACCGAGCCTGGGTTCTACAGACGCGCCCCCGAGCCGTGCGCCAACGCAGCAGGAACCGGGCCAAACGCAGGACCTTGGGTCGTTTATAACAGCCGTGAGGACTCTTGAGGAAATCGGGGAGTCTGATTTTCAGCACGGATATGAGGAAGGGTCTGGGGATGATGGCGCACAAGAAAAACAAGCTGCAGAACCACAAAAAGAAGAGACGTTTGTGAGGACGCGCAAAGCGGCGTCTCCAAACCGGCAGCAGAGAGCGAAGAATCACCAGCGCAGATCCACGCACACGGTCCCGGATTGAACCTCAGGAGAACACTTATTAGTATCATTATTATTATTATTATTATTACTTTTGGACACGAAGGACCCCCGACCCCCCCCCAAAAAAAAAAAAAGAAAAAGAAAAGAAAAAATAAAAATAAATAAAAATAAAAAAAACAACAACGAATCAGTCAGCGCACGTGCAGTGGATCTGCAGGACTTTAGAGAAGCCCAGGACTGGGTTTGGGTCTGGAACCGAGCTGGAGCTCAACTGATTCGTGCCTGTGATTATTCTGCTGTATTGAATGTAGTGTGTGTGTGTGTGTGTGTGTGTGTGTGTGTGTGTGTGTGTAGATTTAGTGCGTATGGAATAGAAACAAGATTTAGTTTTTTATTTGTATTTAGAGAAAATACACCGCGCATACCGGTGCATGAGACGCTATAGAGATCTATAACAGTTCTATCATTTAGATTCAAGGAAATTTATTGTATACGAAACAATAATAATAATAATTATTATTATATATATATATAAATAGATAGATAGATACTCCAGTGGTAATTAAATTATATATATTTGTATCTCACACTCTTCAGATTTCAGTACTCCAGAAAGGGGCAACATTATTTTTCTCATTTCTAAATTAGGAGGTGCCAGAGAGAGAGAGAGAGAGAGAGAGAGAGAGAGAGAGAGAGAGAGTGTGTGTGTGTGTGTGTGTTTTAGTTACAGACATTTCTCCTCTCATCAAATCCCAAAACACTCAGCCATGTTTAAGCTTCTCCTCAGGTCTAGGTAATGGGCCCTACACTGAATGTTCATAACTGATATTTCTCTCCTGCACACACACACACACACACACACACACACACACACACACACACACACACACTCCGGGTTTTACAGATCAGACCTGTTTCTGTTAATGTTCATGGAAATGGAATGAAAACAAATGGCATCATTAATAGTTAATTATGAATGAAACATTGTGCAAACATAAAGCAGGATTGTATTCTCAATAAAAACATGAATAAATAACATGAACTACAACATTCTTCAGATTTAAATCTCGATTGTTATTTCATATTAGAGGTTATGGAGCTGATTTATAGCTCACTATGTTATTAGGAAAGATTGGAGGTCAGTGGTTAAGGCTCTGGGTTCCGGATTGATTAGAAGGTTAAGGGTTCAAGCCCCAGTATCGCCAAGCTGCCATTGGCCCTTGAGCAAGGCCCTTAACCCTCTGTGCTCCTGGGGGACTGCATTTCGACTGATTCCAGCTTCCTAGTTTATCGGATGTTAATAGAGTTTATCGGATGTTAATAGATTTTATTAAAGGTTATTTAAGTATACTAGAGTTTGATTAGAAGTTATTAAAGGTATGAGAGGTGATTAGATTTTATTAGAGGTTACTAGAAGTTATTAATGTTTATTAGAGTTTATTAACAGTTAGAAAAGGTTATGAGGCTACTGGAGATTATTGGGTGTTATTAGAGGTCATTGGAAGTTATCTGAGGTTCTTGGAGAGCCGGGAGAACAGCAGAAAATGAAAACAAACGAAGCTCAGCCGACTGATGACATATTAACAAATGTACTCTCTAAATGTACTTATTAGTCAGAAGTAAAATAAATCAGTACTTTCCACAATCATGTAGTGGATTTTGATGAAAGGAGAAAAAAACTAATGCGAACAAGTTGTAAAATTTTATATTGTAGAAAATAATTAAAAAAACAAACAAACAAACACTTTGACTCTTGAATCCAGCAGAAATAAAACCTTTCAAGAGTTCCACAGATTGACGACTTCTCCAGCCATATGTGCTTCTCCATCATTTATCTTCTCATGGCTGAATGAATCTCCACAAAATCTAGAGGAACATCTTCCCAGAAGAGTGGTGCTTATAAATACAATGAATGGGGAATAAATGTGGAATAAGAAGTTCATAAATCACATTTCTAAAATACACATTCAATATTTTTTTTGCAGTGTATCATTTTATTCAGTTCCTCCACACGCCGCCGAGTCGAACATTTTAATCAGCTCCGAGTTCCCAACAGGCAGCTGGATAATTTAATCACCACAAAGACGCCTATAATTACATCATCGCTTACAATTCATCTGACTTCTGACTTTACACCAGCATAGAGAGCAGACCATGAGGAAACCCATATCTCACTACAGGGGCATCTGTCGAGGGATGGCATCATTAGGTATTAGGTATTACCTTCAGAGGCCTTCTGGAGTCCAGTGTGTGATGGTTCAGAGCTGTTTTAGAAGCATGAGGAAGAAGTACTTCATATTTGGCAGGTGATTTCAATGTGCATTCGTTGAAAGGTGAAGATCTCCATAATGAGATGCTCATTTTCAACATTTTCAGAAGGAGTTGTTTATAGAACCTTATTACCGTGAATTCTGTGTAAAGCTGCTTTAAGACAATGTCCATTGTAATAAGTGTAAT
>JBCEWE010000376.1:300000-470000 GCA_039877035.1 Silurus lanzhouensis | reverse complement strand
AAATGCTTCATTCATTTATCATTAATTAATGGATATAATGATATATATAATATTTAGATAATTATATATATATATATATATATATATATATATATATATATATATATAAAAAAAACAAAAAACCCAATCGTTGACGTTTGATGGAGTAAACATAACACACAGTGCAGTTTGATTGAAGAAACTCTTTTATTAGAAGTTTGAGTTGCATAGTTTACACAATAAATCCCAGAATAAGTGTAAGAAAAACCGAGAGTGGTGACTAATAAACCGAAACGAGATGAGCGAATTCAAGAGAGTGTTTTAAGACTGTGTTAAATGAAATATTTTAGTGTTCTGTCAGTTTAAAATGTTTTTTTTTTTTGTTTAGATCTGACAGGAAATACAGTATTCCTTAATGCTAAAAATAAAATGATCGGTCAAAATATTCTACATACAATAATAATAATAATAATAATAATAATATTTTAAAAAAAGTAACAAATCACAAAACAAAAGCACCAAAAAAAAATCCTGCTGAAGTTGGTGTTGAAATGTTCAGGAGTGTATTAAAAGTATATAAGATGTAGGATTATGTGTGTTTTCTTGAGACGTGCTAATGGTAACGTGTGGGTTTTCCGTTTTCGGTTGTACGATGAAGAACCGATGATTCATTGATTTGTCGGAATTGGTTGTTAAACCATCGTAAATAAGTAGAAGCTCAGTGGTTGCGTCGAACTTTGAATCTGAAGGTTGTGAGTTCAAATCCCAGCCCCACCAAGGTGCCAATGCTGGGCAACTGAGCAAGGCCTTAAATGTAAAAGGGTTTCATGTTGGGATGTGGTAGCTTAATGATAAAGATGTCTGATCAAAAGGTCGTATGCTTAAATCCCAGTAGCACCAATCGACTGGGCCCTTGAGCAAGGCCCTTAACCTTTAAATGTTCAGTTGTATAAAGGAGATAATTAAAAAATCGCTTGTAAATCAAATGCCTTAAATGTGAATGTTTTATTTTGAGACGTGGTAGCTTCATGATTAAACGGTGTACGTCTGATCAGAAGGTTGCGAGTTCAAATCCCAGTACCACCAAGCTGCTGCCGCTCTTCGAGCAAAGCTTTTAACCCTTAAATATTCAGTTATTTAAATGAGATAATTGTAAGTCAGTCTAGATAAGGGTGCCTGGTATATGGCACAAACGTAAATTGTCTACATCACCGTCCTCAATTTGGTGCATTTTAAACAAAAATCGAAAGTTCCTCACACTGACGGTTGTCTCGGCGCCAAATCCAGATGTCTACGTCATTTTTTTGTTTTTTTTTCCAATTATGCAACAGCAGAAATCTAACAGTGTGAAACCTGCTTAATAATAACGTTCTGTAAGACAAGCAGGAAAACTGATCATATGAAAACGGACTAGATGCCAGTTTAATCTGGTCTCAAAAATAAGGACCTGTTTGTTTCCAGTTTGAAACCTGCCAGTCGTTAAACGTTCCAAGTAGAGTAGGAGATTTTGAGCAAACTGAAATGTGCCAAAAGCTTGAGGCACTGAATACCAACAAAACCTGGATTATGTTTACCAATAAAAGTGCAGTTCCATAGATTATTTGGTGTCTAAGTGCATAGATTACTCACATTTATCACAAATAATGGCTTAGTTTAAAAAGAAAAGGAAACAAAAACCAACAAATCATATCATAGGACATCCTCACGCCCCCCGTTTACTGCCTCTTGGTGTGCTTCAGGTTGTAGTGGCTTCGCATGTCTTTGCGAAGGCGAAACTTCTCCCCACACACACCGCAGATGTACAGGTGAACGTCCATGTGCTTCTCCAAGTGCTCGCTGCTGGGAAAGATCTGGAAGCACACCTGGCAGATGGTCTCTCCAGCCGAGAGGTGGGAAATCATGTGGCGTACGTGGTCGTGCTTCAGGAAGGTGCCCTGGTCGCACACGGGGCACACGTACCGTGCCATGCCCTTGTGCATGTCGGTGTGGAGGCGCAGCTGGCGCTCACGGAGGAAGCGTTTTCCGCAGGTTTGGCAAGTGAACTGTTTCTCCTTGGTGTGCACGGTGTAGTGCTCACGCAGGTGGCAGCGCTGGTAGAAGCCTTTGCCGCAAATGGCGCAGAAGTGCTTGCGCCGGTGGTCCGGCTCGTCTTCCACCGTCGCAGGTCGAAAGGTGTCCTGCTCAGGACAGGCCAGAGTGTGCTCTACTGCAAGGCTTTCCGTCTCGAAGAGCAAGCCACAAAGAGGACAACGGAAGCCTAAGTCAGCTCCTTCCATTAAGCCTTCCTCCATGGTCTGGGGGTCTTCCGTTAAAGGACTTTCTTCACCTGGAGAATCGGTTTCGGTGCACTGGGGCTCGCCGCATCGCTCAGCATGCTCCTGAAGCTGCCTGCCTTTAATCAGGACCTGACCACACCTTCCACAGGCACATATGTGTCCCATGTGACTGGAGATGTAATGAGCAGACTGTTCCTCCTCGGTTAGCAAAGCACCACATAGCTCACACGGAGCGCACTCTCCATCCGGCTTCTCCTCTTTAATCCGACAAACCTTCCCTTCCGAACCTTTACTGTGACCCTCCAGAGCGCCGTGGTCTACGGCAGAAACTCCTGCTTCTTCTTCGCTGTCAAATCTCATGTTGTCTCTGAACGTTCTTCGGCGCACTTTGCAGCTCCCCACGCTGTGGTTGCTAACTTGGACCACGCTGATGTTTTCCATCTCGATATCAGAGTCGTCTTCCTGCTCTAGTTTGATCTTAACGTTGGATGCTGACGAATCATTGTCCATCCCTGTGGCAATAGACCTAATGACAGTGTCAGTGTCAGACTTGTTATCAGGCCAATCCTCCTCACCTTTACAAACCACTCTTTGGTCCCCAGTCCCTTCGGAAGCTGAGCTCTCACCTTTGCTGGAGTCGCTGTCAGCGCCTTTGCTAACTCTCGGGGTTTGGTAGGCTTTGCGGTTCGTGCACGTGAGGATGTGTTCAATGAGGAGCTTCTCACAGCTGAAGACGAACCCGCAGTCGTCGCAGGTGTAAGTGCGACCAAACCGGGGGCGCTCTTTCAAGGCAGTGCTTCGGCCGGAGGTTCTCTTTCTCAGGTCGCATGGCTGCTCTGCAAGATTCTCTGAGTGCACTGGTGGAAGTGGAAGAGCCACGTCCTCAACGGGTCTTACAGTAGATATATTAATGCTTTGCTGAGTGACTGGGTTTAAAATTTTAGGCACATGGTCACTTTTAGAGGGACTCGGCTTCTGCTGCTCAAACATGCGAACGCCAAACATCATCTTCCCTCCTACCACGCTGGAGGAAGATGAGGAACTGGAAGATGACGAGGAAGCCGAGGAAGAGGGGGTAAGATTGGACGCGCGGATGTCTCGGAGATCCTCCAGCGAGTCGGGGATGTAGTACATCTGCAGGTACGCCATGGACGACTTCAGCTCCTCGAACTCGTAGTGTCCCACCACGATGCGACCGAGGTACATGAGCTGCAGGATGAGGTCGAAGCACTCTGCGCTGATCTGCATGTTGCTGAGATCCAGGCGCGCCGTGCCCTGCTGGTCTCGGATGAACATCATCCTGAAGTAGGAGCTGCAGGCTGCCAGAACGGCCTTGTGGGCCCTAAAGTAAATGTCACCAATGGCGATGCAGCAGTCGCACAGAAAGCCCCATTCCCGCTGGTTGTTGAGCTGCTGCAGGACATGCTCGCTGTGGCTTGGTCTTGCCATCACCCCTGAAATGGCCTGCAAGAGAAAAACAAACAAAATACATTCAGCATGGGATCTCAGTTCGATTCAAAGAGTGTTCCTGTGTAAAAGTATTAAATAATTAAACATGTACAACAATACAACAACAATACAATTTCTCAGCTGTGATTGGTCTTTGGTGTGTCTTAATTTTCTTATTAATAAGCAGGTAATGAGAGCAGGTACATATAATTAACAATTACATGGATAATTAACTATCGCCTTTATTTTATAAATAATTTCTAGACTTTTTTTTGGATCAATTAGAGTTCGACCGATAGTAGATTTGATCGATAATGATAGCTGGGTTGCATCGTACTTGCCGATAACCGATTAATCAAACAAGGATAGAAAGGGGAAAAAAAGGATAGTGGATACTAAAAAAAAAAACCACTCCATGTAAAATAGTACTGTATAATAGTTTACAAACAAAAAAGTTCTGTATCATGAAAATTTGCGATTATATTTATAAATATTGAAGGAAACAAATTTCCTACATTTGAACGGAAACAAAAAGTAACACTAGATAAAAAGAAATTTACATCCAAAGTAAATAAAAAAAAGACAAATAAACAGAACATGGCATCAGTGATGCACCTCTAGTGGCCGCTCTCGTGCTGTATAACGAAACCCGGAAAAACTATTACAGTAAAACCTAGCCTTGCTCGCAAAATTTGACCCTTTTTCACGAGCAAATTTCGAAGGCACGAGCAAACCCACGCCGCCGGTTCCCCGTTTTCGGCGGAGGGAAGCATCAGTTGCTTAGTTGATGACGTATCACTCGGTCGCTCTCGTTGTTCAGTGCAGCAAAAACATAACTTTTTTTGGTGTTTTATTTTTATTTCACTAGAAACCTTGAAAAATGTCTCCCAAGAAAATCAGTGATGAAAACGAAAGTAAATAGAATTACCATGGAAACCGAGGAGGTTATGAGCGTGGTGTACATCTCACACTCGCAATCAACCACTACCACATGAGTAAGTGTTCAATTATATTTACATTACAGTAATTTGCAGTGTATTTGTTTGTTAAAATAGGCTACAAATGCTTTTTAAGTGCAGAAATAAGGGATTGAATGAGATCTTGGAACGGATTAAATCACTTTTACATTAATTCTTATGGGAAAAATCAGTTCGAACATACGAGCAATTTTCAAAAACGAATTATGCTCGTACAACGGGGTTTTACTGTAGTAGGGTTTTTGCCGATAGCCGAGATGTTCAGCAGTCAACAATCGTTGCCGATTAATCAGGAAAGCCGATGAATTGGTCGACCTCTAGTGGCAACGTTGTTTAAAAAATGTAAACATCACAAAACAAAATAAAACAAACAAAAAATTAGCGATGAAGAATTAGACTGATGGAGATTAGGCCAGGGTGCAGTAGTATTAGGAAGTGTGCAGCTGAGAACCTGGTAAATTCTATCATGGATATTTAAGTGAGTGTAAATGTGATAACAGTCTGGGGAAGAACTGGTGGAAATTGCGGGTGTTCCAATACTTTTGCACACACCGTCTATAATAAGAATTAGCTGTTACTCGCAACAACGTAGAGTCAGTGGAGACGCACCAAATCATGGTAAATGTTGAAACACTAAAGCACCACGTACTTCACATAGAGATGAACGATAGATGAACTGAAGACTTGCACGCTGTTCTACCGAACGGAAACCTGGGACGTCCTGACCCTGATCAACTTCAGATCACATCTACAAAATCGTGGACATATCGATTCACATGTATCCTGTTAACCTCATGCTAGCAGGCGAGCGTTAACGATCAGGAGTGAAAAAATCCTGTCTGGAAACCCGTATGGACGAAGTGATATTTAACCAACGATTGTGCCTATGTTGCAAAAACAAAACCCATTGATGAAAGAAGTCCTCTCAGAAGTTCAATATTGAGAATCAGGGCTAAATATTACACGTTTGCTATATTGATTAATATGAAAGGGTAGATTTTTTAGTTCACATTGATGATTATGAGGTCAGAGATCTACAGCAGGAGATCTTCCACTCCAACCCATGTTAAGCAGATCAGAGGGAACTGGCTTTGCATCGTCATGCTGGAACAGGTTTGAGTCTCCTGGTTCAAGTGAAAGGAAAATCTCACGTTTCAGCATCCGAAGACGTCCGATACGATCGCGTGGCACTAATTTGTGACGTCGGGTGTCCCAATACTTTTGGCCCACAGTGTATCTGCTGAGTTACGTACCAAACCGTGAAATTTTTATTGTTGTTACACATCAATTTTATCATCATTATTATTAAATACAGGTTTATTATAGTGAGTCGTAGGAAAGGACATTGTGGACATGCTGGAACAATGTTGGATCTCCTGGTTGAATTGAAGAGAAAATGCTCCAGCCTTCAGAGAGATCGTATACACTTATGTGCCTCTAACTTGGTGCTAATGTTTTTTGGGGAAGAAGCATATATAGCCGGAAGTGTCCCAATACTTTTGGCCTATATTGTGTATGTAATAATAATAATAAGGAATAGCTGTTACACAACAGATGTTAAATAGATGTTAACTGATACTACTACGATACTTCTAAAACAATAAAGTGCCGCTGCATCACGTCAAAGCTGTTGAACAGAGTAGGCGCTCTATAGCAGGAGATCCTCCACAACTTCCAGCCCATGTAAAGCATATCTTCATGGATTCGGATTTGTGCACACTGTTTGCATGGTCATGCTGGAGCAGGTTTGGATCTCCTGGTTCTCCTAGTCAAGCTCCGGCCTCCAGAGATGTCCTACACAACAGTTTGATGAAGAACCGCATATGGGTGGAGAACAAACTTTGAGTTGAATATGATTTTGCACCAAAGTTAAACCTCATACGGGTGTGTGTGTGTGTGTGTGTGTGTGTGTGTGTGTGTGTGTAACATGGTGTAGTTTGGAATATAAATATATTAAAAGAAAAGTCTTCAATAGAAAAGGTAGACATTTTGTTTTCAGGGCTGTGTGGCGCACGCGCGACGGGTACTTTCCCCCTTTTTGTGTTTGCGTGTGTATTTGCGTGTGTGTGTGTGTGTGTGTGTATTTGCGTGTGTGTGTGTGTGTGTGTGTGTGTGTTTTCCTAACTCCCGCCCCAAGCCGCTCTCTGATTGGTCGGCGGTCCACGTGACCGGCTAAGTGCGGTGCGTCGTGAGCTGTCAATCAACTTACGCACGCAAACAAAAAAAAAAGAAGAAAAAGAAAAAAAAGTGAAACGACACAAAAAAGTTAATTCGCGTTCCACCAAAATCGGCGCGCACGCACGCACGCACACACACACACGCGCGCGCGCGCGCACACGACGGTTTGGGAGCGCAAACGAGGCAATAAAAACCAGACCCAGCGGTCGGTAGGATCAGGAAGCGAAGGAGGAAAAGGAGTTTACGAGGACAAGAACCGACTCGTCTCCCGCACGAGCGTTGCGTTGCGCCCCGCACGTACGCAGATCGCGCACAACAAAGAAGCGTCTACTCACCGCGCGCTCCGGACACGGAACAGGAAGTCGAAGTCGGGGTTGTTCTAGTGGGTTTTTTTTTTTTTGCGTGAAGGAGATGAGGACGATGAAGATCTTGGAGCCGGAGCACGCTCGTGCTCACGGCGACGGCACGAGCAGCGGCGAGAAGCGACGATGATGATGATGATGAAAAGACTTCCGCACACAGCCGCGCGCGCTCGCGAGTCGCGAATCGCGTCGCGTCGCGTCGGATCTCCCGCAAATGAGGGCTGCCTCTGCGCGAGATCCGGCCTCGCTCACGCAAATGCAACCCGCCCTTTCCAAGCTAAATCCTCCCCCGCTCACGCAAATGCGCTGCAGCAACCCGCCCCACCGCCGCGTGCATCACAAACACCAACCCGCCCCACCGCCGCGTGCATCACAAACACCAACCCGCCCCACCGCCGCGTGCATCACAAACACCAACCCGCCCCACCGCCGCGTGCATCACAAACACCGTGCAGTCACCATGCAACCATACATCAACATGAAAATACATGCAGGAGTGTGGGAGGGAAGTGCTCACACTCTTTCTTCAACACACCTCAAACATTAACAGCATGAACTTCTTTAGCAGTTTGATCTACAGGAGATCATCTGTTGGATCGGAACCACACGGACCAGCCTTCGCTCCTCACGTGCATCAGAGAGCCTCGGCCCCCCACGACCTTGTCACCGGTTCACCACTGTTCCTTCCTTGGAGCACTTTTGATAGATTCTGATCACAAACCATGTACTTGAGTTAAAGTAAAGACCCTCAGTCAAATATGACTCCAGTATTAGAGTTAAACGGTAACTAAAACTTCAAAGGTTTTTGCTTTCAAATGTACTTACGTATCCAAAGAACTGTTATTTATTCATGTTCCTATGATCATTTTTATCACAAGACTCTTTAATCACCTCAGTTTTGTGTAAAGACTCGAATGTGACTCTCAGCACACTGATCTATTAATAGAATGATATTAATGACTAAAACACTGATTAATTTCTAATAAATTATCATGAATCCAAAACCTTCTTTTCAACTACTTGAAAAAAAAACGTGTAAATAAGGTCACGTGTGTTGTGTCGAGTTCGAGTCTGGAGTTTCTTCATAATTTGTTCCTCTCTAAATGTTCTGCTTGATGTTGAACTGAATCTGAACTGTATGTTGGTGATCAGTAGATACACGAAGCGCTGATCAGAACCCTCGTCCCTGATTGGTGATGCGGCTGCGTGTTTCTCCAGTTACGTTTTTATCCTCATAAATAAAAAAGCAACGGCTGATTTCACTACATGTAATTGAGTAAAAAAGTGAGATATTTGATTTTGAAATGCAATAAAGTAAAAATCTCGCTGAATGGAAAAACTTCAGTAAAGTACAGATACGCGAAAAAACTACTTAAGTACAGGAACTAATTAAATTGACTTTGTAACTGTTCACCACTAACAGGTGCCATGATGAAAATTATCCAGACCCTCTCCATTTTTGATTTTTTTTGTACCGAAATCCTTCAAACTGCAGCTTTCAACCCACTAATTAGGAAACCTGACCTTTGTAGAAGTAAATGGTGAGTTCTCCACACTCTCTGAGGTAAAGGTTGGTGTTCCTCAAGGATCTGTCTTAGGTCCACTTATTTTCTTATTATATATGCTGCCTCTGGGTGAAATTATACATAAACATGGTATTCGCTTCCATTGCTATGCTGATGATGACATGGGTGTTTATTTCAGCAAACCAGATGAGAGAGAGATCAGCTTAACAATGTTGAGGAGTGTGTAAAGGACATAAGACAGTGGATGTTTAAAACCTTGCTTTAGTTCAGAATGCAGCAGCAAGAGTCCTTACCAGAAACAGGAAATATCAGCCCTGTTTTAGCAGTCTACACTTCTTCTTTTTTCGGCTTCTCCCATTAGGGGTCTTCACAGCGGATCATCCGTCTCCATACCCCCCTGTCCTCTACATCTGCCTCTTTCACACCAACTACCTGCATGTCTTCCCTCACCAAATCCATAAACCTCCTCCTTGGTCTTCCTCTTTTCCTCCTTCCTGGTGTCTCCATCCTCAGCATTCTCCTACCGATATACCCCATGTCCCTCCTCTGCACATGTCCAAGCCATCTCAATCTCACCTCCCTCACCTTGTCTCCAAAATGTCCTACATGCGCTGACCCCAATTAAATCTCGCTTTGATTATAAAATACTACTACTGACGTATAAAGCACTTAACGGTCTCACGCTGCAGTATCTGAGCAAACTTTTGATAAATTATGATCCCCCACGCCTACTTAGATCAGTAGGTGCAGGCTATTTGTTGGTACCTAAAATAATAAAGATCTTTCTCTTATAAAGCCCCACAGTTATGGAGAAACCTTCCAATGTTGGTCCACCTCCAGTGACCAGTGTTCCTTTCTTCCCTTCAGATCTGCCCGGTTCATCCTGATGTCCTACCTCTGGATAAAGTCCTTCTCAATTGTGACCGCTCTGTGCAGCTTGCGATGGTTCCACATCTACAGCCTAAAGATCCATGAAGCCGCTAAAGCAACTCAAGAACTTAGAGGACTGATTCAGACCGTAATATCAACAGTCTACTACAATGGCTCCAGACCACATTTTGCATGAATAGATGTGTATTTACACACCTGCTACTACACACCTCAATAATGTAACTACAATGAATGGACATTCGGTGCCACCCAGATGAGGATGAGGGTTTTTTTTTAGTCCGGTTCCTCTCAAGGTTTCTTCCTCTTAACATCTCAGGGAGTTTTTCCATGCCACATTCCCCACTGGCTCACTCAGCAGGGATAAACAATTATAGGGAACAAAAATAATAAGACAATAAACATACACATTCTTTTATAGAACTTTATTACCTCTTTATCTGTGTAAAGATGCTTTGGGACAATGTCCATTGTAATTCATGGAATGTTCAAAAAGAAGGACATAGCAATATGATGGTCAGGTGTCCACAAACGTTTGTCCATATAGTGTATATTATAGCCTGTCCTGTCCACTGATCTGTCTACTGCACATCTCCTGTGAAAGTGGGGCAGCGTGATTCCTACCCCAGTGGGACTTTAGTAGAACATATTGCAGTTCAAAAAATACTGATTGAGGGATGCTTTCATAGAACAACACGTTTTTTAATAATAATGGCACGTTTTCTCAAATCCAGTGGAGAGAGTGCACAGTTTCACGCAGGACCTGTCTTGGTCCTGTCACATCAACACCCTGGTGAAGAAGTCCGGCAGCATCTGTACCATCTGACACGCTTAAGGGGCTTTAAACACCTCTCAGGCGCTAAGAACCTTTTACATCTACACCATTTAGAGCGTTCTGACGGGTAGCATCACTTCCTGTTTCGGGAACAGCACCATGCAGGACAGATGAGCCCTCCAGAGGGTGGTAAGGTCAGCTGAATGTACCATCCACACCAAGCTCCCTGAACTGCAGGACATCTACAGCATGCGGTGCCGGACCAGAGCCAGGAAGATTGTGAAGGACCTCAGCCATCCCAACAATGGACACTTTTCTCTGTTGCGTTCACGGAAGTTCTTTGGCTCCTTGAAAGCAAACACAGAAAAACGAGGAGAAGCTTCTTCCTGCAGGCCATTTAGAGTTTTAACCAGGAGACACCCAGGATCTAGAACTGGACCTCACGCTCCATCTTCAATTTATTTCTGCACTTCACAATTATTTCTGCATAACATTTTCCTCTGGACTGTCACTTCGACTCTAAACTGCACAGCACAGTGTCACTTTATATCACACCACACTGCACATGGACACTTTATATCACACCACACTGCACATGGACACTTTATATCACACCACACTGCACATGGACACTTTATACCACACCACACCGCACAGTGTCACTTTATACCACACCACACTGCACATGGACACTTTATACCACACCACACCGCACAGTGTCACTTTATACCACACCACACTGCACATGGTCATTTTATATCACACCACACTGCACATGGACACTTTATATCACACCACACTGCACATGGACACTTTATACCACACCACACCGCACAGTGTCACTTTATACCACACCACACCGCACAGTGTCACTTTATACCACACCACACTGCACAGTGTCACTTTATACCACATCACACTGCACATGGACACTTTATATCACACCGCACAGTGTCACTTTATACCACACCACACTGCACAGTGTCACTTTATACCACATCACACTGCACATGGACACTTTATACCACACCACACCGCACAGTGTCACTTTATACCACACCACACTGCACATGGTCACTTTATATCACACCACACTGCACATGGACACTTTATATCACACCACACTGCACATGGACACTTTATACCACACCACACCGCACAGTGTCACTTTATACCACACCACACTGCACATGGACACTTTATACGACACCACACCGCACAGTGTCACTTTATACCACATCACACTGCACATGGACACTTTATACCACACCACACCGCACAGTGTCACTTTATACCACACCACACCGCACAGTGTCACTTTATACCACATCACACTGCACATGGACACTTTATACCACACCACACCGCACAGTGTCACTTTATACCACACCACACTGCACATGGACACTTTATATCACACCACACTGCACATGGACACTTTATACCACACCGCACAGTGTCACTTTATACCACACCACACTGCACAGTGTCACTTTATACCACACCACACTGCACATGGACACTTTATACCACATCACACTGCACATGGACACTTTATACCACACCACACCGCACAGTGTCACTTTATACCACACCACACTGCACATGGACACTTTATATCACACCACACTGCACATGGACACTTTATATCACACCACACTGCACATGGACACTTTATACCACACCACACCGCACAGTGTCACTTTATACCACACCACACTGCACAGTGTCACTTTATACCACATCACACTGCACATGGACACTTTATACCACACCACACTGCACATGGACACTTTATACCACACCGCACAGTGTCACTTTATACCACACCACACCGCACAGTGTCACTTTATACCACACCACACTGCACAGTGTCACTTTATACCACACCACACCGCACAGTGTCACTTTATACCACACCACACTGCACATGGACACTTTATATCACACCACACTGCACAGTGTCACTTTATACCACACCACACTGCACAGTGTCACTTTATACCACATCACACTGCACATGGACACTTTATACCACACCACACTGCACATGGACACTTTATACCACACCGCACAGTGTCACTTTATACCACACCACACTGCACAGTGTCACTTTATACCACATCACACTGCACATGGACACTTTATACCACACCACACCGCACAGTGTCACTTTATACCACACCACACTGCACATGGTCACTTTATATCACACCACACTGCACATGGACACTTTATATCACACCACACTGCACATGGACACTTTATACCACACCACACCGCACAGTGTCACTTTATACCACACCACACTGCACATGGACACTTTATACCACACCACACCGCACAGTGTCACTTTATACCACATCACACTGCACATGGACACTTTATACCACACCACACCGCACAGTGTCACTTTATACCACACCACACCGCACAGTGTCACTTTATACCACATCACACTGCACATGGACACTTTATACCACACCACATTGCACATGGACACTTTATACCACACCACACATCTACACTTTATACCACACCACACTGCACATGGACACTTTAAGGACAATCAATAAATCACTTTCATTTGTACTGTAAATATCCGCTATACTCATTCATGCATATACATATATTTTTCTATATGTTTCTATTCTTTCTAATCAACAACACGCTTTGTAATAATTAACACAATTTCTAATAATAACAACTTTTATTTCATTTGAACAATTTATTTACGTTTTCACGTAATATCGATGTTTTCTCATAATAGCGAGATAGAAGACTAACAACTTGTCTTATAACAACGACACGTTTTCTTGTTACAGCACATTTTCTCAGTATGTTCTTTTAAAATAGCAACAATTTCTGTTGTTTATTATAATGTCATAGGATTTATTCTTTTTTTCATATCTGTAAAGTGCATTCATTTTTCCATTACTATATAAATTGTATGTATGCACGCACAAGTTTGTTTCCGTGCTTTGAAATCATAAAATGTAAAAAAATTCCTCTATAGAAATATAATGTTTTTGCTAAAAGCGTCATGTATGGCGCCCGTTGCAGTCACGTGACCAAGACGTCAGTCTCCCAGGAAGGACCGTCAAGAGAATTTTTTTTCCCCCTTTGCAGGAAAAAATATCAGGGAAATAAAGAGCAGATTGCGCGGTTATAGGCGGTAAGGACGCCTTTTCTATTTCCTCGCAGAAGCCGTTTTCACGCACGTGCATGCTTTATTTTTTGGGGAAAAATGCATGACAAAGATATGCATATTATCACCCTTATTTGAATTCTCATCATTTTTCGGGGCATTGATTTAATGCATGCAAAATGAAACGCAGCGCTGCACACTTACATACACCGCGTTCTCCTCGCGCGCCCCTTCCGTTATAGCGCGTTATTAATAAGCGCGCGCTGTTCACACTTCTGCTCTCGTGCAACGCCGAGATTGGTTTTGTTTCGTTTCTCAGATGCATTACAACACTTCATCACGTCCTGCAGCAGCAAGCTCGTATTCAAAGCAGGAATTCAAGGTGCTTGAGATCAATGAAAAAAAATCCGACAAATTAAAACATAAATATAATAAAATATGGCAAAAATCTTTATTTGTTTTATTGTACATTTTTTGTGTGTGTGTGCACGTGTGAGGCCCATCTAAAACATCTGAGCTGACATCTGAGCTGGGTTTTTTCCCCTGTAAAATGTGCAAAATATGAATAAATGAAATAATAATAATATGAATTATCACCAATAGAGGTCGCATATCTTAAATTAATAATGAATAATAATTATAATAATATTCCTACTACTAATATTAATTATTAAAAATAATATAAATAATAATTATTTTCATCCATAGTAGTTGCTTCATCCTTGTCAAGACAGGCTGACATCTCCAGGGTTCCTGGTACGACCCTCTCTGGTTCTCCAGTTCTCTGGTTTCCTCCTAAAAGCATTCCAGTTTGTCTACTGGCTGAAATGATTGACCACTGTACAGGATTGTGTGTGTGTGTGTGTGTGTGTGTGTGTGTGTGTGTGTGTGTGTGTGTGTGTGTGTGTGTGTGTGTACATCTTGCATTGCAATAGACTGGAAAATTAGACTAGAGTGAATGAAGAGTATCTTCTCACCTAATTGAAAAAAATCCATATCCCTGACCAGGATGATGCGACCCGAATGATTTTCTGTTCACAACCAGTCATCGTATCGAGACACTTTGCTATTTTCTGTTCACATTCCAAAAACTTTGGAGAACACTTGTGTACGTGTGTGTTTTGTTTTGTGTGTTAGGTTAAGAGGGGACATCATGGACGTGTCTGGACACAGCCTTTTCCTCCTGCAGCAGCTTAATGTCCAAAGGGAGTTTGGTTTCCTTTGTGACTGCACGGTTGCCATTGGCAACGTGTACTTCAAGGCTCATCGAGCAGTTCTGGCTGCCTTCTCCAACTACTTCAAGATGATCTTTATCCATCAGTCCAGGTTAACCAGATTTCATCTTAATGAAGAGAACAAAAAATATACATGGGCCAATCATTATTCATTTCTACAGTACAACGGTGATGAATCCTGTATTGTGATTGGTCACGAGGTATAGATGGATTTTTTAAATATTTTTTCTATAGCACGTGTGTATTAATCAATATAGAGGAGCTTGTCTGATGTTTATTTAACATTTATGGAAGGAGTCTCCAGTGCTTAGTGATGGGAGCTTTGTCAATGAGAAATATAACATTATATAACATTATAATATTAGCATTAGCATTAACATTAGCATGGACTGGACCTTGTGACGATTTTAGGACAATAGACTTTTCTTAGTTTTCACAGGTATCGGCTTTCTTAACATATGTTATTTTTAGGAAATGTGTTGTAACTTTGAGAACTTTAATTCTATAAAACATGTCACATGTTCTACTAAAGTCCCACTGGGGTAGGAATCATGCTGCCCCCTGCTCACTGTATGAATGCTGGAACATGTTTGGGTCTCCTAGTTTAAGTAAAGGAACATTTCATGCTACCAAACCTAAAGGTGCCCTGTACAATTGTGTGCCTGGAACTTTGTGGTAATATTTTAAGGAAGAAGAACTTATTGCTGGAAAATTCAGGTGTCCCAATACTTTTGTTCTATTATATATATATATATATATATTGTTTTATAAAGAACATATTCATTTTTTTATCACCACATTATCTATGTAAAGCTGCTTTAAGTCAATGTTAAAGTTAAAATGTATATATATATATATATATTATATATATATATATATATATATATATATATATATATTTTTTTTTTTTTTTTTTATTTAAAGCATATCATTGACTTTGGAGCAAGATAAATACTTCAGGCAGATATGTACAGTACAGTGTAAAATTACTTGCTAACTGTCTCCTCCACTTGTTTCCCTGTGTTCAGTGAGTGTATCAAGATCCAGCCCACTGACATCCAGCCAGACGTCTTCAGCTACCTGTTGCACATCATGTACACTGGAAACGGCCCCAAGCAGCCAGTAGATCAGGGTCGTTTACAGGATGGGATCAAGTTCCTCCATGCGTACCAGCTGTGCAGCAAAGCAACCAACGGTGGGAATGACGCCTCCCCAGATGCCATACGTATCTCCAACCTGTACGGCATCCAGATTTCCTCCCAGCTAGGCACTAAAGAGTCGCCAGGCATGAAGGCTAGTGGGGTGCGGGACCCAGAGGACCGTCGATGTGGCTCGCGTGGACGTCCGCTTCCGGCTTTAACAGGGATCGAAGGGCACACGTCAGAGCACCAGTCTCTCAGTCTGCGTGGCATCACGTCAGGGGACGAGTGTGACATCTTGGCACGGATCAAACAGGAAGAGGAGGAGCCGGATGAAGGTGAGGAGCCACGAGCTCCTGCGTCTCTGCCTTCGACCCAAGGAAGCCCCTGCCAGGCTGGTGGATTTAAGGATGGCCCTTTGGCGCTTCTTTGTCCTCAGTGTGGAGAGCGATGCCTCTCTCCTGAAGGACTACAGGAACATCTGTTCACTCATGCAGCATGTGCCCTCATGGAAGGACCTTCTGAAGACATCGTCAAAGGGCCAGAAGAACAACAGTGCCACGTGCTAGCAGACGAGCTAGCATCAGAGATAAGGCGAGGTATAACAGGGACAGGAAGTCCACCTGCAGGCTTCACACGGAAAAGGAAGATGGCGTGTGCAGTCTGCAACTTGCGCTTCTCACAAAAGAGCCAGCTCCAGGAGCACATGTTCGCCCACCTGGGCAAGCCACTGCGCCAGCATCGATACGCCCGCTTCGTTGGACCACTGATCCATCCCAGCGAGGGAACCTCGGAATTAGACGAAGTAGCTCAGGATAACGGAAGCTCGTGCTACTCGCTGGACTCAGAAGTCTCCCACGAGAGCATAGATACCGTGGCAGTGGAATGACATCTTCTGCAACATGAAGGACATGGTCCATGCATTCCGGCGCATTTTTAACACACCCTCGTAAATTTCCACAGTACATCCCTCATGTCTATGGAGTGACATCGGCTTGCTAATTACGCTGTTATCTAGCTAGTATTCAAATTGTGGTCCTAGCTAGTTAAGTTTGATTGATATATAAATTGGCTCAAAATTTTTTATTAAATCTTTTCCTGCTATTTATACCCATCATCCAACATCCAACAATAAACTTTCACTGATAAGTAAAAAACTGACAGGATTTTAAGTTCATAACATCACTAGTCTCTTAAGCTAGCTAGCACACACACCTTTTTATTGATTATGGTTTTACGCTGTAAGTGAGAGCTAAAGTAATTTTACGCAGTGAGAGCTAAAGCAAATCTTGCCTAAAAATCATTCTGACACGATTTTTTAAAATTACATTTATAATCTTTACTTTAGTCAGCTAGCTAAAATGAGATTACCAAGCAGGCATTCACATGTTAAACAATTTCCAGTGTTGATGCTAGTCAACATGCTAATAGGATTTTTAAGTAATATTCGTGACCTTTTCACCTGGTACGATATAGCTAGCAAAGAATTTAAATAGAATTGCTGTGAGCATTTTTAAATACTATTCATAATTTTTTACTGCTAACACAGAAGCAGGTAGCTAGCATTAAACAAAAGGCTAATACATTCCACTGCTAATATCAGGTTATCTCATTTTAGGAAGATGACCAGTATTAGCTGTGAAAATATATTAGCTATGACCAGTGAAGGTATATTATCACTATTTAGGTCATTAGCAAACTAGAATATAAATTCAAAATCCTGTTAGTATGTGAACTTGCTAGCAATAACTGTTAGACATTTATAGACATTTAAAAACAAATCTGTCAGAAATCGTGTCAGATTAGCTGCAACTAGCTGTCTTTAGTTACAGCAAATCTGGATTATGGATTCTTAAAAATAATCACAATAATGAGTGACCTCCAGAATATTCTTTACGATTAAGGCTAGTCTATTTGCTAACACGATAGCATGACAAATAATATTCAGAATCTTTATTTCTTAACTATAGCCAGCTAGCAAAAATGAGCTAACCTGACAGGATTATTTTTTTTATAAATATCAGGGTATATCAAGGTATATTCTTGATTTAGCACTAATAATTCTATTTCCTTGATTATAGATAATACATCTTTATTACTAATTCTTGTCATCTATCGTACCTGAGAGTATTTTATATAGAATGTGATATTTAAAATCCTTACTGCTAACATAGTAGCAGGTAGCTAACCATTAAAAAAGGTTTAAAAAAAATGTTTATATTTATATAAACATTGTATGTTTTATTATATGATAATACACTGGCACAATTTTGACAAGGAGTTAAATGTTTATAATTCCATCTGATAATGAAATACTGCTTGTTAGAGTTAATCTGACAATGTTAATAATGCTAATAATCCCAACTATAAATGCTAGTCAGTCATCTTGGATGCTAACCTGACAGGATTTTCAATTTCCTTCACAACAACCTGGTGATAATATAGTTATAATATTTATAACTTTCACTAGCGATGCTAGGAACTTAGCCTCCATGAGCTAACCCTGCCATATTTTTCAATGTTTAGAATCTCTACTTTGATCGTTAGTCAGCAAGCTAACATGCTAACCTGACAGAATTTCTAATTTCCTTTACAGCTAACACTTGGTAATAAAGTTATATTAATTATTTTCACTGCCAATGCTAGCAAACTAGCTTTCAAGAGCTGTCCTGACAAGATTCCTGAGAAAATATTTATAGGATTTTATATAGTTTTTTTATTTATTTATTAGCTGACCACACATCCTGACTGAAAAGATTTTTGATAGGATTTTTGACAGATTTTTGACAGGAAGTTATAACTGCTCATAGTAAACAGCTCGCTAATACATTGTGGGGATATTTGACTGCTAATGGTGTAAATGCTACTAAGTAGAAGATATTTTAGAAATATGGTGGGAAACATTGCAACAGAATAACATAAAAAACTAAGCCAGGTTAAAGACTTTATATGAGGGGATTATGGGATTATGAGGAAACAGGAAATTGACTGGGGTGTGTTTGAAGTGTTGCTGTAAAGCAGGACGGTGAATATTGTTTTATCCTCAGACTTCTTTGTGTCTTGTCCTGTCTTTTATGAGCCCCATCAATGTGTTTTTGTTCTGTGTGTTGATGGGGTTTGGTGTCAGTGTGTGTTTTACATCGTGCTTTGTGGATTAAACCGAACGGCGCTGGACTCAGGCCTGACAGGTCGATGCTACAAGTTTTCACTCCAAAGAAAAGAGAGTTTTCTTTTTTCTTCAGAAGAAATGGACAAACGACTGACTGCCAATTGTGTAGATGTTTTGAACTCATTGGAAGAACTGCCACATGTCCTCCATCTGTTTAATGATTATTTCAGTCACAAATGGCAAAATTGTCTTTTTTTTCCATCAGCCCTAAATTTAAAAAATAATCTTTGTATGAAAGATCACTTTCTCGAAACGTTTTCAGAACGAAAATACGTTGATACTTTTTATTTCACAGTTAATGAACAGAAAACATTTAGGATTTAGGTTAACCAAAAAAAAAAAAAAACAATTAGAGTATGGATAATAATAACATAAGAAGAGGGGAAAGTGGGCGGGGCTTCGGATGAGCCAAATATATGTAATGTATTATGGAGGAAAGTAAGCGGGGCTAAGGATAAATGAAAGTATGTCATTTATTGTGAGGTAAAAAAGCATCATTTAAAACGATGGAAAGTGGGCGGGGCTTTCCGTGAATCTAAAATTTGTGATCTATTTAGAGGAAAAGGGTGCGGGGTTTCTGATGAGCCTAAAATATGTAATTATTATGATGCAATGTGGGTGTGGCTTTTGATTTATTTAAAGTGTGTGGTTTAATATGTAAAGGATAAATGTGTAAATTGCACTATTTAATTAAAAAATAGGCGGGGCTTCTGATGAGTGTAAAGTACGCTATATTATTATGGAAAATGGGGCGGGGCTTCTGATGAGTGTAAATTGCGCTATTTATTATGGAAAAGGAGGCGGGGTTTTTGATGAGTGTAAAGTACACCATTTATTATGGAAAATGGGGCAGGGTTTCGGATGAGACAAAAATAAGCCCCTCCCTTTTCCATCACATTTTGTCAGAATTTTTTTGTAAAAATTTTGGACTGAAGCAACAGATTGATTATGATGTTTCAAATCAGACACTTTATAAATTATAAATCAGCACTGATAGACGTTGCAATGTCTACAATCAAATCCTTCTTCACTGAATGCGTTTTTATGGTTCGTTTCCTTTTTGTTACCCAGAAGCCCCGGTTTTGGACATCGCAAAAGAAACCCTGTTGTGTTTGTAGTATTCAAGAACATAGAAAACAAACAAACCAGCATGGGATCCAATCGAATTCAGTGCCTTAGACATTTTTACAATCGTGAAACTAAAAGCACTTCATGACCGATCAAGAAAAAAAAACTGGTCCCACACTGATCTTCAGAACTGATGAATCGTAGCGATTAATAACTTCAAATGAATAACTTGAACTGATCTCCCTTTTGTTCAGTGCATGAGTGTTGTATCGTTCAGTCCAGCGCCTGGTTTTATCAGTAGAATGTGTCAAAAAATTGGTGCTTTAAGAAAATTGTGTGCTCTGTAATGGAATTTTTCATCTAAACACGTGAATGAAAAATAATTTCGAATGGAAACCGGACGAGATTTTATTTTAATATTTAATACTGATTTTGGGTTCACGCCACAAGCAGAACTGAAGCTACGTGGTCACTTCTGTGAGAATGAATGACTCAAGCATCATTAGGGTCAAAGGTCACCGGTCATCATGGTCTGACCTTTCTGTCTGTGCCTCGGCAGGTGACGTGAAAGTTTTATGTGGAATTTTTTTTTTGGACATATCGAGGTAAAATGCCAACTGTGCTGTGAATAAATGAAACTTGTAAAAAATGTATTAAAATCTCCTGTTTTTATTTTGATCGCTGCATTGATAACAGGGTTTATGTATAAAAAAACCTCTAAAATATTCATAAATGTAATTTTTTATTCTAATTTCCTTTTATAAATATAAAGATCCAAATGAATATTTAAATCACATTGATAAAAAAAACAAAAACAATAATATAAAATATAAAAGTGCTAATTTGTTTTTAATCAATGAAAAATTTGAAAGAAAATCAACAGATAAAAAATCCAAATCAAATCAATATCTGATCATCCTTTACCTTCCAAACATCATCAATTCTTCTACACTTGCACACGGTTTTTGAAGGAAGTCTGCAGGTAGGTTTGTTCCTTCTTCTTGGAGGATTGACCATAGATATTCTGTAGATGTAAGCTCCTCAAATCCTTCCGTCTCTTCACGTAATTCCAGACAGACTCTGATGTTGAGATCAGAACTATGTGGAGGCCAAAACTATTACCTCCATGACCTTGTTCTCTAAGCTAAAGACAGTTCTTAATGATATTGGCTGTATGTTTGGGGGTCAATCAGATGCCTCCCTAATGGACAAGTATCTGCTTGATACCATTAATCCTGAGCAAATCTCCAACTGAACTTGCAGAAAACCTCCACCATGCTTCACATGCCACAATGCTCTCCAGACATCTCCAGACAGAAAACTGAGGTACCTGGTTCAACTGGGTTCCTCCAGTTCTTTAATGATGGCACTGCTGGACATCTGATGTCGAACAGAAGTAAACATGATGTGTCTTTCATCTGCTGCATTAAGTTTCCTCTACGTTCCTCATCATCACCCATTTATTTGTGACCCCAGTCTGCTTTGAGATCTTTGACTCTTTGTTGTTGTGCTCAGTCTTGCCATGGTGTAGGACCCGTGACATAAACCTATCTTCCAAAAACCTCACCGTGGAGGAGCAGAGTTTGACTGTTTCTCACTCAGATTATAGCTGTTTCTGTTTCACTTAATGACTGTATTTCAACCTACAGATGAAACTGATAATCATTAGCACCTGAGTGGGAAAATTGGGGAATCATTCTCCGTCAGAATCCATGTCAGAATCCATGACTTTGTGCAAGTGCACAGAGGGTGTCAAAGGAAGGATTGAAGGCCAAACAGTGTGACGCCAAATATTGATTTCATTTGGATTTCTCTTCTGTTCTTATTTTCAATTTGTAAATGGACAAAAATCAACAATAAAATATAGATTTTTTAAAGTGCTCTTAATTTAACAGCATTTCTACACACCTGTTTAAAACCTTAAACAGTACTGCATATATATATATATATATATATATATATATAGGTAGTTTTGCATATCATTCAGGATTAGGGACGTATGTTATAGGTCAACTAGGCAGTGGCCTAGGGCGCAACCAGCCGGGGGCGCCAGTGAGCACCCCTGCTCCGCCTCTGTCCTCGCCCCTGCCCCATTATTATTATTATTATTATTATTATTATTATTATTATTATTATTATTATTATTTAATAGTAATAGTAGCATTTATTTTTCATTTAATTGTGTATTATGATTACTTGCGATTATCTGAGTAGTTTGAAAGTTGTCGATGCTTAAAATATGCAAAGCTCTATTTATATATAGGTCCTTGTATTTGTTTACTTTTTTTCCGAAAAGGAACGTGCATAGATATTTTATTGAAAACTAGCAACTAGGAACTGTGCATTACTGTATATCACGTAATAGCTGATAACGTAATATATTGTTGCGTTAAAATAATTGTTTTTTCTGCATTTTTATTCGTTTACCTGTTTTTCTGCTGAAGTTTAATATTCAGTAAGTGTTAACATACTTCAATTCAGGCAAATTCGCAATGATTCTTAAATGGGTAATATTTTTTTCATGGACGGTTGTGAATGATTTGTATAGTGTGGGGGTGGGGCATTGTGGTGGAAGGGCGGAGCCGTTGGGTGGAGTGACGAGAGGAATCACATGTAAGGTGATACCTCCTGGAAACGGCCCTGGACATAAGTATTGTGGATCCCGCTGCGTCTTACCATTCCATGTCACATGTTTTTTTGCACGTGTCCACATTTTCGTTTTGAAATCAAAGTTGCTCATCCTCACTGAAACGTCTGCAAACATCTGAAACGTTCCTGTACTGTGCAGAAGTAAAGATAAGAGGCCTTTTCGTTTAACTGAGAATGTCGATTTGTAGACACGTGGACATAAGAGAGATAAATAAAAACTTATTAGTGTGGACATGGTCTAAGTGTGCGGTTAATAACCCTTGAGCTCAATCAGTATGTGGGTGAAGGAACGTGTGAGGGTGTGTATGGGCTCGATCAGTATGAGGGTGGAGGAACGTGTGAGGGTGTGTATGGGCTCGATCAGTATGAGGGTGGAGGAACGTGTGAGGGTGTGTATGGGCTCAATCAGTATGATGGTGAAGGAATGTGTGAGGGTGTGTATGGGCTCGATCAGTATGAGGGTGGAGGAAAGTGTGAGGGTGTGTATGGGCTCGATCAGTATAAGGGGTGGAGGAACGTGTGAGGGTGTGTATGGGCTCGATCAGTATAAGGGGTGGAGGAACGTGTGAGGGTGTGTATAGACTCGATCAGTATGAGGGTGGAGGAACGTGTGAGGGTGTGTATGGGCTTGATCAGTATAAGGGGTGGAGGAACGTGTGAGGGTGTGTATGGGCTCGATCAGTATGTGGGTGGAGGAACATGTGAGGGTGTGTATGGGCTTGATCAGTATAAGGGGTGGAGGAACGTGTGAGGGTCTGTATGGGCTCGATCAGTATGAGGGTGGAGGAACGTGTGAGGGTGTGTATGGGCTCGATCAGTATGAGGGTGGAGGAACGTGTGAGGGTGTGTATGGGCTCGATCAGTATGAGGGTGGAGGAACGTGTGAGGGTGTGTATGGGCTCGATCAGTATGAGGGTGGAGGAACGTGTGAGGGTGTGTATGGGCTCGATCAGTATGAGGGTGGAGGAACGTGTGAGGGTGTGTATGGGCTCGATCAGTATGAGGGTGAAGGAACGTGTGAGGGTGTGTATGGGCTCGATCAGTATGAGGGTGAAGGAACGTGTGAGGGTGTGTATGGGCTCGATCAGTATGAGGGTGAAGGAATGTGTGAGGGTGTGTATGGGCTCGATCAGTATGAGGGTGGAGGAACGTGTGAGGGTGTGTATGGGCTCGATCAGTATAAGGGGTGGAGGAACGTGTGAGGGTGTGTATGGGCTCGATCAGTATAAGGGGTGGAGGAACGTGTGAGGGTGTGTATGGGCTCGATCAGTATGAGGGTGGAGGAACGTGTGAGGGTGTGTATGGGCTCGATCAGTATAAGGGTGGAGGAACGTGTGAGGGTGTGTATGGGCTCGATCAGTATAAGGGTGGAGGAACGTGTGAGGGTGTGTATGGGCTCGATCAGTATAAGGGGTGGAGGAACGTGTGAGGGTGTGTATGGGCTCGATCAGTATAAGGGGTGGAGGAACGTGTGAGGGTGTGTATGGGCTCGATCAGTATGAGGGTGGAGGAACGTGTGAGGGTGTGTATGGGCTCGATCAGTATAAGGGGTGGAGGAACGTGTGAGGGTGTGTATGGGCTCGATCAGTATGAGGGTGGAGGAACGTGTGAGGGTGTGTATGGGCTCGATCAGTATGAGGGTGAAGGAACGTGTGAGGGTGTGTATGGGCTTGATCAGTATAAGGGGTGGAGGAACGTGTGAGGGTCTGTATGGGCTCGATCAGTATGAGGGTGGAGGAACGTGTGAGGGTGTGTATGGGCTCGATCAGTATGAGGGTGAAGGAACGTGTGAGGGTGTGTATGGAAGCTCAGAGTCACAGATGTTTGTTGGCTGTAGCAGCTGAGGGGAGCTGAAGGGTCAATCTGAGCTGTGAGCTGAAATTTCCTTTCCTTCTGCATTTTTTATGATCAAAAATACACCAATAATAAAAAGTTGCACGGTTATTTATGGAGTTTATGATCTTGGTGACACAAAGAGAATTTTCTTTCCCTAATATTAAAATGAAACGAATACGAATCAAATAAAAGTAATAAACGAGGGAACGATTCTTTCATCTTTCAGTGTTCATATTCATTGATCTCGCTTTACCACTAGAGGGAAACGTGTGCTTCCGGATTCACGACCATCTTCTGACTTTCCCGACGTTACCCTCCGGAAAGCAGATTTTTTCCGGCGTCTCAGAAAACACTTCTAGGCCCGACCTTCAGCAGGATCTCCAGAGCGTAGCTCATTTCACTGCACGGTTTACATTTCCATATGGATCTAATCCACAGGAAGATAAATGGTTTCTTTCCCTGCCTGCTCTTTCACCACACATTTCCCTTTATTCAAAACCTTCACTTCAAAGATTCTTTTGCATCGGAACCCAAAGCTTATCAAGATTCAACCTGGGAATGTTCTTTTATTTTTATTTTAATTCATATAAAGATTAATTTAGAAGTTGTTTGGAAAAAAAAGAGGGAAAAAAAAACGTGGGTTCTCCATCGCTATAGAAACGAGGCTTACGTTGCAGTGATAGGAGAGATAATGTCACGTTCCCGGCTAAAAATATCACACAACTGTGGGAGAAGTAATGGAAAAAGGCATGTAGATCTTTTGAAATAGACATCGTAATATACACAGTGCCGCCAAAAGTATTGGGACACGTGCCATTTCCATCCGCCGATGTTTTTTTCCCCCCAAACTCCCGGTGGCACACGATTGTATCGCACGTCTTTGGCAACAAAATTTTCCTTTACTTCAATCAGGAGACCCAAATGTGTTCCAGCATGACAATGCGCCTGTGCAGCTCCATGAATATACATTGGGGATGGAAGATCTCCTGCTAGAGAGCTCCAAACCAATTGAACAGCTTTTTGGATGAATATGAACCTGCATCAGAACTGGACTTTACTAAGACCCTTGTGAACCTCCACAAAATCTAGAGGAACATCTAGTACTTAAAGTACTTTATTTATCTACGTTTACACACTATGACCTTCAAAATTGTCCGACAGAAATACATCGCCCCCAGCGTTCTTCTGAAACGTGCCCTGGAAGTCAAAGCGTGTCGAGCTTCTTCTGCTATTGGTGTCAAAACCGCGAGCTGGATCTTCATCTTCGGGAACTTACGTGTGAGGAGAGCTCGGTGACAGGGTGCACACGTGGTCAGAATAACAGACGTGGTAACGCACGTGTTGCACGTCTCCTGATGTGTGCAGGACCATAAACTTTGGCACACTGACTTATGAAGTTCGGTGCTCCCTGTGACTGTGCATCCAATCTGTTGGCATGTTACTAAACTGGTCTTGGAACCTTTTGAATCCACCTCATATTATAAGTGAAAACAAAGACTGGATGTGGAGTGCGACGTTCAAAAAGAAGCACATGTAGTGTATTTTTGCTAATGCTAATATATGCTAAATAATGCGCATATTTATTATAATGACGTGAATAAATAGGATAAATAGGATTTTCGGATTTCTGGTGCACCTTTATTATATCAAGAAACAGCTGGAAAAACGGTTACAAAGGCGTGAACATGCAGCTAACAATAATCACACGCTAACTCATCTAGCATTGAGTAATAAATAACAAACACTGATGAGGCTGTAATTCATGGCCAGTACCATGTGTGTGTGTGTGTGTGTGTGTGTGTGTGTGTGTGTAAGAGTATTAGACATGATCTTGATCCAGAGATCTCTGCGGCTCGGCCAAAAGCTGTTCCATGGCATCGCTAATAGCTGCACGGACCAACGACAAAGCCGTCTGAGCAAGCAGGATCTCGGAAATCCGACGTTCCGGGGAGATCTTCAAGGCGAAACAGGATCCGTTCAGCAGGACGAGAGGAGACAGGGTGCCATGCTGCGGTGGTGTGTCTTCAAAAAGCTCGTCGTTCTCCTCGTCCAACGAGTGAACGTCATGAGTGATCGTGATGATTGGTTTGTGTTTAAAAGCGCTGGGGTTTTCGAAAGGGACAGCAACTACAATGTTGCCCCCAATGCGATCTTCTGGAGACATCTGAGGAACCTCTAGGGACAACTGGGGAACTCCTGGAGACGTCTGGCCAACTTCTAGAGACATTTGCGGTACTTCATGAGACGTTTGTGAGGTTTTTATAGACGTCTGCGGATCTTCTAGAGACATCTGTTGTTTTTTTGGAGACACCTGCAGATCCTCTGGAGACACCTGGGGATCTTCAGGAGAAATTCGGGGATCTCTTGGCGAGACCTGGGGATCTTCTAGAGACATCTGCAGATCTTTTAGAGACATCTGAGGATCTTTTGGAGACATCTGTGGGTTTCCTGTAGAAATTGGTAGATCTTCTGGAGACTTCCGAGGATCTTCTGAAGAACTCTCGGGATCTTCCTGAGACGTATGTGGATCTTCTTGAGACAACCAAGTTTTTTTTGGAGAAAGCTGCAGATCCTTTAGAGACATAAGAGGATCTTCAGGAGAAATGCGAGGATCTTCTGGAGACATCTGGTGATCATTTGGCGACTTCTGGGGATCTTCTGGAGACTTCTGGGCATCTTCTGGATACATCTGGGGATCTTTTGGAAACATCTGTGGGTTTTCTGGAGACATTTGTGGATCCTTTAGAGACATCTGGGAATTTTTTGGAGAAATGCAGGGGCATTCTGGAGATAACTGGGGATCTTCTGGGGACACCTGGGGATCTTTTGAAGACATTTGTGGGTTTTCCAGAGACATGTGCAGATCCTTTCGTGACATTTGGAGAACTTCGGAAGACATCCGTGGATCTTTTGGAGACATTTGTGGGTTTTTTAAAATCTGCAGATCCTTTGGACACATCCGGGGATCATCAGGAGAAATCTGCCTATCTTCTGGAGAGATCCAGGAATACTTCAGATCCAAATTATATTCTTCATTCAGTGTTAGTGAAGCCTTGCTAACTTTGAGCTCCACATTATCTACAAGATATGGGAAGTCAGATTTGAATGGATGATTGTGATCTTCATGAAGGAAAACAGCATTCGAGTCGATGTTCATCTCCAAGGAAATTGTTTCGATAGCCTTGCTCTTGGAATCTCGTGCTCCTGAACAGATCTCGTCATGAATTCTGGTCTCATCCTCATCAATCCTACTTGATCCATTCTGCTGTTCATGGTCATCTGGTGGATCAGCACAAGATATTTCAGTGAAAGTCTCGTGACATCGTCCTGCTCCGTGTTCTTCACGTTCACGCTTGCTTTCTGAGGTAGGTTTTTTGAAGATGCGCCATATTCGCACTTTGAAATTTCTTGTGCTAACCTGCTTTCCGTGTTCTTCTGAATGCTCTGAATGGGTCAGAAGTTCCTTGTCCTGGATGCTGTTATAAGCTTTGTGGTCCACTTTGGCTTTCGTTCCCAATTCCTTTCTCTTCCTAACGCAGGAGAAAATCCGTCTAATGGTTGCTCCGGCTTTGCTTCTTCTCCGTCTTTTCTTCACATTTTCCTCCAGATTGGAAGTTGCTTCCAAACCTTCACCCTGAAGATCCATGCAAGTTCCTCCTTCATGTTCAATAGTTTCAGAACTTTCAGGATTCGTCAGTTCATGCATTTCAGGGATTTGCTTTGCCATGTCTGACGGTGTCTCTTTGCAGTCGTCATGTTGTCTGTGCTTTCTTGATTTCCTCTCATCTTGACCTGGAGACCGGTTGGATTTTCCCAACAGGAGACGTGGTGGTCCGGTTAGTTTTCTCTTCAAGCCTGTTTTCTCCTGGAACGCTCCACCATCGCTTTCTTCACTCGCCATCAGGGCAGGTAGGTTCCTCCCGCAGCTGTGAGGAACCCGTATCCAGGAAACATGAAACAGTTAATCAGAGGTGGCGTCTTCCACAATGGGTTCATAAAACTGCAATGCAAAAACAACAACAACCATCAGGATTATTTCAGAACGAACATTTGCAGCATTTTCATATACACTCTATAGACCAATGTTTGTTTACATCTGACCATAAGACTGTTAAAATAACCTCCTGGAGTGTGTTTGTGGAGATTTGTGGATATTCCTTCAGCCACAAGGGTGTTAGTAAAGTCAGGTACTGATGTAGGTGAGAAGATGAGGAGGTCTGTGGTGCAGTCAGTGTTCACATTCATCCCGAAGGTGTTCAATGGGATCTTGTAACAGGAGATCTTCCACTCCAACCCATGTAAAGCAGATCATGGAGATGGCTTTGTGCACAGGGTTTGCATTGTCATGCTGGAACAGGTTTAGGTCTTCTAGGTTCTAGATCTAAAATTAGGGGGAAATGTTATGTTTCAGCATCCAAAGATTTCCGATGTCAATTGTGTGCCTTCAACTTTGTGGTAACAGTTTGGAGAAGAACCACTTATGGGTGGAAAAGACATGTGTCCCAATACTTTATTTTTTATGGAAAACAATGGATTTTCAAGGGTTCTTAAAGGGGCTTGTTGTATAATTATGGGTTCTCACTATCCACAAAATGTTCTACTCAGAACCCTTTCTGCTAAGAACATTTATTTGATGGGTTCCATGAACAACTTTACAGATTCTCTCAAAAAAAGAAAAAGCATTTTTACTTTCCATTACTCTCTCTTGTACAAACAACAAAGGTTCTTCATGGGTTCTTGAGAGTACACTGGCTAATTAATTCTCCCTAGTGCCCTAAAATAATTCTATTCAGAACCGCTTTTACTATTTCAAGAGAGGAATGGGTTGTGGTTTGAAAACGTCCTGAGAATACCCAAGTTCTCAAGATTGCTTTGAATAAAAGTTCTTTAAGGGATTTATGGATAAATTAAAGACCTTCCACAAAAAAGTTCCACAAAGTGAACCAAAACCTCACTCTGAACATTATCCCAGAAGGTAACTATAAAACATTAAAACATTAGCCAATTGAAGATCTTTGCTTCCAAATAGCTGGCCCTACTCAGAAGTCTTTCTCAAAGAACAATCTTGTATATTATTCTTTTAATAACATTTAAGCAGTTTTCACAAAGGTTTACACATTCCTGTAGTTTATATCAGAGCTAAAGTGAATGATATCAGAGCTAAAGTGAATGATTTTAGAGCTAAAGTGAATGATATCAGAGCTAAAGTGAATGATTTTAGAGCTAAAGTGAATGATTTTAGAGCTAAACTGAATGATATCAGAGCTAAAGTGAATGATTTTAGAGCTAAACTGAATGATATCAGAGCTAAAGTGAATTATTTTAGAGCTAAACTGAATGATATCAGAGCTAAAGTGAATTATTTTAGAGCTAAACTGAATGATTTTAGAGCTAAACTGAATGATTTTAGAGCTAAACTGAATGATTTTAGAGCTAAACTGAATGATATCAGAGCTAAACTGAATGATATCAGAGCTAAACTGAATGATTTTAGAGCTAAACTGAATGATATCAGAGCTAAACTGAATGATATTGGAGCTAAACTGAATGATATCAGAGCTAAACTGAATGATATCAGAGCTAAACTGAATGATATCAGAGCTAAACTGAATGATTTTAGAGCTAAAGTGAATGATTTTAGAGCTAAACTGAATGATATCAGAGCTAAACTGAATGATTTTAGAGCTAAACTGAATGATTTTAGAGCTAAACTGAATGATTTTAGAGCTAAACTGAATGATATCGGAGCTAAACTGAATGATATCAGAGCTAAACTGAATGATATCAGAGCTAAACTGAATGATTTTAGAGCTAAACTGAATGATTTTAGAGCTAAACTGAATGATTTTAGAGCTAAACTGAATGATATCAGAGCTAAACTGAATGATATTGGAGCTAAACTAAATGATATCAGAGCTAAACTGAATGATTTTAGAGCTAAACTGAATGATTTTAGAGCTAAACTGAATGATATCAGAGCTAAACTGAATGATATTGGAGCTAAACTGAATGATATCAGAGCTAAACTGAATGATATTGGAGCTAAACTGAATGATTTTAGAGCTAAACTGAATGATTTTAGAGCTAAACTGAATGATTTTAGAGCTAAACTGAATGATATCAGAGCTAAACTGAATGATATCGGAGCTAAACTGAATGATATCAGAGCTAAACTGAATGATATCAGAGCTAAACTGAATGATTTTAGAGCTAAACTGAATGATATCAGAGCTAAACTGAATGATATCAGAGCTAAACTGAATGATTTTAGAGCTAAACTGAATATATAGAGTAACTGAATATTAGAGCTAAACTGAATGATATCAGAGCTAAACTGAATGATTTTAGAGCTAAACTGAATGATATCAGAGCTAAACTGAATGATTTTAGAGCTAAACTGAATGATATCAGAGCTAAACTGAATGATATTGGAGCTAAACTGAATGATATCAGAGCTAAACTGAATGATATCAGAGCTAAACTGAATGATTTTAGAGCTAAACTGAATGATATCAGAGCTAAACTGAATGATTTTAGAGCTAAACTGAATGATATCAGAGCTAAACTGAATGATTTTAGAGCTAAACTGAATGATATCAGAGCTAAACTGAATGATATCAGAGCTAAACTGAATGATATCAGAGCTAAACTGAATGATATCAGAGCTAAACTGAATGATTTTAGAGCTAAACTGAATGATATCAGAGCTAAACTGAATGATTTTAGAGCTAAACTGAATGATATCAGAGCTAAACTGAATGATATCAGAGCTAAACTGAATGATATCAGAGCTAAACTGAATGATATCAGAGCTAAACTGAATGATATCAGAGCTAAACTGAATGATATCAGAGCTAAACTGAATGATTTTAGAGCTAAACTGAATGATATCAGAGCTAAACTGAATGATATCAGAGCTAAACTGAATGATTTTAGAGCTAAACTGAATGATATCAGAGCTAAACTGAATGATATCAGAGCTAAACTGAATGATATCAGAGCTAAACTGAATGATATCAGAGCTAAACTGAATGATTTTAGAGCTAAACTGAATGATATCAGAGCTAAACTGAATGATTTTAGAGCTAAACTGAATGATATCAGAGCTAAACTGAATGATATCAGAGCTAAACTGAATGATTTTAGAGCTAAACTGAATGATATCAGAGCTAAACTGAATGATTTTAGAGCTAAACTGAATGATATCAGAGCTAAACTGTATTGTATCAGAGCTAAACTGAATGATATCAGAGCTAAACTGAATGATTTTAGAGCTAAAGTGAATTCACTTTGATATAATTCAGTTTAGAATTTATATAATTCAGTTTAGCTCTATAAAAATAAACTGAATTATATCATAGCTAACCTTATCTAATCATATTAGAGCTAAAGTAAATTATATCAATGCTAAATCGAATTATGTTAGCATTAAGCCAAATTATATCAGCGCTAAACTGAGTGATATCAGAGCAAATCCGAATGATATCAAAGCTAAACTGAATTATATCAGAGCTAAACTAAAGTATATCAGAGCGAATCCGAATTATATCAGAGCTAAACTGATTTATATCAAACCGAACACGTTTTATATCAGAGCAACTTTTATAAATGCTTAATCGAATGATCTAAATGCTAATCATATTAGAGATAAAGTAAATTATATCAATGCTAAATCGAATTCCGTATATTAGCATTAAACCAAATTATATCAGTAATAAATCTGAATGATATGAAAGCTAAATCCGAATTATCTCAGAGCTAAACAGAAACGAAACAATGGTAAACTGAATTTTATCAGCGCTAAACCAGATAGTATCAGTGTTGAACTAAAGCATATAATGAATAATATCAGAAAATTCCAAGTCTTAAATGCATGTAAGTTTCCATCCCAAGTATTAACAAAACACACACACACACACACACACACACACACACACACACACACACACTTTTAATTAATTCTAAAGTTCTTAATGGACATTTTGAGATAATTCATTACTGGGATGATTGAAGTGACAGATCAATAAGCCGCTGTATTGACTTTATTGACTGCGTGTTTTTCTATAGATAAATAACAACGGCAATTCAATTTAGCTAATTACACACACACACACACACACACACACACACACACACACACACACAGAGAGAGAGAGAGAGAGAGAGAGAGAGAGAGAGAGAGAGAGAGAGAGAGAGAGAGTTTCTTCTCACAGATGAGGAGAAAAATAATTGTGCTCTTTGTACACCTTGAACTGCATTTAAAATACAAGGATGCATGAATATTCACAAATATGTAAATCAGGAGATATCACTAGCATAACTAGCATAACTAGCACGCATGTGTCACAGATCAACACATTTTCTCAGCAGTGTAATTTAGAGTATATTTAAAAAGCCAACCAAAGCAGTTATTTTTACACATTTGGAAGACAAATAGTGCAGAACTTTTTTATTTATTTGATCTTTTTTCCATGTGATCTACGAGGCCTGTGGTGTATTTTCTGATCATCGAAGAATCACACAGAATCGTGCATATGTTCTTCTTCAGTTTAATGCAGATAACAGACAAGTAAATATACACAGTGAAAAAAACCTGACGTAAAACTATTTCTGATTGGGTAAGAAGGCATAATAACCGGATATGTGTGAGTCCAGACAAAGACTTTCTGTATACATTACATACTCACATCGTAAACATCCTATAGACACTGAACACACAACATAGGAATGCGTGTTTAGAGAACCAGTGTGAGGCTCATCTTAATACTAACAATAATCCAATGTGGAAATCACAAGAATAATACTAGGAATAAAAGAATCAAGTATAAGAGTCATATGTACGTAAAAGAATCAAGTTTAAGAAACACACGTGAAGATGTTCCAGTAGTGCCATCAACCCCAACCAGTGGGATTCATGTACACCTCCCTGGAGAAGTCTGGTCAGAAGTGGTCTTCATGAAGGAATTGCCGCCAAAAGGCCAAACCTCCGACATGGAAACGAGGTTAAACAAATAGCAGCAGGTGCTCTGGACCGATGAGTCAAAATCTGAAATAATTGTATGTAGCAGGATGCAGGATGTTTGCTGAAATGCTGGACAGCGGTACAATAATGCCCAATTGCATGTAACAGTGAAGCATGGTGGAGGTTTCCTGCAAGTTCAGGGCTGCATTTTGTTCATGTTATTGGAGATGTGTGTTCAGGATTAATGGTGTGCTGAGAAACACAGGAGTGCAAAAACTTCTTGATCATGCAGTAACATCAGAGATGCGTCTGATTGGCCCTGAAATTATTCTGCAGCAGGACAATGACCACAAACATACAGTTCCAGTAAAAGATCTATCTTGAGTGTAGAGAAAAACAAAGAGTCCTGGAAGTGACCGTTTTGGTTCCCACAGAGTCCTGATCTCAACCAATCATCAATCATCTTTAAGGTTGTCTGGGATTAGATGAAGAGAGAGAAGGATTTGAGGAGCTTACATCCACAGAAGATCTGTGCTTAGTCTCTAAGATGTTTGGAACAAACCTACCTGCAGAGTTCCTTCAAAAATGGTGAAAGTGTAGGAGAATTGATGTTAGTTTGCAGGCCATATTTTTTGTTGATAATAAGAGACTATTAACACTTTAATTTTTAAATGCATTCTAATTTTAGAGCATTTATTCACAAGTACCTAAAGGGTATAAAATCCATATAGGATGCTGTCAAGTTCTCAAAGCTGCAACCATCAGTACATGGGTTCTGAAGCTAATACGCTCAAGTCATCATCATATACTGTATTGATTTAAAACAGTTTTATTTTTTCAACTAAAATGTAAATTTTTCACTGATATTTCTGAAAAAGTGAATCAGCATGCCAGAGGAGGTGATCATTCCAACCTACTCTCACCTGGAGCACTTTCCAGATGATCGAACCTTTCCATTTGATTCGCAGAAGAATTAAAATGTGCACACGAGTCGCTCTGCAGAATAAAGTTTGTGCCGTTTGCATGAAACAGAGCATCATGTTTGAAAATCCTGAAGTGTAAAGAAACTGAAGATTGCATGCAATAAAAATAGAGAAAAGCATTCAGCATCACTTACCCGTGTACCGGAGCGCGCTCTGACGGAGCTCGATGTGCGAGTGGATGCGCTCGTGTGTGTGTGTGTGTGTGAGAAGCTCAGCGTGCGGCTCATCAGTTTCCATAACAACCGGCTGACTGACAGATCCTGATGACGTCACTCCGGTGGCTTTTATAGCAGCGCTGACGCTGACGTCACGACCGAATCGCAGTGTCGATTTCTCAGCAGTTTGGATTTAAAGGAGATGATAAGGTTTACACTGCTGTCCATGGTTTTCAGAGACTATTTACAAAGGCATCGTCGTCTGGAGAAAACCACAAGTGTAACGTGAAAAAAACGGAATTGTCTCTCTGGAAATGCGAATACAGAAAGAAAACTATACATATATGTTATAGATATAAAAATATTATATTTGTTCAATATAGAAAACATTTAATCAAGAGTATAAATCACATGCTGAAATAACTGAGGCCAGTTAAAGGCTGCTAGAATTCCAGTGAAAGGTCAGTAGGAGGCCAGTAGAAGTCCAGTAAGAGGTCAGTAGGAGGCTGCACGAAGTCCATTAGAAGGTCATTAGGAGGCTGCTAGAAATCCAGTAGGAGGCCAGTAGAAGGTCGGTAGGAGGCTGCTAGAAGTCCAGCAGAAGTCCAGTAGAAGGTCAGTAGGAGGCTGCTAGAAGTCCAGTAGGAGGCCAGTAGAAGGTCGGTAGAAGGCTGCTAGAAGTCCAGTAGGAGGCCAGTAGGAGGCTGCTAGAAGTCCAGTAGGAGGCCAGTAGAAGGTTTCGGTAGAAGGCTGCTAGAAGTCCAGTAGGAGGCCATTAGGAGGCTGCTAGAATTCCAGTAGGAGGCCAGTAGAAGGTCAGTAGGAGGCCGGTAAAAGTCCAGTAAGAGGTCAGTAGAATCATGTGAAATTCAGCATGTATAAAGCCTGAAATAAGCTTTAATTAAAGCTTGACCAGACATGACCAGACATGAGTGAAAGTCAGAACCCCCTGATAATACAGATATAAAAAATCATATTCTCTCTGTGAAATTAAATGACACTTATTATTGCAAATTATAAAATGTATTTATAGTTAAATGTTCTATGATGTGTGTGTGTGTGTGTGTGTGTGTGTGTGTGTGTGTGGTGTGTGTGTGTGTTTTCTCTTGGTCAGTGTGTGTTCTCAGGGCTATTAAATACTTTAATAGGCTTTTATCCACACATTTGTTCTTGGCTCCTTGAAACTTCCCTGTTTTGGATTTTCAATTCAGTGTAACTGCATTATTCAGTTCGAGGCTCGAAACCATCACCAGATACTATTTTAGCCCTAAAGTCTGAGTGCTGAAGCCCAGAGACGTTCTGAAGCTTGGATTTAAACATACAGCCCTCCAGTGTAACCTGAGTCACAGGTCTATAATATAATGATAGAAACATAGAAATAATTGTATTAATATATAGAGCATGAGCTCAGTGTTATTCAGTATAATAATATTTGAACAAATATGACCCAGAAAATGAATTAACTGAAAAGTGGCTCAGTAGCACATTTTTTGGTTACTGTTACTATAGTAACTGCACCCTGAAGTGATTTATTCCCATAACACCACAACAAGCCTCCAATAATTACAATTGTTTATTTATTACAGCCAACACTTTGTACTTTTGAACCATTTATAGTTACATTCAAGTTCCTGACACTGATACTGGAAACTCCTTCTGTCTGTGTTAAATAAATCTCCTGACGAAATGGAAATTTCTTCTTCATAATAATAATAATAATAATAAAAAACGTCTTTACATGGAGCGCCCACTATGGAGTCCCTGTGACTGAGCTGTTACTACAGAAACAATAACTCGAACCTGCTGTTACTGAAAATTAAGCATTTTCTGACCAATCAGAATGAAGTATTCATTCATTCTGTTCTTCAACTGTTCTTCAACCCACAATTGTATCTTTTGATGCATTTGGTAGCATAAAAATTTTCACTTGAACCTCCTGCTGTAGAACTCCAAATCCAAAACACCTTTGGGATGTCCATTCTTTTTGCCCTTCCTTCCTCCCTTCCTTCCTTCTTTATTCTGTTCATCTCTCCCTCTTCTTCCCTTCTCTCCCTTCCTTTCTTTCTTTACATAGGTTGGAGTGGGAAATCTCCTGCTATAGAGCTATTGAACACCTTTGGGATGCCATTTTCTATTTGTCCTTCCTTCCTTCCTTCCTTCCTTCCTTCCTTCCTTCCTTCCTTCCTTCCTTCCTTCCTTCCTTCTCTCACTCTACTTACTCTCGCTTCCTTTCTTTCTGTACATCAGTCGAAGTGGAAGATCTCCTGCTATAAACCCTATTGAACACCTTTGGGTTTAATGTGAACTCTGACTGCACCCCACAAATCCTCCTCACCTTCTCACCCACATCAGTACCTGACTTTACTCACACCCTGTCTGAACCAATCTTCACAAAATGTCCACAAAATCTAGCAGAACATCTTCCCAGAAGAGTGGAGGTTATTATAACAGTAGACGGGGACTCAATGTGGAATGGGATGTTCAAGAAGCAAATGGTGAGGTGTCCACAAACTTTTGAATGACGTTATTAGATGTTTAGAAATAAAAAGTTACTGATTATTAATAAAGAAATACGATTCAGTGGGTTTTATAGTAAATTCACAATTGACTTATGAATCACTAGATGTATATTAGTCATATTATTAGACTTCACACACACACACACACACACACACACAAAGCCTCCGAGTTGCAGCTGCTTCTCCTGATGGACAGATGGGCTCATGTGCAGGAGTGTTTAAAGACACAATGCATTTTTCAGAAGCTCCTCTTCCAAAATAATGGAACTCGAACCTGAAATTAAAAATAAATCCAGTAACTGATAAAACCTTCTCCGCTTCACCACAATCGAGATCTCCTACCTAAAAATGCCCAGTCTAGAACATCTCTGGTTTATCTGGTTGTACCTTAAGTATAAGGTTCGTTGTAGACAATAAGACTATAAAACATTGTTGTAAAAGCAGGTCAGATGTGTTATACAGGCTGTTATAACTGCTTTATGTAGTGTACCTGGCAAGTCTCAAACTATCACACATTCTTCAGTTCACTCTGTAGGCTTGAAGAAGATGGCTTGAAGAATTTCCTAATCGAGATGGATTTCAAGCTAGAAAATCGTGCTTTTGAACCAAAGAGATTCTTAGAAACCTTTATAAGCACATATATGGGTTTATATCACTTGTAATACCAGGTTTATGCAGGTATCAGAACCGTTCTCCATATGAGAATTTATAACAGTTCTTAAAAAAATAGAAGGAATTGGTGTATTAGTCTGGCATTACCTTATGGTGTTGTTATAGATGTTCATTTCAGTGTTATAAGCAGACATAGGAAATGCACTGTGTTTATAAAGGTCTACAGCTGCAATGACAATATGGAAAGTGGTGGTTTACAAGTTATAGTTCTTGGTTAGTGGTCAGATGGTCTTAGGTTCAAGATGTTCAAGCTGAGGATTATGATCATGCCCCTTTCTTCTTTCTAGACCTGCCTGATGGTTCATGGATGCATGAACAGTTTCAAGATCCATGAGGTTACTGAGCCGAACCATGAAGATGGGTTTGGGCTGTTATTAATATGAACAGTCTGTTACAATGGTTCAGGGCTACAGTTGCTATGAACAGTTTTTGCATTCAAGTGTGCAGCAGTAAACAGTTGATAACCTCAACAATTATGGAATTATAATGAAAGCACATTTGATGTTGAGGATGATGTTCCACCAGGAGAGGTGATAGAAGATCATGATTAAAGCATTAGCCTTTGAATATGAAGGTCATGAGTTCAAATCCTAGACACACCAAGCTGCCACTCGTTAGCTGTATAAATGAGAAAAATATAAGTCGCTCTGGTTAAGAGCGTCTGCCAAATGCCATAATTATTCCCTGAGTCAGGTTCCTCTCAAGGTTTCTTCCTCATAACCATCTCAGGGAGTGTTTCCTTGCCACTGTCTTGCTAATTAGGGATAAGATTTTAACGGTATATTTGAAATCAATTCAATTCTGTAAAGCTGCTTTGGGACAAAAATCTTCGAAGTTCTAGAAAAGCTATAGAAATAAAAATTCCTAATAAGTGCTTATAGACATCTTATAGGTTTACGAGCTGTCATGAAGGGTAGATCAATAGGTTGAAACGATAGACTTACCTAAAAGAAAGGAGCGTCTAGGTGTTCCTCTCAAGGTGACTGTCGAAAAGCAAACGGCCACGTCGGATCTTTAGGACGTTTTCCCTGTAAAAAGTTCATAGTTGACTTATAATGTTCATAAGTCTTCCGTGACATTTGCATAAGATGACATTATATGACATCATATGCATCATCCTACATAAACATGACCTTGTTCAAGTGTTGGCAACCATAAAGTGTGATCTGAACTGTTTTATCATCAAATTGACAGGTCTTTCTTGACATAAGGCTGTTATAACACTTCATAATATCATGACAATGGTTATATGTATTTCTTGGAGTTTCTGCTATGTCAGTCACATGACGAATAATGTGACTTTAAAGACATACTATTGCTCTAATTCAGAGCAAATTTATGAAGAGCTTGTCTTGGGTTATGCAGCCCTATGAACATGGCCTTCAAGATTTACTCCTTTAATCATACAACAAATAGCATTTATAAGATTATTCTGTCAAAATAAAAGCCCAAGGAAAAATACTAAACCCCTGTCATAAGGGCGTCATACCCACATGGGAAGTGATAATATTATTATTCAAAAGCATTTGCCACATGACATAGATATACATAACACTGTTATAACACAACCATATGTCAAACTCCTACGGCTGTAGTGAAATTAATTATTAAACATTATAAACATTCCAGGATCACACGACAAAATTTGTCACATGACATAGGCATGCAAAACTGCGTTATTAGCGTCTTAAGACAGTCTTAGGTCAGCATCATCAAATGGTATTTTAATGAATTATTACAGTATACACATTTTAAATGCCATACCAACATCTGTCATGTGAGATATACATGAATAACTGTGTTATTAGGGCTTATGCATTATAAAGGTCATTCATACATATCAATGGCAACAAAGACATGTCACCTGGCATAGATATACATAACTGTCATAAGACAATCTCATATCAACAACATAACAGAGCTGTACATATAGTACTTATTAAACAGTATAAACTTTCTAGTCATGTGACATAGACAGGCATAAAATATCATACTATGTCATAACAGTTTAAAACTGTCACTTGTAGTTATGTCTTGACATAGACTTGTCATAAAGGCTTGTCATTAAAATGGAACTTCTGAGCACCAGGAGAAAAGTCTTATCTGCACAGAATGTCGGTTTATCAGATATAGAGGGGTTATGCAGGTGTCGTATAGGTGTCATAACACCTTCAAAATGTTTTCTCTCATGGGCCTGATTCACATCTGCACCATAAAACGAATAAGACCATCTGGTGGAACCTGAACCCAGACTTGATCCTGACTTTATTTTTAAAACATGCAGAATGAGAGAAAGAAGAAAAAGAAGAGAAAGAAGAGAAAGAAGACACAGTATAAAAGGCTGATCTATAAATGCTCTGAACGCAGTTAGGTCACTTGGATCAATGTTGGCTCTCGCTGAGGTTCTGGAGCTTCTGCGTAGACTTGCAACCTAGCAACACGTCCGGATAAAAATATCCGCTCCACGCGTGACCGGTGTGAGGCACATTCTCTCAGACTCATCAGCGACCACCCTCTTACTCGCTGTACAGTGTGTGTGTGTGTGTGTGTGTGTGTGTGTGTGTGTGTGTGTGTGTGAGAGAGATACGATATAGATGGTTAGATGTTTTCTAGAAAAGTTTGACATCATTATTTAAAATACCCTTACAGACAGGTATAGAGGCCTCGCCTCCTTTATCTCCTTTCTATGTGGAGACATGAAGATACTGGCTTTCCTGACTGACACTAAGGACACACCTCCTTCACTGACATTTACATACAATAGAGACACTCCTCCTTTATTTAGACTGAAATGCAGTAAGGACACGCCCCCTTCAATGAGACTGACGTACAGAAAGGACATGCCCCCTATACTGAGACTAAAATGCACTAAGGACACGACCTCTTCACTGACACACACAAAGGACACGCCTCCTTTACTTAAACTGACATACACTAAGGACACGCCCCTTTACTTCTACTGATATGTACTAAGGACACACCTCCTTCACTGACAATGACATACACTAAGGGCATGCCCCTTCACTGACACTGTCATACACTAAGGACACGCCTCCTTTACTAATACTGACATACACTAAGGACACGCCCCTTCACTGATACTGACATACACTAAGGACACGCCCCTTCACTGATACTGACATACACTAAGGACACGCCCCTTCACTGATACTGACATACACTAAGGACACGCCCCTTCACTGATACTGACATACACTAAGGACATGCCCCTTCACTGATACTGACATACACTAAGGGCACGCCCCTTCACTGATACTGACATACACTAAGGGCACGCCCCTTCACTGATACTGACATACACTAAGGGCACGCCCCTTCACTGATACTGACATACACTAAGGGCACGCCCCCTTCACTGATACTGACATACACTAAGGGCACGCCCCTTCACTGATACTGACATACACTAAGGACACGCCTCCTTTACTGATACTGACATACACTAAGGACACGCCTTCTCCTTCACATACAGCCACACATAGACACAGATCTGACAAATCTTTACAGTGCTACATGAGTGTGTGTGTGTGTGTGTGTGTGTGTGTGTGTGTGTGTGTGTGTGATATGGGTGTAAAGCTCACCATGTTTGGTTGACAGCAGAGAAATCCTGCTCCTGCGAAAGCCTGGATGTCTGAAATGGGCACCACCTTCACGTCGGCGTCATTCCTCACGTGACTGATGCACACTGGGTAATTTCCAAAACCCTGTGAAAAGCACATACGAAAAAGTGACAGACTTTAGTTTGTGAATCCAAACCAGAAGATTTTCTCAAATCTGATCTAAGCATTTAGAATAAAGTCTACCTGCTTTACATACAGATCCAGCTTCTCTTCAGCTTCAGCAGACAACTCCACATCTTCAGCACCAAACATCTGCCAGGCTGCTCTTCTCATCTTCTCTTTCACAGACATCTAAAACATATACAGATACATATAGGCATAGAGGATAATAATTGATGACGATGACGATGGTGATGTGATGATGATGATGGCGATGATGAGAATGATGATAATTTGATGATGATGTTGATGAAGATGAAGGGTGTTTAGTACAGATATGTGCTGATAATGAAACAGCTCTAAGTTAGAGGTGATAATGAACTTCCTCACAGACTCACACTGCAGCCTGAGACCATCTTCATCACCCACATGGACATTTCTCTCTGCATTTTAATGCTGATTCCTGCACTTCGTCTACACTACGGCCTGCTACACCACTACACAATCACACAACTACATGACTACACGATCACACAACTACACACTCACACTTCTACACAATCACATGACTACACAATCACATGACTACACAATTAAACAATCACACAACTACAGTCACACAACAACATAATCACACAACTACAGTCACACAACAACATAATCACACAACTACAGTCACACAACTACATAAACACACAGCTATCCAAATACACAATTTCACAACCACACAACTACAAAAATACACAAGCAAGCACACCACTACATAATCACACAACTACAGTCACACAACTACATAATCACACAACTACAGTCACACAACTACATAAACACATAGCTATCCAAATACACAATTTCACAATCACACAACTACAAAAATACACAAGCAAGCACACCACTACATAATCACACAAGTAAACATCTACACAAATAGACAAGTACACATTTACACAACTACCCAAATCCACAACTGCACTATCACACAACAGCCCAATAAACAATTACACAATTACATAACCAGACAACACAACACAAATAGACAAAAACATATTCACACAACTATACAAATTAACAGTGGTGGGCGGTCAGGGTCAGCAAATCCTTCTCTGCTGGAATAAACACTCTCTTGGCTGCACTGCTTCCAGTATGTGTATGCAGATGTTTTTATGTTGATGTAGATGTTTTTGTCCAATCAGATTTCAGCCTCTATGTGCTGCCATGTCAATCTAATCTGCCCAGGGCCTTCAGAGTCAGTACTGTTGGCCTTTTTACCTCAGTCTCTATTAGAAATGAGTCTGTTTCTTTAACCAATCAGATTTCAGATTCTCCTCACAGGGCAGCTCGCTGGCCCAGAATAGCGTCAGCATTTTCCCGTCCTCTGATTGGTTGGTCAGAGGGAAAATGTTACAGCCGAGTTCTACTGGTAAAACACGTCTGCAGCTCTGCACACATTAATACATCTGAGCTCGACTTTTTCATTCCTACGGAGGAAGAGAAATTGATTTGGTCTCGTACACTTAAAAAAACATTGTGAAGAAAATCTAGACATGGTGAGGAAGTCGTCCAACCCTGAAGCTAGCTAGCGTGTCTCAGTGCGGGAAAGGGTTTGATCTCCACTTCCAGACCAGTGAATACGAGCGGTACCACTGGATTACAGCCTCTGGGGGGCGCTGCACATTATGAGTCTGTATCTCTGGGGAGTAGGTTGTGTTTTATTTACATTTTAATGTTTTTGTAATGTTATTAGACAAATATTGGTTGTGAACTGCTCCAGATGTTGTAGGTGCACAGTTGTGGTTGTAGTGTAGAGGTTTGGAGTCTTAACTGGGTTTGTTGCTTTAGTAAAATGGTTTTCACCTCCAGATGTGAAACGTCTCTCTGTAATGCCACGTGTTGTTATATTGCGTGTTTGTATTGTATTGGATGTTTTCTATTGAGACGTGATGTGATAGCGGTGGATTAAGAGGTGGATTAAGTCGGGACGTCCACACTGAAGGCCCAGGTACCAAATACACGGCCCGCCACAGTAAATAAACAACTACACAAATACACAATCGAACAACTACACAGCTACACAATCACTTATCTACACAATAACACAACTAAAAAAATCACACAACTGCATAATCACACAATTACACAATCACACAAGTACACACATACACAACTACATATTAACCCTAAGAACACAAATATACAAGTACACAATCACACAACTACAGAAGTATGCAATTAATGAATGATCAACACACACACACACACACACACACACACACACACACACACACACACACACACTGACACACACACTGAGACACATTTACACAAATTATTTCATTGATTTATTTATTTTAGTAGTATTATTATTGTAACACAAGTTCACATGAAAATAAACAAAACTTGTGTGTGTTGTGTGTTTGTATTTGTGTATATATGTGTGTGTTTTTATATGTTTGTGTGTGTGTGTGTGTGCATGTGTGTGTGTGTGCATGTTGTGTTTTATGTGTGTTTGTGCATACTTGAATGTGTGTGTGTGTATATGTGTGTATTTCACCTTTAAAACAGGGTTGTGTGTGTACTGGGTTGAGAACCCGCACTGTACCTGCAGCTCGTAGGGGAAATGAACTGTGCTCTGGATCTCGGCTGCTCTCTGAACACCATGTGCAAGCTCCAGTGCTCCAGCGCCACCTTCTGACCAACTTCTGCACTGCACAGCTTTAACTGCTCCGAACCTCCTTGCCTGCTCACACACCACCTCCACCTCCACCTCTGTGTCACAACTACACACAGAACAGTATCACACCTTCATCACTCCTCCTCCTCACTCTGATTGTTCCACAGCACTGACACTAGAGACTCCTTCCATAAATAACACCCAGAGGAGCTGGTATTAAGAATCATACTCATGGTCAGGGTGAGCAGAGGATTTAATGAAATATAGCAGCAGGAGGTAACAGCTTAATTTAGACCCTAATTTCGCTGAAGACTTTCTGACCTGAAGGTGTTTACAGCCACCACCAGCGGTACCCCGTACGTCCTGGCTTTCTCTAAACGTCTCTTCAGATGAGCACAACCACTTTTCAGCAGCTCCACCTTCTAGAGTACAGAGAGGAAACCAGATTTTACACCGTCCTGAAAAGCTGAGACTCAGGAATTACCATCATCATATCAAAATCTAAATAAAAAAATCTAAATGTGTTTCAGATGTGGGAGTTTTGAGGTTTACCTGCTTTGTGTATTGATCAGAGGAAGAGAAACATGCTGAGATCTACAAACAGAAAAGACTGGGAATCATTGTGTGTGTGTGTGTGTGTGTGTGTAGGGGTGTGTAGAGTAACTGTGTGTAGGAGTGTGTGTGTAGGAGTGTGTGTATAGGAGTGTGTGTGGAGGGGTGTGTGTAGGATTGTGTAAAATGAGTGTGTGTAGGGGTGTGTAGAGTGTGTGTAGGATTGTAGAGAGTGTAGGAGTCTGTGGTGGAGTGTGTGTCTGTGTCTGTGTGTGTGTGTGTGTGTGTGTGTCTGTGTGTAGGCGTGTGTGTGTGTGTGTGTGTGTGTGTGTAGGCGTGTGTGTGCATAGGAGTGTGTAGGAGTGTGCGTAGGAATGTGTGTGTGTGTGTGTGTGTGTGTGTGTGTGTGTGTGTGTGTGTGTAGGAGTGTGTAGGACTGTGTGTGTGTGTGTGCGCACGTGTGTGTGTGTGTGTAGGAGTTTGTAGAGTAAGTGTGTGTGTGTTTGTGTGTGTGTGTGTGTATATGTGTGTGTGTGTGTGTGTGTGTGTGTGTGTGTAGGAGTGTGTAGTGTGTGTATGTGTGTGTGTGTGTGTGTAGGAGTGTGTAGTGTGTGTATGTGTGTGTGTGTGTGTGTGTGTGTAGAGTGTGTAGAGTGTGTGTGTGTGTGTGTGTGTGTGTAGAGTTTGTAGAGTACCTCAGTCTTTGTAAAATGAACTGTAATCTCTGGTACATCTAAAATGCTTCTTGGTTTCTATTTCTATTTCAGTTGTGTTTCCTGCCACAGCGCCCCCTGGTGCTGACATTCAGCTTTATCTACAACCACAGAACCATAAAGCAGGCAGAGGCTTGGTTTTGTTAGGGAGTGTCAATGAAACTCACCTGAGCTCCTGCACCGTCGCCGCACATCTTCAGAGCTCGTACAGACGTCACAAACACCAGCACGTGGGGTCTCAGGCCTGAGGAGCGACACGTGATGCTGAGGAAGTTCTCACAATCTGGAGTCTCAGTGACTGAATGAGGTGAAAGTGGAGAAGAAGAGTAAACAAATGTTTATGTAAACACATCATGGTTATGTACATAAAAAAGAAAAATTGGGACCATAAATTCAAGCAATTGAGATGCAAAACTACTGGAACCCTTGAAACCTTGGTTCTGCATGGAGGAGGTCAAATACAGTGGGGCAAAAAAATATTTATTCAGCCACTAATTGTGCAAGTTCTTCAACTTAAAAAGATGAGAGAGGCCTGTAATTTTCATCATCGGTACACTTCAACTATCAAAGACAAAATGAGAAGAAAAAAAAAATCACAATTATTTATAAATAATTTATTTGCAAATTATGGTGGAAAATACGTATTTGGTCAATAACAAAAGTTCATCTGAATACTGTTATATTCCGTTTTGTTGGCAATGACAGAGATCAAACTTTTTCTGTGAGTCTCCACAAGATTTTTACACACTGTTGCTGGTAGTTTGGCCCATTCCTCCATGCAGATCTCCTTTAGAGCAGTGATGTTTTGGGGCTGTCGCTGGGCAACACGGATTTTCAACTCCCTCCAAGGATTTTCTATGGGGTTGAGATCTGGAGACTTAGGCCACTCCAGGACCTTAAAATGCTTCTTACGAAACCACTCCTTGGTTGCCTGGGTGGTGTGTTTGGGATCATTGTCATGCTGAAAGACCCAGCCACGTTTCATCTTCAATGCCTTTGCTGATGGAAGGAGGTTTTCACTCAAAATCTCACGATACATGGCCCCATTTATTCTTTCCTTTACATGGATCAGTCGTCCTGGTCCCTTGGCAGTTTCCACCCCCATGCTTCACAGTAGGTATGATGTTCTTTGGATGCAACTCAGAATTCTTTCTCCTCCAAACAAGACAAGTTGAGTTTTTACCAAGAAGTTCTATTTTGGTTTCATCTGACCATATGACATTCTCCCAATCCTCTTCTGGATCATCCAAATGCTCTCTAGCAAACTTCAAACGGGCCCAGACATGTACTGGCTCAAGCAGGGGGACACGTCTGGCACTGCAGGATTTGAGTTGGTGACGTAGTGTGTTACTGATGATAGCCTTTGTTACTTTGGTCCCAGCTCTCTGCAGGTCATTCACTAGATCCCCCCCGTGTGGTTCTGGCGTTTTTGCTCACTGTTCTTGTGATCATTTTGACCCCACGGGGTGAGATCTTGCGTGGAGCCCCAGATTGAGGGAGATTATCAGTGGTCTTGTATGTCTTGTATCTGCTTACCTACTGCAGATTCAGTCTTCCAGTCTGGTGCAGGTCTACAGTTTTGTTTCTGGTGTCCTTTGACAGCTCTTTGGTCTTGGCCATAGTGGAGTTTGGAGTCTGACTGTTTCAGGTTGTGGACAGGTGTCTTTTATACTGATAACGAGTTCAAACAGGTGCCATTAATACAGGTAACAAGTGGAGGACAGAAGAGCCTCTTAAAGAAGAAGTTACAGGTCTGTGAGAGCCAGAAATCTTGCTGTTTTGTAGGTGACCAAATACTTATTTTCATAGTTGAAGTGTACTGATGATGAAAATTACAGGCTTCTCTCATCTTTTTAAGTGGGAAAACTTGCACAATTGGTGGCTGACTAAATACTTTTTTGCCCCACTGTATCCCTCAAGATCTTTGTGCGGTTTCATGATCTATAAACTGTGGAGGTGCCAATCATTTATAAACCATATTTTTACAAAAATGCACTGGTTGAAAAAGATTTGAGTTTTGACTTGAGTCTTCTAAAAATCTGCTTTATTTCCATTTGCTGATGTGTTGGAAGAGTAAGAAATCTCTTGCATAGAGCTGAGGTCCAAATTTGTATCCTGTTATCGAAGTGGGTGGCAAAAAAAAGTGCTGTGAAGAAAAAAGAAAGAAAAAAAATGAAATCCACCAATGTGTTTTTTTAATATTACAAAATCAGTATTGGGGTGCCAAAACATTTGCAATTAACAGCAGAACTTAAAAGATCAAATTCCGCACCTAGTAATTTTTCTGAATCTTGTAGAAAGTGCACGCAAAAATGTAAGCACATCAATATGTTGTCGGATCCTAAAGTATTGGCACCCTTGAAACCCTTTTCATGGAGGAGGTCCAATATATCCTTTAAGGGTTTTTTGATGTTTTGGCGTTTCATTATCTATAAATTGTGGGGTAAAAAATAAGTTTAAAACTGCATTTTGCAGAAACATGCGCTACTTAAAAGGGATTTTGACGGTTTTTGGATTTTGAGTTTAAGCCTAATTAATCACTAGAGTGTCAATAAGAGAGTTATTGATCAGTTTAGTTGAAGGGTGCCAATACTTTTGGTCTGTGTGAACGAATGAATGCATTTCATTTCATAACTCCTCTCATGTACTGCTTTGATATCATAAACTTACATAAAAAAATAAGTACTAATAATGTCAGCTCCATAATTATTGGCACCCTCAGAATGTTCTTGTTTAAAAATTCTGTCCTATTTTTGATCTTATTTATCATCTTTTTTTTTTTTTAATAAATAAATAAATAACTCTAAATCCTTAGTGTTGATTTCACACCTACGCTGTTCATATGACTCGAGTCTGGTCCAAGTCTGTAGGTGTATAACAGAACCCTGGGGATTTTAGCTGTGTAGCTTCGAGATGAAGTGCACAGAAGCTGAAGAAAAAGAACTTGAAATGGAATTTGAATGACAGAGCGGCTCTCACCTACAAAGCCCTGAGGCCCGACCAATTTTAGAGCCATTTTATCTGCCATGATGGATGGACTGCTCCATGGGACATCAGTGGATGGAGTGATATGAAGAAAGACTGGAGTTCCCTATAAGAAACACAGAGAATGTGTGAGGTCGCTGTCCATGGTACCATGTTAACCATTGTTATACCATGGTCATGTGGGAATTCTGGATTGGCTGGAAGGAGTTCAGGCGTGAGTTCAGAGCATTGAACAAATCGGTAGTTGAATCTGCCTTATAAACACCTGTAGCCATTCCACATGTTCAGATTCATATATGCTAGTGTACACATTCCCTAACCACCTTAATGAGCTCCATGGAAGAGTTTTGTGGTGGATCTTCTGTGGTGAAAACGGTCATTTTGATAAACACCTCAAGGCACAAGATGAATTTTCCAGACAAACTGGAGAACAAAACATTCAAATGAGAAATAGTACGAAAAACCTCACTCCAACAGCTTCATTATTATCAATGCTGGGAAGTGATCACGACATAAGGTGATAATCCACAACTAGGTGTGCGGCTTAACACTGTTTTAAAGCGCTCTGCTTCACCGCAGGCCGTTCTTCACCTCTGTATCCTGCACTAACATGATGTTTTGTTTGTTCCAGTCTATGTGTTTCCTCTGTTTTCCCACCTGATGTCGCCAATGTGTTCTTTTGACTTTTCCTGGGAATTCATTGTTTTCACCTGTGTCCTAAAAAACTTCACGTCTCCCCTGGATCAACTTCACGTCACAGCCGACCCCTGGATCAAGCCCTGGTTCTGTCAATAGCACTCACCTAGCCCTGGATATCACCTCATATAATGTACAATAAATACAGGAATATTGTATGCTGCCTGCTATTTTTATTAACTGTGTATATAAGTAAAGGAAATGCATTATAGCATTAGAAGAAGACATTTATAGGTGAATTCATAAGTAATTTTGCCATACAGCATATGAGCTGTGGTAATGTGGTATGTGGTAAATATTTACATATATAATAAATATAAAAATTTTTGTAAGGTTAGCAGGTTTATATATATATATACATGGAATCTAAAGGTATTATTATACCTCCAATGTCTGCATCAAACACGGCTTCAGGGTTTCCTTCAACACCAAACACAGAACTTCACTAACACCCTGAAATGAAAGACACCAGAATGCTTCACTTTTCTTTCTCTTACTCACAAACACACACAAACACACACACAAACACCCTTGCTACACACACACACCAGATCGTCAGTGGTTACAGGCTCTCCAGATGTGCTGTAAGCCACCACCATCCGAGCGAGTCTGTCCTTCATGTCCTCTACACTCCTGCTCAGAGACACGATGGCCCTCAGCTCACTGTTTAAAGACGCTCGATCCTGTAACACACACACACACACACAGTGTCCTTCTATTGTTATATCAGTCTCATCTATGCACTATGAACAGAGAGACAGGACACAGCATTGTGACCATAATGGCACGTACCATTCTCTTGTCTGGGTTAATGTCCAACCGAACCAGGCATCTGATCTCATCATGGTTCAGGGTGAAGGGATCGGACTTCTCAATGCCAAGTCTCTGCACAGAGGTCGTTTAGAGGTCAGTTTCAGTAAACATCATGGCACAGAGTAAATATTACTAATACCACCTTAAAGTTGATCATTTTTCATTTCGGTACACTTAGAGGACAGAGTGCAGAACATAAAACTGCTTGTAATTTTATATTAAATGTAATTATTAATTTAAATATTGAATAATAATATTAATAATTTGTTAATATTAACATTTGAAAGCTTACATTTTTAAAACAATTTTAAATAAAATGTCTTCTTAGTTAAATGTTATATAAAATAATATTTTATAAAAAAATTACAAAAAATTATGCAACACACTTTTTTATTATATCGTTTCAATCGAATAATCAAATAAATTGGCACTAATTAAATTGATCAAATTAAATTAAATAGATATTAATCTTTGTTTTTTTAGCTTTTATTTTCACTGCAAGTTTTATCCTGCACATAACAGGATGTTTGTCATGTTTATGACAAATAAAAAAATCTTGAATCTTGAATCCACAGCGCTAGCGTGAGCCGCTGGCCACTTCCTGGTTAGCGGGTACCACTAGCACGATGAATTCTTTAGCATTTTCGTGCATGCTCAAAACTAATCTTATTTCTGGTATAGAGCGAGTGACCACAGTGACACTGCGCTAACTTTTATACTCCTGCCATTGTGGCGTATGTTTTAAAGTTTATAAATAATAAAAATGCTGAATGTGCACAAAGTACGAGGCGTAGATTAACACACTTGCGGTTCGCCACATTATTTCAAGACGTGTAATGTTACACTTATATACTTATTTATATATATAATATATGACTGCATTTCATACACTATATGGACAATCATTTGTTATGTGCACATTTAGACCACATTTACTGTTATAAGAACCTCCACTCTTCTGTTCCACTAGATTTTGTGAAGGTTTTGTGGAGATTCATTCAGCCACAAGGGTGAGGAGGTCTGGGGTGCAGTCAGTGTTTACATTCATTCCAGAGGTGTTCAATAGGGTTTATAGCAGGAGATCTTTCACTCCAACTCCAGGGAAAGCAGATCTTCATTAAGCCGGTTTTGTGCACAGGGGCTTTGTCATGCTGGAACAGGTTTAATCTCAAAGTTTGAATGAAGGGAAAATTTAATGCTCCCGTATCCAAAGCGTCCAATACAATTGTGTGCCTCCAACTTTGAGGTAACAGTTCAATACTTTTGGGTTTATCGTGTAAATATAATGTTCATTGTAGCTAAGTTATTACAAAACTTTCTTATTACACTCTATAACAGAGTTATAGAGCTAGAGGTATAGAGCTCATCATCATAATATGAATCACCAAGTCATGAGTTTCACCAAGATACAAAGTCGACTGTCATAACCCTCTACTGTCACCATTATGTCCACAAACCTCTACACAATGATCTAACTAAGACTTGTTCAAGTTGTTCAAGAATTTTAATGTAAGCTAATAAGAGCCAAAATATCAGCTATTATAACTCTCTAATGTCACCCTTATGTCACCAAAAGTCTACATTATCTCAGATGTTGTCAACTAAATATTTAAATTCAGAAAGGTATTTTTTTCATAAAAACTTTTGGCTTTATAAATGTTCATGTACAGTACATTGTAAAAAATCATTGCACTATAACATCTGCTGTCATAACTCTCCAATGTCAGCCTTATGCCACTTCATAACTACAATTCAATACTCACATGTTCATTCAAGTTGATGGTAAAAAATTTTAATGACGGTTGTTGGAGCCAGTTTTTATAAATGCTAATATACACTTATAAGAAGTTCATCAAGCTACAATGTCTGCTGTAATAATGCTCTAACATCACCCTTATGTCACCAAAAAGCTACACAATCTCACATGTCAAGTTAACTTGACATTAAAATCACATTTTTAATGAGGAAATAAACATATTTGTGCATTGGTAATATGAAGAGCTTATGTAAGTGTTATGTCGCTCTATGAGCATCCTCAAGCCTCAAGTTCATACCTGTAGCCTTTTGAGCTGGGAAGACGAGAAGGCTCGGAGATCATCTCTGACTGGCACCAAGAGGCCAAAAAGATCCTAAAAACAAATTTTTTTTTAGAATAAATATGAACACACACACACACACACACACACACACACACACACACACACACACACACACACACACACACACACACAAATTTAACCTGGTCAGAGAGTTTGTCCTGATAATGACAGAAAGTTTCAATGGTGTCTGTGATGAAGCCACTGGATGCTGAAACAGCCTCAGTGTCTGGAAACAGAAAATTGGCCTATGACACACACACACACACACACACACACACACACACACACACACACACACACACACACACACACACACACACACACACAGCATCTTTTTTAGATGTTCAAATCTGTGTAATATTAAAATCTAAGGTAAAAGATGAAACACACCTCCTCCATGGAGATCTGAGAACATCCACCTCCATCAGCAGCTCCTGGTAATAAACAGTGTTTATATGAGCTTCATACAGTGGCTGTGAGGGAAGTGTGGAGATGCCAAGACTTTTAGAGTTTTTGAGAGACACTTTCATGTTCCTTTTGTTTCTTTGCAACAAACTCGGCAATGTTACGGTATGAAGATTTTCATTGACCAAACAAATCTATAAATGTCCAGATGTTCCACATCATTTTCAATGTAAAATCCTCCTTTAGCATGAAGAACAGCTTTACACACACTTAGCCTCCAGACACTTCCTTCCTCCAAACATTCAGCTGAAATACTTTGCCGTGTTTCTGCAAAGTAAAACTCGTAAAATTCTGCAAAGATGTTCTTCACTAGTTGGAGTTTTCTTCTTCATCTCAGAGCAGGTCAGTAGGATTGAGGTGCGGTGACTGGGCAGGTCATATCATGATAAATATCACTCCAGACGTCTGTTTGATCTCTTAATAACACTTACAAAACTCAGATGTGCGATTCGGCTCATCGTCTTGTTGGACGGTGAAGTCGGTTTCAATGAGGCGCAGTCCAGACGGAACTGCATGGTGTTGAAGTTTGGAATTGGAGACATGTTGGTTTAGGATTCTTTTCACTTTCCGGAACCTTCACTGCTCCAAAACAACCCCAAACTATTAAACTTCCACCTCCATGTGTAAGTGTGGGGGTGAGGGAGTCTGATTACATCTTCTCTCCTGTTCTCCATCTCACACAAGTTCTTCTGATAGAGACACAAATGTCCCATTTGGACTCCTCAGAACTTTCATCCACTCGTTTATTGTTTAATTCATGTGTGATATTGACTTTCAAAAAGGATGTTACAGAGAAACAAATGTAAACATGCATGTGTCTCAAAACCCGTAAATTACTCCAAACTCTTCACAGCCACTGAACAAAGGATAGAACTAAAACATCCATACATACAGTATATTATTCAGCTCGCTGGCATCAGGAATTCTTACCTCTGACACCTAACCAGTGTCGAAGAGACGGTTGTCGAACACAGGCAAAAGCATTGACCTTCAAATGTGCTCCCAAAGCTTGAGCTAGCCCCAGAGCTACGGTGCTCCGACCTTCAGCTTGGGCAGCTGACGTTATTCTGAGCCGACAAACACACAAACGCACACAATATACTTTACAGTTTTATCTACATTATTAGTTTCTTTCTCTCATACACCACATTACATCAAATCCTGCATTCTGATTGGTCAATAGGTGTTGATTAATTCTCTAGAACAGCATCTCTGTGAGTAAAACTGATGGGATTTTGGAGCTCGGTAATTAAGGCATTGGATTCTGGATCATAAGGTCACAAATTCAAATCCCAACACCACCAAAGCTCCTGCTGGGCCCTTGAGCAAGGCCCTTAACCCTCAACTGTTCAGTTGTAATTCACTTTGGATAAGATCATCTGCAAAAAAAACCTTTTCAGAGCATAAATGCATAAATACCCCATTGTTTCCTTGTAAAGTTCGAGAATGAATTCTTTCAGTTATACTGAATATATTGAGTATATTGAGATGTTTTGCTTCACATTTCTTGTTGAATGTTTTCAGTTTTCAAACTCATTTTGATGTTGGCTGATAGCCAGACCCTTTTCTGTTCTACATTTATGTTTACGACTGCAGTTTAGATCGTTTGCTCAGGTATATAATAAAAGGCTCTTGATATGCAATACCATCCTGGGCAATACATAACATGGTTATATGTATGATGTGCCATTCTTTAATAAAAATTTAACTGTTTGAATTTTGCTGTTCAATAAGACGAATAAAAGACTTCAGGAGCATGTAGTTACTGGAAATAATTCGACTCTATGAATTATTCTCATTATTCACAAATCTCCTTCAATTTCCATGATTGTGTACCTACTGTATATACATACATATACATTATAAATGTACAGCTTCATAACTGAGGCCGATGTGATTCGCATCTCGATGCATAAGCAACAATATAAAACAATACAAAAGATCTATTTGAATACCGATGCGATACGATATGATGCATCCAATGGGAAAAATATTACACACAGTGAACTTTTATGTCTTTGGTTCAGACTGAAACCACCCAAATGAAGATGGGTTCCCCTTTTGTGACTGGTTCCTCTCAAGGTTTCTTCCTCATAACATCTAAGGGAGTTTTTCCTTGCCACAGTCGCCACGGCTGCTCATCAGGGATAAATACACACCATTCACCTTCACTGTTGATTTCTGTAAAGCTGCTTTGAGACAATGTCTGTTGTGAAAAGCGCTATACAAATAAACCTGACTTGACTTGACTTGACTGAAAGCAAATCATTAATTTACAAAGTGCCTTCTGACTTCTAACGCATTTCACAAGTCTTTTTAGTGCAAAAAAGAAGTACAAGGAATAACCAGATGTTCTTTTCCTGTTGTGTGTGCAGAAAGTTACAGCTCTACCTCTGCCATGTTAATCTGTATTCTGTGTGACTCTCAGGACACGCCTCCGTCTCCGTAGTGTTGCGATACGTTGTTTTCATGTAGCAGCAGCGGAGAGAACGCACTCGAGAAGGTGCCCTCATTCAGACCAACTTACACTGATTTTAATATATACAATTGAGCCATTGAGGATTAAGGGCCTAAGGGCCTTGCTCAGGGGCCCAGCAGTTGCAGTTTAAACTCAAGACCTTCTGCTGAGATAAAAATATACACACGGTTAAATCTTACCCAGTGACTGCTACGTATTTTCCCTCAGGCTGTTTGTCAAGTCGTTGCAGGACATCCAGGCTCACCCTCGCCCTGCTCTTGTCATACCGCTCCATTTCCTTCGAGAACAGTCCTATTTCCTTCGCCAGCTGAAGGATGGGCTTCCGTGCAGCACACTGAGAGATCCAGGCGTCACTGTGAGTGAAAATCAGACTGAAATTACAAAAACAAATACTCTGAAGTTAAACACTTTCTTGTAGTACCTTAATGCTTTGCTCTAATTCTGATGCTTTTGGGATGAACATAAATCCTTTTAGAACATTTTGAATCAGTATAATTAAATGAATCAAGTTGTTGCAGCCCTAATGAGGCAAAAGCGGCCCTGATGAACACGAGGAAGGAAACTTGAGAGAAATCAGACACAAAAGAAACTATATCTATTATACGTCCATCCCTTCTGTAAATGTGTAATTAGGAGATTCATTGCAATTTTATTAGCAGTGGTGGTTCAGTGGTGAAGGATTTTGGGTTACTGATCATAAGATCGGGGGTTCAAACCCCAGCACCCCTAGTGCTAGCAGTTTGTGAATGATCCAGTAAGGATCACACACCTTTACACAGTTTTTACTGGAGTGTGTTCTGTTGCAATGAACAACGAAAAGGATAAAAGGAGGACATGCGAGAGCCCTGGGAGCATGTCAAGCAGTGTCAGAAGGTTTTCGAGAACCTGTCACCTGCTTCCACTTCCTTCCTCCATGTGCAGGTGAGGTTCTTCCATAGATTGTACCATCACAAAAAAATGAAATCGTAAACCAAGCGTTCACGCACCTTGCCCAGGGTCTGTGTGGTTTCAGCTTGGTGTACGTCACACTCCATTTCCCGGGTCTGTACATCTGCAGGAACTTTTGAGCACTCCTGACTGTGTTCTGTGAATAACAATGATGAGATGATGAAAATATTGTGTTGAGAAAACCCATGAAGAGCTCAGTGTGATGATAAGAATAGACCATATACTGTACATATATATGAGGAGGTATCAAAAAGTTTGGAGACTAATGATGTAATTTGTGCTATTCTGACCAAGTGTTACCACATCTGCAATGTCATCATGGACAGCAAGTTAGAACAAAGAACAAACGTTAAATTCTGCATGAACCTGGTGAAATCTCTGTGGAGAGAGAAGAACCTTCCAGAAGAATAATCATCTCTACAGCGCTCCAACAATCAGGCCTGTATGGTAAAGTGGCCAGAAGAAAGCCACTCCTAAAAGTAAAGCACATGGCAGGCTTTCTGGAGTTTGCTAAAAAGCACCTGAAGGACTCTCAGACCATGAAAAACAAAGTTTAAACTCTTTGGCCTGAATGCCAAACGTAATGTCTGGAGGAAAGCAGGCACCGCTGAGCACCTGGTCAGTACCATCTCTACAGTGAAGCATGGTAGTGGCAGCATCATGCTGTGGGATGTTTTTCAGCAGCAGGAACTGGGAGACTGGTCAGGATCGAGGGAAATATGAATGCAGCAATACACAGAGATGTCCTTGATGAAAACCTGCTCCAGAGCACTCTGGACCTGGGGTGACGGTTCATCTTCCAACAGGAAACGACTTAGCACACAGCCAAGATAACAAAGCAGTGTCTACAGGACAACTCTGTGAACGTCCTTGAGTGTCCCAGCCAGGGTCCAGACTTGAAGAATTTAACATCTCTGGAGATCTGAAAATGGCTGTGCATTGATGCTCCCCATTCAAGCTGATGGAGCTTGAGAGGTTCTGCAAATAAGAATGTGAGAAACTGCCCAACAATAGTTGATTAAGCTTGTAGCATCAAACTCAAAAAGATTTCAAACAAACGTTTTCACGTTGCCATTATGGGGATTCGTTTGTCGAATTTCTTGTCGAAAATCCTACCTCCATCAACATGGCAACAGTCATGGGTCCCACTCCTCCAGGAACTGGAGTGATGAGGCCTGCTCGCTCTTTAGCTGATGGATAGTGAACATCTCCCACCACGCGTACACCCGACGGCCTGCTACTGTCTGTGCAGAAAAAATACACACTAAAAATCTGCATTACATTTTTTTGCCTTTAAACAAAATGTAATTCTGCAAATCTAAAACCTGCCTTTTAGCCGTGTACATTTACACACGTACGTTACACACATTTTTATCACTAACACTTGGGCTACATCTTGGTCATAAGTAAATCTACTGCCATGCAAATATTTTATGCTCACATGCTGTATGACCCCTGATGTGTCTTCTCATTTACAGGGAACGTGAACATGACAGCAAAAGGTGAAGACCCTCAATAAACCCATAGTACATCATACTATTATGAGAGAAAGACCTGGGATGTGGTTAATGCCGACGTCGATGACCACGGCGCCCTCTTTTATCCACTCGCCTTTCAGCAGCTCGGCTTTCCCAGCACCTACCACCACTATGTCTGCCCTTTTGACCTTCACAGAGGAGACAAAGCCTGTTAGAGCTTCTCTATGGACCTTCAGAATGTTCTCAATCAGATTATTGCTAAACATATATGCTTGGAGCCTGTGTATTAAAAGTGTTCTTTGTTTTATTATATAGAACTAATGAAGGTTCAGTCTACAGGTGTTTTTCCAGCAATTCTGTTTCAGTATGATTCCTGTTTAGCCCCGCCCACTTTTTCATCCTGATTTGTATCTGCAATTGAATTGAATTGAATTTTATTTTAACAATAGACAATGTCCCAAAGCTGATTTGCATAAAAAACATTTCTGTGGATAGAAATATAAATTTGAAATTTATAAAATCAGTCTATATAACTTTGTCATATATATATATGACTTTTTTTTTTTTTTGCCATTTCTGAGATACCCTGATTGTTAAGGGCCTTGCTCAAGGGCCCATCAGTGACACCTGGGTTCACTGGGACTACCTTCCTAATGGAAGTCCACTGTTTTAACCACTGAGCTACCATTATGAATTAGAAGTGTGTTCTTGCTGAGATTTGATGAAATCTTAAATCTCATTATTTAATCTCCACTTTATGTAATAAGTGAAAGTGGAGGTGGCTGTAAATGCTGAACAGTGACTGGTTTATTATAATAGCACACCAAACAATCCAAAATAAAACTACGTTTTTCCAGACCCCTGGTGCTACATAAAACAACATAGAGCTACATACAGAACAGAGAGCTACATAACAGAACACAGAGCTACACACAGAACACAGAGCTACATAACAGAACACAGAGCTACATAACAGAACACAGAGCTACACACAGAACACAGAGCTACATAACAGAACACAGAGCTACACACAGAACACAGAGCTACATAACAGAACACAGAGCTACATAACAGAAGACAGAGCTACACACAGAAGACAGAGCTACATAACAGAACACAGAGCTACATAACAGAACACAGAGCTACACACAGAACAGAGAGCTACATAACAGAACACAGAGCTACATACACAACACAGAGCTACATACACAACACAGAGCTACATACAGAACACAGAGCTGCATACAGAACACAGAGCTACATAACAGAACACAGAGCTACATACAGAACACAGAGCTACATAACAGAACACAGAGCTACATACAAAACACAGAGCTACATAACAGAACACAGAGCTACACACAAAACACAGAGCTACATACAGAACACAGAGCTACACACAGAACACAGAGCTACATAACAGAAAACAGAGCTACATAACAGAACACAGAGCTACACACATAACACAGAGCTACACACAGAACACAGAGCTACATAACAGAAAACAGAGCTACACACAGAACACAGAGCTACATAACAGAACACAGAGCTACATAACAGAACACAGAGCTACACACAGAACACAGAGCTACATAACAGAACACAGAGCTACATAACAGAACACAGAGCTACATACAGAACACAGAGCTACATAACAGAACACAGAGCTACATACAGAACACAGAGCTACATAACAGAACACAGAGCTACATACAGAACACAGAACTACATAACAGAACACAGAGCTACACACAAAACACAGAGCTACATACAGAACACAGAGCTACACACAAAACACAGAGCTACATAACAGAACATAGAGCTAAATAACAGAACACAGAGCTACATAACAGAACACAGAGCTTCATAACAGAACACAGAGGTACACACAGAACACAGAGCTACATACAGAACACAGAGCTACACACAGAACACAGAGCTACATACAGAACACAGAGCTACATAATAGAACACAGAGCTACATACAGAACACAGAGCTACATACAGAACACAGAGCTACATAACAGAACACAGAGCTTCATACAGAACACAGAGCTACATACAGAACACAGAGTTACATACAGAACACAGAGCTACACAACAGAACACAGAGCTACATAACAGAACACAGAGCTACATACAGAACACAGAGCTACATACAGAACACAGAGCTACATACAGGACACAGAGCTACATACAGAACACAGAGCTACATACAGAACACAGAGCTACATAACAGAACTTAGAGCGACATAACAGAACACAGAGCTACATACAGAACACAGAGCTACATACAGAAAACAGAGCTACATATAGAACACAGAGCTACATAACAGAACACAGAGCTACATACAGAACATAGAGCTACATACAGAACACAGAGCTACATACAGAACACAGAGCTACATAACAGAACACAGAGCTACATACAGAACACATAGCTACATACAGAACACGGAGTTACATACAGAACACAGAGCTATATACAGAACACAGAGCTACATAACAGAACACAGAGCTACATAACAGAACACAGAGCTACATACAGAACACAGAGCTACATACAGAACACAGAGCTACATAACAGAACACAGAGCTACATAACAGATCACAGAGCTACATACAGAACACAGAGCTACACACAAAACACAGAGCTACATACAGAACACAGAGCTTCATAACAGAACACAGAGCTACACACAGAACACATAGTTACATACAGAACACAGAGCTACACACAGAACACAGAGCTACATACAGAACACAGAGCTACATAATAGAACACAGAGCTACATAATAGAACACAGAGCTACATACAGAACACAGAGCTACATATAGAACACAGAGCTACATACAGAACACAGAGCTACATAAAGGAACACAGAGCTACATACAGGACACAGAGCTACATACAGAACACAGAGCTACATACAGAACACAGAGCTACATACAGAACACAGAGCTACATAACAGAACTTAGAGCGACATAACAGAACACAGAGCTACATACAGAACACAGAACTACATACAGAACACAGAGCTATATACAGAACACAGAGCTACATAACAGAACACAGAGCTACATACAGAACACAGAGCTACATAACAGAACACAGAGCTACATAACAGATCACAGAGCTTCATAACAGAACACAGAGTTACATACAGAACACAGAGCTACATAACAGAACACAGAGCTACATACAGAACACAGAGCTACATAATAGAACACAGAGCTACATAATAGAACACAGAGCTACATACAGAACACAGAGCTACATACAGAACACAGAGCTACATACAGAACACAGAGCTACATACAGAACACAGAGCTACATAAAGGAACACAGAGCTACATACAGGACACAGAGCTACATACAGAACACAGAGCTACATACAGAACACAGAGCTACATAACAGAACTTAGAGCGAGATAACAGAACACAGAGCTACATACAGAACACAGAGCTACATACAGAAAACAGAGCTACATATAGAACACAGAGCTACATAACAGAACACAGAGCTACATACAGAACATAGAGCTACATACAGAACACAGAGCTACATACAGAACACAGAGCTACATAACAGAACACAGAGCTACATACAGAACACATAGCTACATACAGAACACGGAGTTACATACAGAACACAGAGCTATATACAGAACACAGAGCTACATAACAGAACACAGAGCTACATAACAGAACACAGCTACATACAGAACACAGAGCTACATACAGAACACAGAGCTACATAACAGAACACAGAGCTACATAACAGATCACAGAGCTACATACAGAACACAGAGCTACATACAGAACACAGAGCTACATACAGAACACAGAGCTACACACAAAACACAGAGCTACATACAGAACACAGAGCTACACACAGAACACAGAGCTACACATAGAACACAGAGCTACAAAACAGAAAACAGAGCTACATAACAGAACACAGAGCTACATACAGAACACAAAGCTACATAAAGGAACACAGAGCTACATACAGGACACAGAGCTACATACAGAACACAGAGCTACATACAGAACACAGAGCTACATACAGAACACAGAGCTACATAACAGAACTTAGAGCGACATAACAGAACACAGAGCTACCTACAGAACACAGAGCTACATACAGAAAACAGAGCTACATATAGAACACAGAGCTACATACAGAACATAGAGCTACATACAGAACACAGAGCTACATAACAGAACACAGAGCTACATACAGAACACATAGCTACATACAGAACACGGAGTTACATACAAAACACAGAGCTATATACAGAACACAGAGCTACATAACAGAACACAGAGCTACATAACAGATCACAGAGCTACATACAGAACACAGAGTTACATACAGAACACAGAGCTACATAACAGAACACAGAGCTACACACAAAACACAGAGCTACATACAGAACACAGAGCTTCATAACAGAACACAGAGCTACACACAGAACACAGAGCTACATACAGAACACAGAGCTACACACAGAACACAGAGCTACATACAGAACACAGAGCTACATAATAGAACACAGAGCTACATAATAGAACACAGAGCTACATACAGAACACAGAGCTACATACAGAACACAGAGCTACATACAGGACACAGAGCTACATACAGAACACAGAGCTACATACAGAACACAGAGCTACATAACAGAACACAGAGCTACATAACAGAACACAGAGCTACATACAGAACACATAGCTACATACAGAACACGGAGTTACATACAGAACACAGAGCTATATACAGAACACAGAGCTACATAACAGAACACAGAGCTACATAACAGAACACAGAGCTACACACAAAACACAGAGCTACATAACAGAACACAGAGCTACATAACAGAACACAGAGCTACATACAGAACACGGAGTTACATACAGAACACAGAGCTATATACAGAACACAGAGCTACATAACAGAACACAGAGCTACATAACAGAACACAGAGCTACACACAAAACACAGAGCTACATACAGAACACAGAGCTACATAAAGGAACACAGAGCTACATACAGGACACAGAGCTACATACAGAACACAGAGCTACATACAGAACACAGAGCTACATACAGAACACAGAGCTACATAACAGAACTTAGAGCGACATAACAGAACACAGAGCTACATACAGAACACAGAGCTACATACAGAAAACAGAGCTACATATAGAACACAGAGCTACATAACAGAACACAGAGCTACATACAGAACATAGAGCTACATACAGAACACAGAGCTACATAACAGAACACAGAGCTACATACAGAACACATAGCTACATACAGAACACGGAGTTACATACAGAACACAGAGCTATATACAGAACACAGAGCTACATAACAGAACACAGAGCTACATAACAGAACACAGAGCTACACACAAAACACAGAGCTACATAACAGAACACAGAGCTACATACAGAACACAGAGCTACATAACAGAACACAGAGCTACATACAGAACACAGAGCTACATAACAGAATACAGAGCTACACACAGAACACAGAGCTACACACAAAACACAGAGCTACATAACAGAACATAGAGCTAAATAACAGAACACAGAGCTACATACAGAACACAGAGCTACATACAGAACACAGAGCTACATAACAGATCACAGAGCTACATACAGAATACAGAGCTACATACAGAACACAGAGCTACATACAGAACACAGAGCTATATACAGAACACAGAGCTACATAACAGAACACAGAGCTACATAACAGATCACAGAGCTACATACAGAACACAGAGCTACATACAGAACACAGAGCTACATACAGAACACAGAGCTACACACAAAACACAGAGCTACATACAGAACACAGAGCTACACACAGAACACAGAGCTACACATAGAACACAGAGCTACAAAACAGAAAACAGAGCTACATAACAGAACACAGAGCTACATACAGAACACAGAGCTACATACAGGACACAGAGCTACATACAGAACACAGAGCTTCATACAGAACACAGAGCTACATACAGAACACAGAGCTACATAACAGAACTTAGAGCGACATAACAGAACACAGAGCTACCTACAGAACACAGAGCTACATACAGAAAACAGAGCTACATATAGAACACAGAGCTACATACAGAACATAGAGCTACATACAGAACACAGAGCTACATAACAGAACACAGAGCTACATACAGAACACATAGCTACATACAGAACACGGAGTTACATACAAAACACAGAGCTATATACAGAACACAGAGCTACATAACAGAACACAGAGCTACATAACAGATCACAGAGCTACATACAGAACACAGAGTTACATACAGAACACAGAGCTACACACAAAACACAGAGCTACATACAGAACACAGAGCTTCATAACAGAACACAGAGCTACACACAGAACACAGAGCTACATACAGAACACAGAGCTACACACAGAACACAGAGCTACATACAGAACACAGAGCTACATAATAGAACACAGAGCTACATAATAGAACACAGAGCTACATACAGAACACAGAGCTACATACAGAACACAGAGCTACATACAGAACACAGAGCTACATACAGAACACAGAGCTACATAACAGAACACAGAGCTACATAACAGAACACAGAGCTACATAACAGAACACAGAGCTACATACAGAACACATAGCTACATACAGAACACGGAGTTACATACAGAACACAGAGCTATATACAGAACACAGAGCTACATAACAGAACACAGAGCTACATAACAGAACACAGAGCTACACACAAAACACAGAGCTACATAACAGAACACAGAGCTACATAACAGAACACAGAGCTACATACAGAACACGGAGTTACATACAGAACACAGAGCTATATACAGAACACAGAGCTACATAACAGAACACAGAGCTACATAACAGAACACAGAGCTACACACAAAACACAGAGCTACATACAGAACACAGAGCTACATAAAGGAACACAGAGCTACATACAGGACACAGAGCTACATACAGAACACAGAGCTACATACAGAACACAGAGCTACATACAGAACACAGAGCTACATAACAGAACTTAGAGCGACATAACAGAACACAGAGCTACATACAGAACACAGAGCTACATACAGAAAACAGAGCTACATATAGAACACAGAGCTACATAACAGAACACAGAGCTACATACAGAACATAGAGCTACATACAGAACACAGAGCTACATAACAGAACACAGAGCTACATACAGAACACATAGCTACATACAGAACACGGAGTTACATACAGAACACAGAGCTATATACAGAACACAGAGCTACATAACAGAACACAGAGCTACATAACAGAACACAGAGCTACACACAAAACACAGAGCTACATAACAGAACACAGAGCTACATAACAGAACACAGAGCTACATACAGAACACAGAGCTACATAACAGAACACAGAGCTACATACAGAACACAGAGCTACATAACAGAATACAGAGCTACACACAGAACACAGAGCTACACACAAAACACAGAGCTACATAACAGAACATAGAGCTAAATAACAGAACACAGAGCTACATACAGAACACAGAGCTACATACAGAACACAGAGCTACATAACAGAACACAGAGCTACATAACAGATCACAGAGCTACATACAGAATACAGAGCTACATACAGAACACAGAGCTACATACAGAACACAGAGCTACACACAAAACACAGAGCTACATACAGAACACAGAGCTACACACAGAACACAGAGCTACACATAGAACACAGAGCTAACAAAAACAGAAAACCAGAGCTACATAACAGAACACAGAGCTACATACAGAACACAGAGCTACATAAAGGAACACAGAGCTACATACAGGACACAGGAGCTACATACAGAACACAGAGCTACATACAGAACACAGAGCTACATACAGAACACAGAGCTACATAACAGAACTCTTAGAGCGACATAACAGAACACAGAGCTACATACAGAACACAGAGCTACATACAGAAAACAGAGCTTCATATAGAACACAGAGCTACATACAGAACAAGACTACATACAGAACACAGAGCTACATACAGAACACAGAGCTACAAAGAAACAAGCTACATACAGAACACGAGTACATAAGAACACAGAGCTACATAACAGAACACAGAGCTACATACAGAACACATAGCTACATACAGAACACGGAGTTACATACAGAACACAGAGCTACATAACAGATCACAGAGCTACATACAGAACACAGAGTTACATACAGAACACAGAGTTACATACAGAACACAGAGCTACATAACAGAACACAGAGCTACACACAAAACACAGAGCTACATACAGAACACAGAGCTACACACAGAACACAGAGCTACATACAGAACACAGAGCTACACACAGAACACAGAGCTACATACAGAACACAGAGCTACATAATAGAACACAGAGCTACATAATAGAACACAGAGCTACATACAGAACACAGAGCTACATACAGAACACAGAGCTACATAAAGGAACACAGAGCTACATACAGGACACAGAGCTACATACAGAACACAGAGCTACATACAGAACACAGAGCTACATACAGAACACAGAGCTACATAACAGAACTTAGAGCGACATAACAGAACACAGAGCTACATACAGAACACAGAGCTACATACAGAAAACAGAGCTACATACAGAACACAGAGCTACATACAGAACACAGAGCTACATACAGAACATAGAGCTACATACAGAACACAGAGCTACATAAACAGAACACAGAGCTACATACAGAACACATAGCTACATACAGAACACAGAGTTACATACAGAACACAGAGCTATATACAGAACACAGAGCTACATACAGAACACAGAGCTACATAACAGAACACAGAGCTACACACAAAAACACAGAGCTACATAACAGAACACAGAGCTACATACAGAACACAGAGCTACATAACAGAACACAGAGCTACATAACAGAACACAGAGCTACATACAGAACACAGAGCTACATAACAGAATACAGAGCTACACACAGAACACAGAGCTACACACAAAACACAGAGCTACATAACAGAACATAGAGCTAAATAACAGAACACAGAGCTACATAACAGAACACAGAGCTACACACAAAACACAGAGCTACATAACAGAACATAGAGCTAAATAACAGAACACAGAGCTACATAACAGAACACAGAGCTACATAACAGAACACAGAGCTACATACAGAACACAGAGCTACATAACAGAACACAGAGCTACACACAAAACACAGAGCTACATACAGAACACAGAGCTATACACAAAACACAGAGCTACATAACAGAACATAGAGCTAATTTACAGAACACAGAGCTACATAACAGAACACAGAGCTACACACAAAACACAGAGCTACATAACAGAACATAGAGCTAAATACCAGAACACAGAGCTACATAACAGAACACAGAGCTACATAACAGAACACAGAACTACACACAAAACACAGAGCTACATACAGAACACAGAGCTTCATAACAGAACACAGAGCTACACACAGAACACAGGGCTACATAATAGAACACAGAGCTACATAATAGAACACAGAGCTACATACAGAACACAGAGCTACATACAGGACACAGAGCTACATAATAGAACACAGAGCTACATACAGAACACAGAGCTACATAACAGAACTTAGAGCGACATAACAGAACACAGAGCTACATACAGAACACAGAGCTACATAACAGAAAACAGAGCTACATATAGAACACAGAGCTACATAACAGAACACAGAGCTACATACAGAACATAGAGCTACATACAGAACACAGAGCTACATAACAGAACACAGAGCTACATACAGAACACAGAGCTACATACAGAACACAGAGCTACATACAGAACACAGAGCTACATAACAGAACACAGAGCTACATACAGAACACATAGCTACATACAGAACACGGAGTTACATACAAAACACAGAGCTACATAAAAGAACACATAGCTACATCCAGAACACAGAGCTACATACAGAACACAGAGCTACATACAGAACACAGAGCTTAAACAAAATAACAGAACACAGAGCTACATACAGAACACAGAGCTACATAACAGAACACAGAGTTACATACAGAACACAGAGCTACACAACAGAACACAGAGCTACATAACAGAACACAGAGCTACATACAGAACACAGAGCTACATACAGAACACAGAGCTACATAACAGATCACAGAGCTACATACAGAACACAGAGCTACACACAGAACACAGAGCTACATACAGAACACAGAGCTACATACAGAACACAGAGAGACATACAGAACACAGAGCTACACACAGAACACAGAGCTACATAACAGAACACAGAGCTACATACAGAACACAGAGCTACATACAGAACACAGAGCTACATACAGAACACAGAGAGACATACAGAACACAGAGCTACACACAGAACACAGAGCTACATAACAGATCACAGAGCTACATACAGAACACAGAGCTACATACAGAACACAGAGATACATACAGAACACAGAGCTACATACAGAACACAGAGCTACATACAGAACACATAGCTACATACAGAACACATAGCTACATACAGAACACAGAGCTACATAACAGATCACAGAGCTACATACAGAACACAGAGTTACATACAGAACACAGAGCTACATAATAGATCACAGAGCTACATACAGAACACAGAGCTACATACAGAACACAGAGCTACATACAGAACACAGAGAGACATACAGAACACAGAGCTACACACAGAACACATAGCTACATACAGAACACAGAGCTACATAACAGATCACAGAGCTACATACAGAACACAGAGTTACATACAGAACACAGAGCTTACAACAGAACATAGAGAACACAGAGCTACATACAGAACACAGAGCTACATACAGAACAGAGCTACATACAGAACACAGAGCTTACATACAGAACACAGAGCTACATACAGAACACAGAGCTACATACACAAACACAGAGCTACATACAGAACACAGAGCTCTGATTGAGGTTTTAAAAATAATGGAGATGTAGTATTGTATGAGGAAGCGTCTGGTATTGTCTGGTGTGTCAGAGAAGTATGTGAGGGTGGTGCAGGACATGTATGAGGTCAGAGTGACAGCAGTGAAGTTTGCAGTAGGAACGACAGACTGGTTAAAGGTGGAGGTTGGACTGCATCAAGGATCGGCTCTGAGCCCTTTCCTGTTTACAGTGGTGATGAGGCTTAGATTTTCATTGGGAGTGATGACATTGGACAGGATTAGAAATAAGTTTATTAGAGAGATAGCATAGACGTTTTTGGAGACAATGTGAGTGAGGTGAGATTGAGGTGGTTTGGACATGTGCAGAGGAGGGACATGGGGTATATGCTGAGGATGGAGCCACCAGGAAGGAGGAAAAGAGGAAGATTAAGGAGGAGGTTTATGAAGGTGGAGAGGGAAGACATGCAGGTAGTTGGTTTGAAAGAAGCAGATGTAGAGGACAGAGTAGTATGGAGACTGATGATCTGCTGTGGCGCCCTCTAATGGGGGCAGCCAAAAGAAGATGAAGATAAGTTTTTTCTTATTATTATTCCCAGAGGTTTGCAGATTTTTTTTTTTGACCTGATTTGATTGTATTTTTATTCAAAACTGTTGCTTTCATACACACTAGAGAGAACAGTGTCTTTATAAATTATAACCAAAAGATCACCAAAAACATACTCAAACTATTTTAAACAACAACCTATTGACTGTAAAAGCAAATTTCAATAACCTGTGTATGAAAGAAGAGAAAGACTAGACAAATTGGAGTAGGAGGAAGAGAAGAATAAGAACAAGGACTTACTTCAGCTGGAAGGTCTGGAGTTTTGGAGTGACAGCAGGTGACAGTGGCATGGTTCCACATGAGAAGGTCATGCATGGGAGCTCCAACGATCTTACTGCGTCCAATCACCACAGCGTTCTTGCCCGCTACTGAAACACCTGCACAAACAAGGTTCAACATCTGTCTTCACAAAACAGATTCTGATCTCAGGACTGCATCCACAAAGACATCTAATGGAAATTTTGTACTATTGTTTCTGAATTGTTTGGTATTTTTTTATACTAAAGCACATCTCTAAGAGATTCCTATTATACAGGATATCACAGGGAAATGAGAACATTTTGAATCTAGGAGTTAGCAGTTTTGGAAAAATATTCAAGTGTTAAATTGTGGAATGTAGAAATGGTAAAAAAATGAAATAAAATAAAATAAAAATTCAGTTATTGTTAAACAAACTGAATTAGTTTAATAAAACTTGATGTCCATTATCTTGATAGTGCAATCTTTTGAATGCCAGCAATTAATTAGCCTAATGGATGCTATGTTAGGCTATGACCTTTTAAGCACTTGTTTTTCAATTGTTATGTTTTTTTTTAAAGTTAATTAGACAAAAAAACAAGAGCAAACAACTGACACTGGACACTTCTTGCATAAATGTTGAGTAAATAAGTTATTCCTTACAGAAACCCTGACTGTATCAACTGGTTTTAATAGAAAATTCACAACCCATAATACAGAAACTTTTAAGGACCTATCAGAAGTATTCTGGCCAATTCCAGAATTCAACAATGCTGCCATTTAATCTGTTGCTTCTCATCAAGCTGTGTCTTCCTACAGGTGATGTTTTTCACCTGCATGTTTGAGGAGCTCCATACAGCCATAAGGTGTGCAAGGGATGAAGCAGTTGTGCAGATCCCCCCGCGACAGTTTCCCTGCGTTCACACTGTTCAGACTGCAGCCATGAACACACAGGTGGAGCTTTCATTTATTACAGTTCATTCACAAACACATACAAGTAGCTCATGACTTTCTTTTTGTACAGTTGTACAGTCTTCTATTTGTTTTCTATCCACTAATTGTATAATGCAGTATCAGGCCATGCATTTCACCCCCCAGACCCCCAACTAATCCACTCTTAATCCCATCATTATGACGCCACATCTATAGAAATCATCATTATTATAGAAAAGTGCAGTAGAACAGAGCGCTGCATCACACACAGGAATCTCATACAGTGAGAGTGAACGAATAAAGCAAGAAACCCAATGAACACAATTCAACACGTCTCCTTTCACTGGAGCCACAGCTGCACCTCCCGCACGTGAAAATGCAGACGTTATTGGATGCATGATAAAAGGTGTAAGTGTTGCAAACTCGGAAGCTGATTGGTTAAAGTCACAGCGTTCAAGCAGCATGAACTGTTACTTTCTGAAATCTGATTGGATAGAAACTTTAACATAAATAAAAACAGAAACACTATGAAATGAAGAGAAAAGACTATTGGGGATAATTTAATACATATTTATAGTCAAAAAATATATTAAAACAAAAGTTTAGATCAACAGAGGAGGACTTGCTGACCCTGACGGTCCACCACGGATATTATGTCACCACCCACAAACAAAATGGCATGAGCAAATAGAACCTTTTATTCCAACACCTTATGAAAACTGACATCATTTTTGGGTGTGAGCATAAAAATCTATAATAGAGATATTATAACACAGTATAATCTCTCACCCGTCCACATCTTTGTCTGGGTTTACAGCATTGGTGACTTTCTCCATGTTTATGGGATTGAGGGAGTCCAGGGGGAGCTGGACGATAAGGCCGTGAACATCCGGGTCCTCGTTAAACATTCTTATACTCTGTAGCACCTATACAACATGTAACATATTATAAAATACTGTAGCTTCGATGTGACCATGTCAGAAATTTCCCACCCAGAAAGCGATCTTCTGTGCTCTTGTGTTTATGCTGTCAGTGTGTTTTCATTACAAAGAAATTGCCTGATTGCATCTTATCATTAGTTGTCATCCTTGTGTTGCTCCAAAACTCCCACCTCATTTCAGGTGGCAAAGTGGAAAACTGTTCTGTGATCAGATAACAAATCAAAATAAAATGTTTCACCACATCCTCCGGACTAAAGAGGAGAGGGACCATCCCGCTTGTTATCAGGGCTCAGTTCAAAAAGCTGCATCCCTGATGGTATGGGAGAACATTAGTTCCTGTGGAATGGGCTGCTTGCATATTTGGAAAGGATCCATTAATACTAAATGGTATATACAAGCCTGCCTGCAGTCTAGACCTTTCACCATTTGAAAAAAAAATGTGTTTATCACCTGACCCTCGATTGTTTGTTGACAATGACCTTGCCCTATGGTTTTGGATTTTTCCCAAGGTCAGGGTAAACAGCAGATTGCAACAACAAAATGTGTCACTATCAATCTAGAATTTGTCTCCACTGATCAATTGTCAATCAATTTTAAAATCCATAGAACATGTTCAATTTTTTTTTACCTCATCTTCTGTAGCCATCTTAGGAAGTCTGATGTGATTAGCATTAATTCCGATCTAAAAAACAAAACATTATGTGAGTGAAAAACAGAAATCAAGAGAATTCTAATACATTTACAGTTACAAGTAAACATGGTCGAGCCGTAGAATCCCAACCTACTCTGGCTGCTGCCTTTAACTTCATACTGATGTAAAGATTAGAGTCGTCTCTGTCCCCGACCTGAAATGGACAAAAAAATCTCTTTTTGTTTCTCAGCTGCACATTACAGGTTGTAGATGATCTTAAAATAAGGCAATAGAAGCCCATAACAGACAGAAAATAACTTTTAAAATTTATCAAAATGTCATCACATTCTAGAAGGGGTCAAAATAGAATCACACTGGTGTATGGAAAAAAAACATGTGGCTACACTGGTATATTTGGTGGTCTAAATAGGGTCACAGACTGGTAAAGAAGGCCAAAATGGACTTATGCACAGGTGTATTGGATTAAAACGGGGTCACACACTGGTGTATGGGGTCAAAATGAGGTGACCTATGCATTGGGGGGGGAAATGAGGTCACACACTGGTGTATAGGTTCAAAATGAGGTCACACACTAGTGTATGGGGCCAGAATTTGGTTTAACACTGGTCTATGGGATCAAAATGAGGTTACACACTGGTGTATGGCATCAAAATGAGTTTGTATAGGCAGTCAGTGCAATATCAGCAGTTCAGTGCAATATAGACAGATTTTGTATGAGGTAACAGCAGTGTACTTGTAATAAATAGATTGTGTCCCCACGTTGAGGAAGAGATTGTTGACGTTAGTCCACTGGATCAGTCGGCTCATCTCGCTCCTGTAATTGGCCTCATTGTTGTTGGTGATGAGGCCCACTACAGTCGTGTCGTCTGCAAACTTGATGATCTGGTTGGTGCTGTAACTGTGTACACAATGGGTCAACAGGGTAAAAAGCAGCGGGCTGAGCACACACCCTTGTGGTGCCCCTGTGCTCAGCATGGTGATCATTGATGTATTTCCACCGACCCGTACATTTTGTGGTCTCTTTGATCAGAAATCCAGCACCCAGTTACACAAAGGGGAGTTGAGTCCCAGGTGACTCAGTTTGTCTATTAGCTGCTGGGAGATGATTGTGTTAAATGCTGAACTAAAATTCAGGAAAAACATTCGAACATAGGAGTCTTTAGAGGCCCGGTGTGCAAGGGCTTGATGGAGAGCGGCTGAGATGGCATCCTCCGTGGACCTGTTGGTTCTATATGTAAACTGAAATGAGTCTGGAATGACTGCAATGAGGGAGGAAGATGGATTTTATGTGCTGCATGACCAGTCGCTCAAAGCACTTCATAATGATGGAGGTCAGTGCAACAGGCCGGTAGTCGTTGTGGCTGGATGAGTGCGGTTTTTAATGGAACTGGAATTATTGTGTGGGCTTTGAAACACATTGGAATGACTGTTTAACTCAGTGAGATGTTAATGAGTACATCCCTAAGTTCTTTTGCACAGTCCTTTAGAACCCACAAAGGTATGTTGTCTGATCTGACTGCCTTGCGTAGGTTGATCCTAATGAAGGTCTTTTCCACGTTGACTGGAGACAGACACACAGCCTGCTCCAGGTGGAAAGGTGGGATCTTCTGTGCATGTGTGGTGTTTTGGATGTTAAATCCTAGAGAAGGAGCACCTCCTTCTTGGTTGGTCTGGTGACTCTCACCTTTGGTCTGTACGCAGGTCTGAGCATGATGGTGATGTGGTCAGAGAGTCTGATGTGGGGGAGGGGGGAGGCATTGTATGCTCCTTTGCTGTTTGTGTATTCCAAGTCCAGTGTATTATTGCCCCTTGTGGGAAAGTCTATGTGCTAATAAAGTTTTGGCAAAAAAGATTTTAAATCTGCATTATTTAAGTCCCCTGCAGTGACGAGAAATCTGTCCGGGTGTGCTGTCTGTTGCTCGCTGATAGCCTGGTAAAGTTCCTCGATTCGGTTGCTGTTGTTAGCGGTGGGGGGGATGTATACAGCGACACTGTGAATTCCCTCACTAGGTAGAAGGGTCGGCACTTGATCGTAATAAACTCTACCAGCGGAGAACAGTGTTTACAAACAACAGGAGCATTTTGGCACCAAGCATCGCTGTATGAGGTCAAAATGAGGTCACCCACTGGTGTATGGGGTCAAAATGAGGTCACCCACTGGTGTATGGGGTCAAAATGAGGTCACCCACTGGTGTATGGGGTCAAAATGAGGTCACCCACTGGTGTATGGGGTCAAAATGAGGTCACCCACTGCTAAGAAAGTGTATTTAATGCTTTATAAATTCATTATAATAAGTTATGAATGTAATCATTGGTCATAGAAAGTGTGAGATCAGTGATGGGAAAGAGAATGGCATGTTATCAAATGGCCAGCTGAAAAAAAAGAAAGCAAGAAACAAAGACAAAAAGAAAGAAAAGGGAAAAAAGGGAAGAAGAAAGAATAAAAGTAAGAGTCAGATTATCAGAGGAAAAAGCTTGCTAATATCAGTAAAATATATAATTTGAGATAAACAAACAAACAAACAAACATACACAGGACTCACTTGTAGCACCACCAGGCCTGGTCTAAAGCCTGGAAGCTGCTGGTTCATCTCCGCTACATCCTTCTTCAGACGCTCTGTCACATGTCTGGTGGAGAAGAAACCATGGAAGCTAATAAGAATTTTAATTGGTTGCTTATTTAAAAAAAATTGCATTTGAAAACATTATATGAATGTGTTGTTCATAAGGCTTCATGACACCTACATTGGCCCTTATGACACATACATGAACACATCATAGAGATGTATAAATTCACAGCACCTGCTTTCATCATTTGCAATATCAAGGCTTTATAACTATATATGTAGGTCCCAGGAAGAGCTTATTTCAATGTTATTTCTGCTTATAAGCATTTAATGAGCACTTATAACAACACTGTAATGACATGTTAGAGATCTATAATTCTAAGTCTCTTAAAATTATTTTTTTTTTTACAATATTTTATAACAATTTCATGAATGCATCCCAAAGCATAGAACTATGACAGGGTTATAACAGGTGTTATGACAGTTTATGACAGGGTTATGACACACTTTCCTAACAAATCTGGAATTTTCATACCTTTAATCTATACTAATGTAATCGTTATCATCGGTAGCATCTGGGCTTCTGAGAAGTTTCTAGATGGTTGTTTTTGTAACATAAGGAGAACATTGGTGAGCTATAGATCGTTTACAGTGTTTTCGTTCGACCTTCTGGACTTTTGGACTTCGGTACACATGTGAGGAGGACGGACTCACTGTGAGATCTTGGTGCCGGAGATGATGGTAGCTGCGGTGCGACGACTTTCCCAGCATTTTGCGGCTCGTCTGAAGAGATTCGTGGCAATTACGGGGAACATGCTAGAAAACAAAACAAAAAACAAAACAAAACAAACAGATGAAAGAAAGACGAAAGATGAAAGATGTATTTAGGATTTCTGGTTTAAGGAGAATGGAGACTTAGTGTTGTGATCACCTTATGTAGTGTGTATTCAGTGTCTCGGTGTTGCATTGGTGTAAGAAATGTTTCCTCCTGTCATTTCTTTGGAAATAGTTTCATCTCTCCAGCTTTGTTTCTGTCCTGCTCATGAGACTTGGCTCCTGGAAATACTGCAAATATATTAATGAGAAATAAGACAATTACAACTATTTCAGTTCAGCTGCAGAACCTCTTCTTATATCTGCACGAGTACACACACACACACACACACACACACACACACACACACACACACACACACACACACACATACACACACACGGTTAAAGTTTCAAAAGGTTTACAGTAACAACCCGAGAGCATTAGGTTCAGCCTCCTTTGTCGACGTGAAGGAAGTGATCACGTCTCTTCTCCCTCTCAGCCAATCACAGAGCGAGATTTATTTTCCCCTCCATTTCTGTATTTCTCTGTTACACAAAGTCGTGTGAGGGATTTTACAGAAAAACAAGAAACGTCCACATGAACTTCACAGCGAAAGCCAGGAATGCTCTGGGAGGGTCTTGGCTGGCTTCCAGTGAAAAACACACCCACACACACACTCACACACTCACACACATTCACTCTCTCTGCACTCTTGTGAACCCATGAGAAAGTCCCGCCCTTTTGTGTTTCTTTGTCCAATGAGTGAAAAGAGGTTTGGATACCGTCCAATCACAAAGGGGGTGGAAAGGTTCCTCCTTTAAAACACCATGATTTCAAGAGACACGATTCTGAACATACTGATAACCTGTCAGATAAATGAGTGCAAAAGTTTTGACACCCCGCCTCCTCCCCCAGTGATCTAAAATAGCAAATAACGGTATTGAGGTGAGCACATATAAAGGAAGATATATGATTGTTATACACACACACACACACACACACACACACACACACACACACACACTGAATATTCATGAAAAGCTTTTTAGAACATATATGCCGATGCTGCAAGAACTACCTCTTCAGTGGTTAAGATGTTGAAGAGGTTGTGAAAAGACTGAAAGGTTGCCACTGTTGGGCCCTTGAGAAAGGCCCTTAACCCCCAAGTTGCTCTGGATAAGGGGGTCTGGTAAATAGCATACATTTACAATGCAAGTTAAGAATGTTTAAGAATTCGGTTCCTTTTTTATTTGTATTTTCTCTTTTATTTTTTCTGTATTTTTATGATTTCTACACTTTTTTGATATTTTGGCACAACCCCAGGGGTAGTAAGCTTTCATTTGAGACTATAGGGGCAATTAGCAGGCAGGGGGTGATTAATATTTGGGTTTGGTGTGATTAAAGTTCACACAGTCCTTTGTTTTAGATATTTGAAGACTTGGCAACCAGGGTGGGTTTTTGACTGCGCACAGGCAAAAGTATTGGGACGTTGTGCTTTTCGCATTTATTTATTTTATCTTCATGAAATAGATTCTGACTGTGGTTATTAAAAAAAAAGGTCAAGCCAGGGCCAAAATATGGACATCTTCAGCGGTGTGCAAAAGTTTTTACCCCCATGATCTTTTTCTTTTCAGTATGTTGTTATTGTGTGGGGTTTTCACATATTCTAAATGAAAGGAAAGCATGTATTCAAAGAAAAATAAAGTGACATTAATTTTTAATTCATAAATTCATAAATTCATAATTCATTCATAAATTTTTAAATCCACTAGATGGCGATGCAGATCCACAAACCTCACACTGAGCTGAAGGAACAGCTCTCGTTATTTTGGAGAACCATTCAGCATCTACTGATATTGAAGTCTTTGATGTTTTAAATAAGTGTGTGTTAAATTGTAGTCAATGCTAAACTATGTGTTCCAAAAGTATTGGGACACAAATTTTTCAGATGTCAGGTGTCCCAAAACCTCTGTGCATAAAGTGTAGGTTCTTGTCAGGGTCACGTACAATCATGGAAATCTAAACTGTAAATTCTACAAACTGACATCGAATCCCAGAATGTTTCACAAAAAAAGGACAGAAAACCATCATCCTGAGAAAAATGTTCTCGCCATGAAGCATGGTGGTGGTGGCACAGTGGCCTCTTTTTAATAATAATCCACTACTTTAGGCAGCTTTGTCTTGGCTCCATTGTCTCCATCTTATCCTTTTCTTTTTTTCCTTTTCTTTTCTTTTCTTTTCTTTTCTTTTCTTTTCTTTTCTTTTTTTTTCTTTTCTTTTCTTTTCTGAGCAAACTCTGATATAGTGTTCCAGAACTTGGTCCTGATACTTTAAGATGCTGTTGTGTGTGTGTGTGTGTGTGTGTGTGTGTGTGTGTGTGTGTGTGTGTGTGTGTGTGTGTGTGTATGTGCTTTTTTACATGTCGGTTTCATGCAAAATGTAACAACGAATTTTCAGTATTTACATAAACGTGGTTTAGTTCCGATTAGTTTTTTGTTTCCATTCCTGCCAATTCTTGACATTAATATGACATTACTAAAAAACTTTTCCATTTCATTCTGATCGTTTGTTAATTCAATTGCGAGAACAATTCATTGACTGGTTTTATAACTTTGGAAGCAATTTTTTTTCATGTTCATGATATAAAATCTCAATAAAATGAAATTCATTTGCAGGATGCATCCCTTTTAATATGTGGAAATTGTTGCGGGGCTGGTGGGGTGGTGGTGGTGGGGGTTGAGTGTGTTAAATACTTATGCAAAGCTCATAACATTAGGATATTTTTTGGTTCCAATAAAGGCGTAACTGTAATATCATTACATTAGAGAATCAATTTGGTATAAAAAATGTTTTAATTTGGTTGCTAAATGGTTATGGTTTTGGGTTATTGATCGGGGGTTCAAGTCCCAGCAATGCCAAATTGCCACCGTTGGGCCCTTAAGCAAGGCCCTTAACACTCCCTGCTCCAGGGGGCGCTGTATATGTAAAACATAAAACCCTTTTTCTTTCTTTATTTAAAAAATCCCTTTTCCACCCAGTATAAATGTTCTGTTAATAATTATAGTGTTAATCCTATATTAATATTAATACTATATTTCTAAGGAATCGTTTGTAGGCTCCAGCAGCAATGTGCACCAGGAGAAAGTCAGGCGTATATCATTTGGCTAACAAGATCATTCCATCAGAGCAATTAGGTGCTAATGTCCATTGAGCAGGAAATAAGGAGGATGTTTTGAAAGGCTATAAGGGTTCTAATGGTGCTGTGGAGAGAAGAACCCACATGCTGCTAATGCCAGAAACACACCTCTCATCTCCTCTTACTGCACTGGAAATCCCTCCCACACAAACCTGCAAGTCATCTCGCTTCCCGCTCGGGGGATGATCAAACAACCTCATGGTATAGAAAGTTCAGTAGGATTTGTTTTTGTAGATCCCATTTCACATTTAGTTTCCATTTGCAGTTATAATAAGTTCCACTCTTCTGGGTAGATGTTCTATTAGATCTTGTGTGGAGATGCATCCAGCCACAAGGGTGTGTGTGTGTGTGGGTGAGGTGAGGAGGCCTGGGGTGCAGTCAGGGTTCACATTCATCCAGTAGCTCTACAGTAGGAGATCTTCCACTCCAAATCCATGGAAACCAGATCTTCATGCTTTGTGCACAGGGTTTGCTTTGTCATGCTGGAACAGGTTTGGATCTTCTAGTTCAAACGAAGAGGAAATCTTCACAAAATCTATTGGAACATCTCAGAAGAGTGAAGTGGCTATATATCAGCAAATGGAGAATAAATGTGGAATGGGACGTTCAAAAAAAAAAAGAAATGAAAAAAAGGACATAGCAATCGGGTGTCCACAAACTTTTGACCATACATTGAAGAATCCACATTCATTCTTTTATTCCAAAGGTTTCTGAAAAAGGTCTGAGAGAATGTATTAGCAGAGAGGGTATCTCACACACACACACACACACACACACACACCACACACACACACACACACACACAGTTATTAATAATAGAAGCAGATGAACAGCAGAGGGGTATATAAATAAACTCAGATAACAAGCTGAACTTTCAGGATCTTCTCTGGGAAAACTAATGGCTCAAGAAACCGCAGCATTTGGTGAAAATCCTGGACGGATTCATGTTCACACCAAGGCAGCTTGCAGAGCTGCCCGGAAAAACACAGCCGTTATTATTTACATAAAACAAACTAAAATATCTCTCCACCGGTGGGACTTTAAACAGATGGTCCTTCATGTGGTCCTTCATAGTGATAGTTTACTGGGGGCTGTCTGGATGTTCCTTGAGAACTTTATTATTTTCAAACAGCCTCCCTTGTCATTCATTTACTACAAAGTTGCATGTAATGGTTTTAGTTTATTAAAAGCGACACTAAAATGAAAATATGGTATTATGTGAAACACCTGTAACTCACAGAACTTCAGTGATGTTCTACCTGAACCAGTTCACCACTTAAAAGCTTCATTATGACCCACGTCTGTAGAAAGTATCAGTGTTATAGAGAAGCGTATTTTTTAAGTGTATTTTTAATTAAATCCGTGGAATAAAAAAAACAGCTTTTTAGTCCACATGAATGTATTTGAGATGGTGCAGATTGCTACAGATGCTTGTGAGCTTTGACTGCTGATGTTCTCTGACCATTCAATCAAAGGACGTGAACATGACGTGATTGGACGCCTGCTAGAGAGGCTTAAAATCTGATTGGTCAAAGCAACAGCTTCATGCAACATGGGAAACGCTTACTCAGTAGATAAGATGTTTGATATCTGAACAAAAGGTTGTGAGTTCAAATTCCCACACCACCAAGCACCACTACTGGGCCCTTGAGTATGGCCCTTAACCCACACCTGATTTTTCCAGGCATGTGCAATTCTGTTACTACATAATCGTCACGTTTCTCACTGAAAATAAGGATAAATAAAAGGATAAAGTTATATAAAACACATTCATCTTTATTATTTGCATTATTTCCAATATTTGAATCACACAATACAATACAGTGCGCCTCCTTGTATTCATTCTGTATGGTTTAGTTTATGAAGGGTGCCATTAATAACGCACCGACTCCACAGTTTCATGGCTCTCCTGAGAAAAGCTCCAGATGTCTGAGAAAATGGTGTTGAAACGTGTTCAGTGTGCAGAGATGGGAAATGTTTTACCTGCTCAACATCACAACATCAGTTCTGTGGAGCTTCCTGATATGCTGAGGGTTCCTCCTGCTTGGTTCTCCTTCAGACATCAATGCTATGATTTTGCACTTCCTGTGTGTAACATCGAGAGTGAAGAAGCGTTAGAGAGGGAAAGCATGGAGGAAGTCGTTCATGTTTTAAACATCTGGTCCAAAAAAATGATAAATACTCATTTACTTACTCACTCTCTCAATCACACACTCATTCATTCACTCTCTCAGATACTCACTCTCTCAATCACACACTCATTCATTCACTCACTCAGATACTCACTCTCTCAATCACACACTCATTCATTCACTCACTCAGATACTCACTCTCTCAATCACACACTCATTCATTCACTCACTCAGATACTCACTCTCTCAATCACACACTCATTCATTCACTCACTCAGATACTCACTCTCTCAATCACACACTCATTCATTCACTCACTCAGATACTCACTCACTCAATCACACACTTATTCACTCGTTCATTGTCACTCACTCAGATACTCACTCACTCAATCACACACTTATTCACTCGTTCATTCAGTCACTCACTCAGATAATCACTCACTCAATCACACACTCATTCACTCGTTCATTCAGTCACTCATTTAGACACTCACTCACTCAATCACACACTTATTCACTCGTTCATTCAGTCACTCACTCAGATACTCACTCACTCAATCACACACTTATTCACTCATTCATTCAGTCACTCATTTAGACACTCACTCACTCAATCACACACTTATTCACTCGTTCATTTAGTCACTCACTCAGATACTCACTCACTCAATCACACACTTATTCACTCATTCATTCAGTCACTCACTCAGATACTCACTCACTCAATCACACACTTATTCACTCATTCATTCAGTCACTCACTCAGATACTCACTCACTCAATCACACGCTTATTCACTCATTCATTCAGTCACTCACTCAGATACTCACTCACTCAATCACACGCTTATTCACTCATTCATTCAGTCACTCACTCAGATACTCACTCACTCAATCACACACTTATTCACCCATTCATTGTCACTCACTCAGATACTCACTCACTCAATCACACACTTATTCACTCATTCATTCAGTCACTCACTCAGATACTCACTCACTCAATCACACACTTATTCACTCATTCATTCAGTCACTCACTCAGATACTCACTCACTCAATCACACACTTATTCACTCATTCATTCAGTCACTCACTCAGATACTCACTCACTCAATCACACGCTTATTCACTCATTCATTCAGTCACTCACTCAGATACTCACTCACTCAATCACACACTTATTCACTCATTCATTCAGTCACTCACTCAGATACTCACTCACTCAATCACACACTTATTTACTCATTCATTCAGTCACTCATTTAGACACTCACTCACTCAATCACACACTTATTCACTCGTTCATTTAGTCACTCACTCAGATACTCACTCACTCAATCACACACTTATTCACTCATTCATTCAGTCACTCACTCAGATACTCACTCACTCAATCACACACTTATTCACTCGTTCATTTAGTCACTCACTCAGATACTCACTCACTCAATCACACACTTATTCACTCATTCATTCAGTCACTCACTCAGATACTCACTCACTCAATCACACACTTATTCACTCATTCATTCAGTCACTCACTCAGATACTCACTCACTCAATCACACACTTATTCACTCGTTAATTCAGTCACTCACTCAGATGCTCACTCACTCCATCATACACTCACTCACTCAATCACACATTCATTCACTCTTTAATTCATTCACTCCCTCAATCACTCACTCACTCATTTACTCACTTACTAATTTATTCATTCATTCACTCATTTATTTACTCACTTATTCACTCCCATCTTTTGATTTATACATCATCATATTACATTTGACAGTAAATAAATCGAATCTATTTCTTATTTCAGTCCATATTTCCGATTCCAGATTTTAAAAAACAAAAATGCTAATTTTTGTTTAAACCCTGTCTTGGACTATTCTACTAATAAACCTTCGGCAGCCTCAGAGGGGTGAAGGACGTGAGGTGATGTTATTGATCAGAACATCGATGAGGTAAAGAGCATACCCTGATTCTGAATATGAGGAACTGTCTTCCAGGTAAACTATCCAAGTCTCTGACTCTAAAAAAAGGCTGATACCGAGACGTTCTACTTCTTTCCTCAAATCTTTACTATTCCAGTTTCTTTACTCTGGAGTAAAGATCTAAAAACCACACCATGCTGTTTGCTCTGTTCTCATACATTTTAAACACACTGCTGACGACATCGCGGACAGTCGAATCCTTCTTCTCTGGAACCCCCTCTGGTTTCTCACTGAGCTCTGCCACGTCCCTAAGCAAGTTCCTCTGTCCCACTTACGTCAAGAGTCAGGACTCGATAAGAGGGTTCTAATAAAACACGGCTCTGAGGATGCGGTTGAATAAATCACTATCAGGAGATCAGAAGAAGAACAAAGTGAAGATGTTCCACTGTATGCGAACAGCACGAAGCCGTATGTAGGTCACTTGTTAGTGCTCCTCAGGAGAAACATGTTCGACTGATACGTGTTTGCAGATCAGAAAAGGTTTTTATTCACTCACTCGTCTATACTGGGAATAGAAGCAGGTGCAGACTGAGAACATGACCTTGACCTGTACACAGCTCAGTGCCAAGGAGAGAGATTGGAATTAAACAAGTCAGTAAGGTGAAAGCAGTAGGAGTCGAACACACACACACACATATATCTCTAAACTCAGAGAGAATCACTGACTTACCTTTTAATATATTTTTGTCTATAAATCTATATTAAATTATACGAGTGTAAGTTTATGTTGGAGTCTCTATCCAATCAGATTTCAGCCACCACATGACATGTTGATAAACTCCAATTGATTTAACCAATCAGATTGCAAGTTGCTGATTCTGGGGATCTCTAGCAGCCGTCCAATAACGTCTGCATTTTTCCCGTCCTTTGATTGGATGGTCAGAGAGCGTCACTATTCAGAGCTCACAACCTGCATCTGTAGCAAACTGCACAATCTCACATATACTCGCGGATTCAATAGATGTTTTTTTTTTGCTTTTATTTCACAACGACTGACAGAGGAGAAGAAACCGAAACACTTACAAGGTCGTTTACAAGACAAGAAAAGCTGGACATTGGGAGAAAAAGTCGCCAAAACAGTTCAAACTAGCTATAAACCATTTATACTTCTGCATAAATCAAATTAGATAATAAGATGTTACGCAAGTACTAATTATACTGAAATTCACACCTGCAGTAGCATTGCAGTGACAGAATCGGCAGTGTAGAACAGCGCTACTCTCCTGACGTCTCCTGACATTTAAATCACTGTTTCACAGAAATCTGGTCTGAATGAAAAGTTTCATACAGACAACCCGATCAGACGTTCGCCTGCAACTCGAGCTCGTTAAGTAGAAGTGCAGCGGTGACTGACCTTTAGCGAGTCGCATTGCCTCGCTGCACACATCTTATTGAGACGATATGCTAATAAATTGAGTTTCAGTAAAACAAGACAACCTAGATTAACCTCATATACAAAAATGTCACCTCCGTCTTCTGTCATTAACATTTATGAAGAGTACGAGAGGCTACAAGGATTTCTACAACATAAATTAGCGATCGAGTGCGAGCGTTGGTGCATTCATTATTATAATAAAAGGAATACAAATCAGCACACACTCTTCACAAGGCAACCACGTTTCATTTATTGGACCAAAATCCCAACTACTAAAATACGAAGTTGTGGTAAAAAATGTGATTTTTATTTTTATTTTTTAACAGTTATACCTTAAAAATATTACATTTTTAAAATGATTCAAATTATGTTTTTGTTTTTTTCTTTTTTAGACATTTTTATTTTTGAGTAAACAAATAATTTGATCATTTTATTTTCAATATGTTGTATTTGCATTTCTACTGACATGTAATGTACATTTAATTTTCTATGTAATTTAATGTTTATTTTTAATTATTTTTAATTTTCTAGTTGTGTTCAATTTAATAATAATAATAATAATAATAATAATAATAATAAAATAAAATCATAAATAAATAAACCAATAAATAAATGTTGACATTTTAGTAAAAAAAAAAAAAAATCACCCAAAATCAATAATAAAATTAGAAAAAAAAAATAGTAAATGTAAATCTCTTCTTCTTCTTCTTCTTTCGGCTTCTCCAATTAGGGGGCGCCACAGCGGATCATCCGTCTCCATACCCCCCTGTCTTCTACATCTGCCTCTTTCACACCAACTACCTGCATGTCTTCCCTCACCACATCCATAAACCTCCTCCTTGTTCTTCCTCTTTTCCTCCTTCCTGGTGGCCCCATCCTCAGCATTCTCCTACTGATATACCCCATACCCAATCTCACCTCCCTCACCTTGTCTCTAAAACGTCCTACATGCGCTGCCCCTCTAATAAACTCATTTCTAATTCTGTCCATCGTCGTCACTCCCAACGAAAACCTTAACATCTTCAGCTCTGCTACCTCCAGCTCCACCTCCTGTCTTTTACTCAATGCCACTGTCTCTAATCCATACAACATCTCAGGTCTCACCACAGTCCTATAAAATTTCCCTTTCACTCTCACAGATACTCTTCTATCACAAATCACTCCTGCTATCACTCTTCTCCACCCACTCCACCCTGCCTGCACTCTTTTCTTCACTTCTCTAACACACTCTCCATTACTTTGCACTGTTGACCCCAGGTACCTGAACTCCTCCACCTTCTCCACCTCTTCTCCCTGCAACCGCACCCCTCCACTGCCCTCCCTCTCATTCACACACATGTACTCTGTCTTACTCCTACTGACTTTCATTCCCCTTCTCTCCAGCGCATATCTCCACCTCTCCAGGATCTTCTCAACCTGCTCACTACTCTCACCAATAGTAATTGTAAATAAATATAAAAGAAAAAGAAAAAGAAAGAATTCCTTAAAATAAAAAATAAATCTGCCTTTCTACACTGTTATGTTGCAAACTGCACAAATGCACACTACTGTTTCTTGTACATTTATGCGATTGATGTCTATTTTTTTACCTTATGTCCTTTATTTACCACAGGCTGTTTGGTGGACTATTTCATATGACAGAAAACTCTTAAATCTTGAATTTGTGAACACATACAGTGTTGCAGGAATGATGCTGGGGCCCAAGATTAAACATAAATCTTTTTTAGAATTTGTATTTTTCTCATCCTGTAACTAACTAGTGTTTACACCAGCATTTTAATTCACAGATTGCATAAAAAAATAAAATAAATAAATCCTCAGAAAGCCCTCGAGCCGAACATTACTTTATAGCAAGCAATCAGCAGCTTCTGGCTCCAATTTCCATTGAACGCTGTTATTTTTCAGCCCCTGGTTTAAAAGCTCAGCTGGAGCGCTAATGCCAATGAAGTGCGTCTCTGAAGTGCCGGCCGGGGCCCGAGTGAATCAGTGGCGCTTTTAAGGCCAGTCCAGTCTCCCCGGCTGTTTTTTAATGAGGGTCTCGACTTGTGTGAGGGAACTGAAGGAAAAAAAGACGCCGAGAAAATGTTCATTCTTCTTCCAGCGTAATGGAAGTCTTTCCTTTCTTCTTCCTTAATGGCAGCGTCCACTCGATAATCCCTTGATGCAGCGGTGCGTTTGAAACGCGTGATGTGCGGCTTGGGGCCGATCGGACGCCATTAGCGGAATGAATTGCTCAAACGGCAGGATGAAGAGAAAAGAGGTCTCTCGGATCGTATCGAACCGGGCTGGTGATTATCAGATCGCGTTGCCGTAATGAAGCGAGGTCTACAGAGAGGTCAGGCGCAAATACCTGCTAATCGCTAATTCAGATCCCGTTACATCTTTGTCAGATTTACGTTAATGAAAGTAAAATCATGCACTACTTGAGCAAAAGTATTGGTAAACTTGATTTCTCCAGCCATATGTGGTTCTTCTACAAACTCTTGAAGGTCCATATTTCTAATGGACGTCTTTGGATGCATTCTGTAGCAGGAAATGTTGTATGCTAACCCTAGTAATTTAAGAATTTATGTTTAAAAGTAATCTAAAGGTAAGTGAGCAATTTAAAAACTACTGAAGCATTTAATAATTTGTATATGATCACATAAAAAAAATGCTAATGCTAATAATGTGGATAAAACAAAAAGCTTAAGCATTTTTGCTTAAAAAATTCATCCATTCTATGCTAGCATGCCAGCATCACCTAGCTTTGGTACACTTTACTAGAACCGTGCCTACCATAGTATTTTTCCGCACATTTTCCACACAATACTTTACACTAAACATCGATGGAATCTTCTGGAAAGCCCACAAGCTGTTTATCTACCAGACGTTTCTCCAATAGAAGAGAAGTTTCATAGTCTTGTTGGCTCTTTCTGCTTAGTCAGAGTGAAAAGCCCAGAGTAGTGTTTTAGACAACTGTATTGAATAAATGATACGTGTTCTGTAGAACTGGATGTAAACTGAAGCAGAAAAACACTTTCCAAAGCTGGATGGGAAATTTTTTTACTCCTCTAACAATGATCTACCCAACAAACACCCCCACACCCCCCGAGCCCATCCCTCTGTATTACACGCAGCATCCAATTTGCCTTTTGTGTTGTTGTCTATAATGTAATTCCAATTTCAAACACAGTGCTGTCAGCAAAATGAAAAAATATATACATACAGGTTTATTTGCTGACCCCTGAGTTCTGTACATCAGTGTGTACACAAGCAATCCAATTACATTTACATTTATGGAATTTGGGATGTACAAAAGTGCTCTGAAGTCACAATCAATAAATATAAATCTGATCTTGGCCAAGACCAAGAATGCAATCGTTCTAAAACCCTATAAAAATAGTAAGAAAGTGAGCTAATTTAAGAACTGATAGAAAAGGTTGGTCTTTAGATGGGTTTTTAAAGACTGATAGACTTTCAGGTGTTTGGATGCCAAGTGGAATTTTGGACCATTGGTGGAGGATGGCCCTCAACACTTCTTTTGCTGCTGCAAAATTTTTCTATGTGGGGAAGAAGTATGGTGGTGCACTAAAGGAATGGAGGCATTGGCTGGAAGGAGCTCAGCAACCGTTTTAGGTCATTACTGACCATAACCTGGAATACATCAAAAACCCCAAATGGTTAAACCATCATTAGGGCCCAGTTTTTCACCTGCTTCAACTTTACTGCAACCCATAACTCTGGCACCAAGAACAGCAAAGCGCCATGTCATTATAACCCGGTAAACAAACCACCTACACTGGAATCCATTCTAGTGCCAACTGTAATAATCGCCCCAATCTTTTTGGGAAATAATAGACAAAATACAGCAAACCCAGACCAATTAACTGACTCCCCCTGGCTGTCCTTACACCAAGCAGTGTTTTCCCATCAATCTGCAATCTAAATTCATGGAGTGGGTGTACACCACCCTCATCTCAGGCCACCCAGGTATCCAACACACCACCAAACTGATTCAGAATGCATTCTGGTGGCCCTCAATGTTACCAGACATCAATGGTTATGCCCAGAGTTGCCCAACCTGTGAACAATTCAGGACTTTAGCTCCATTACGGACTGTTAAAGCCACTCCTCATACCACAACGACCATGGTCCCACACTGCTGTAGACTTTGTCACCGACCTCCATAACTCTCAGGGACACACCGAGATATTGTTCATGGTGGATAAATTTTTTAAGGCTTGTAAGTTCATGCCCATGAAAGGCCTCCCCACCTCTATGGACACTGCTAAACTTTTAATCGATAATGTTTTCAAAAACTATGGCCTAACAGATTGGGGGGCACTCAGTTCACCTCTTGTGTGTGGTATTCTTTCTGCAGTCTGCTCAGAATCAACATCAGTCTCACATCAGGATATTATGCTCAGGCAAACGTTCAAGCTCAAAGGGTGAACCAAGAATTGGGATGGTTCTTACAGACTTACTGTGATAAGGAATAGAGGTGGAGTGAGTTCCTCATGTGGGCCGAATATGCCCAAAAGTCAGTGATTCACTCTTCCATCTCAGTCCATTCCAATGCATTCTGGGTTATCAACCACAATTATTTCCATTGTTAGAAAAAACGTCTGATGTCCCTGCCACCATTACATTTTACATTCATTTCAAGTTTCCCTGCTGAAACCCATAGATAAGTCTCCTTTTTTGTGAGATAGATAGATAGATAGATAGATAGATAGATAGATAGATAGATAGATAGATAGATAGATAGATAGATAGAATTTTAGTCCCTAGGCTTGTTCGGTTGTCGTCATGTGACCTATAAATGTAGGTATAAATATAGTGGACGTGGGAAGCAGCCATTCCTGGAGAGCACACACTCAGCTCACGAGGTGTGATTATCATGGCTTACAGCAGCACAACCAGGTTTACTGTGTGTGTGTGTGTGTGTGTGTGTGTGTGTGTGGTGTGTGTGTGTGTGTGGTGTGTGTGTGTGTGCGTTCATGTGTGTGGATCTATGTGTGTGTGTGTCAGGCAATGCTCTGATTTTACCCTATAGTTATGAACATCTCACTAAATCTGAGTCCTTACTTTTCTCTACATGGCTGTAAAATGAAACAAATGAACCCTTGTGCACATTCGCTCCTGTTTGTGTTTACTGGTAATAAAGGGTTCCGTTGAGTTTCATGTAAGAGCCTGTAGGTGTAGATTTTCTATAGCAGTGACTCTGCAGAAGTGCAGGTCCAAATTCCAGGTTTTTATAGTAATATAATGGATCGTTTCTATAGCAACAGATCAGTCACAGGGTGAACACTCCCTGAAAGTAGATTCAAATCCAGTGTTTAACTGTAGATGTGTTCAGGAATGAGATGATTCTGTTCAAATAAAAGAAGGATAAACAAAAAGATAAACAGACAGACAGATAGACAGACAGACAGATGGTAGAAAATATACATGTATGCAAACTGATCATGTATAACATAATGACCATGTGCCTTTAATTGTGTTGGCCCCCTTTTGCTGCTAAAACAGTCCTGACCTCTCGAGCATCAACAGCATGAACTTTTTCAGCAGTTTGAGCTACAGGAGATCGTCTGTTGGATCGGACCACACGGACCAGCCTTCACTCCTCACATGCATTAAAGATCTACGACCCTGTCTCCGGTTCACCACTGTTCCTTGGAGCACTTGTGATAGATTCTGACCACTGCAGACCAGGAACATCCCACAAGAGCTGCAGTGTTGGAGATGCTCTGACCCAGACGTCTAGACGTCACAATTTGTCAAACTCGCTCAAATCCTTACGCCCATTTTTCCTGCCTCTAACCTCAACTTTGAGAACAAAATGTTCACTTGCTGCCTAAATAAATTCCACCCACTAACAGATGCCATAATAAAGAGATCATCAGTATTCTTCACTTCACCATTTATAATGTTTTCATCAGTACTGGACAAAGTACAGTTAAGTTAAAGTTTTCCTTTAAGCCTTCACTTGAGTTAAAGTACAAAAGTATTTGGCTTCAAATGCACTTAAATATCCAAAGTACTAGGATTTATTATGGCTATAACTCAACTCAACTCAACTCAACTCAACTGAAGCTATATTGTGATTTATTTAGTGACGTTCAAGATTCATCTGCACAATTCATTAATTCAACACAATTACAAATAAAAAGTTTAATCGAAATTTTAGATGACGAATGGTTTAAATGTTTTGCATTCACTGAGTTACACAATAAACTGACGCTGCGATGTTTTGGGGGTTAAAACTATTCAGGTGAAAGCAGTATAAAATATTTTGATTTGATAGTGATCAGACAGGAAGTTGTAGCCCCAAGACAATGCAGGGAATTTATATTAAAGAGCTCTTGAGTGTATCCATCTACTGTAACCTCATAGATCCCGCAGTTCATGTGGAGCCATTCTGAGCATGAGCAGTGACAAATGCAACACATTGTGTAAATGATAACAGTGTTTCTCATTGTTGCTTGATCCAGACCTCTGTATTGTATCTCTGAGTGTTCTTCTGCTCAAACACACACAGTTCAGCTCAGTTCCAGCCTTGATAATCAGCCTACTGTGTGTATTATGTGTGCTGAATGTACAGGTCGTGGGATGGGTGTTGAGGAGACTCCAGGGGACTGCATACAAAGATGTGGAGATAAAATTATCCACTGATACATGGACCTTCTATCAATATCATAATGATTAATTGTGCCATTTCTTTACTCTCTTTGTATGACTTCTGCTCCATTACCTTCTCTATCTGTAATTACATATGAATAGATTAGCACACTAGCCATTAGCCATGTGACCTGCTCATGTCAGACTGAAGGTCAGCTGAGGGTCAGTGTGAACATAATCATTACATTATTAAATGTACATTATAAACTGTATAATTAACTACTTATTACCAAAACTCGAGTCAGGCTGTGCACAATGGGTCAGTTTTAAATTGACATGAGTCAGTTCTGAATTCATAAAAGTCCGTTCTAAATCGATGTAAGTCAATTCAAAATTAGAGTCACTTATGAATTGCTATGAGTCAGAACCCAGAAGACATAATTCAGTTTTAAAATTATATGAGAGATATATCATATATACCAGATTAATATGTCAGTACCAAACTGATTGGAGTCAGTACCAGACTGATTAAAGTCAGTACCAGACTGATAGGAGTCAGTACCAGACTGATTAAAGTCAGTACCAGACTGATAGGAGTCAGTACCAGACTGAAAGGAGTCAGTACCAGACTGAAAGGAGTCAGTACCAGACTGATAGGAGTCAGTACCAGACTGATAGGAGTCAGTACCAGACTGATAGGAGTCAGTACCAGACTGATAAGTCAGTACCAGACTGATAGGAGTCAGTACCAGACTGATAGGAGTCAGTACCAGACTGATTGGAGTTAGTACCAGACTGATTAAAGTCAGTACCAGACTGAAAGGAGTCAGTACCAGACTGATAGGAGTCAGTACCAGACTGATTAAAGTCAGTACCAGACTGAAAGGAGTCAGTACCAGACTGATAGAATTCAGTACCAAACTGATAGAATTCAGTACCAGACTGATTAAAGTCAGTACCAGACTGCTAGGAGTCAGTACCAGACTAGGAGATAGTTCTGCACTGAGATGAGGACATGACTGCTTTGTGAAGTATTCATAAATGTAAAAGAATAAGCCCCCCCAACCCCCTTGTTGATGGAATTTGTTTCTTCTGGGTTTTGTAAAGTTTGTATTTTTTTCATGTTCTGGTTGTTAAACATGTTTATGTCTGTGTCTTTAAAAAGCCGCAACTCTACAGACAGGAGTTATTAGAGGAAGAGCGTGAGAGTGCGGGATGCGGAAGTGCAGGTTTGTTTTGCTGACTGGAAAGAGGTTTGAAATAAAATGAACCATATACCTTCATTTCAACACCAAAAAAAGAAAACCTGCCCCAGAGTTTAGTCTCCACACTTTTACTCACTTCAGATCAAAGCTGTTGACTCATTCACATTTCCAATTATTTTATTCTCCATTCCATTATTTCTGTAGCAGGTTGACTTTCACAGCAGTGACACACTCTGCAGGTGTGTGTGTGTGTGTGTGTGTGGAGGTTCCTCAGCTTCATACACAGATCCGGTTCTAGTGTTGAGACGTTGTACAGGTGGCAGGTCTGGAATGGAAACGCAGCGAGATCAGCTGCCTGGATTTGCACTGGCAGAGGGGGAAATGGCCTGTTTGGGGAACAAATTCATAAAGCTTTTATGTATGTATATATTCATGGGAAACGGAGAAGTAAAACGGCTCCTATTGTCCGCCTTCATGTTGATTCTGCATAATGCAGGAGGTTTTATCGCTGCCTCATTACTGAACGCATCCTCCGTGTCCATGGTTTTAGATACGTAGACTGTAGGACGAGGCGACCGGACCGGACCGGACCTGCGGAGATCTGAGTGCCTCGGCTTCACTGTTCATTAGAGAGAGAATCATCAAAAGTGGCACTTGCACAAACAAGGCTTATTTTTTTCTATTTTGCTTAATGCATAAATAGCTGCAAATATTTCCCTCCTGCTGGAATGGAGGCGTATTCATCATTATGGGATACGTTTTGTATTCAAGTTTTGTAAATATTTTCTTTATGCATGCAAAATGGAAGTGTATTTATGGACTAATTTGCACTGATGCTAGAAGAACTAACAATTCCGCAAGTTTGTTGCTTTGGGAATAGAGAAGGATTAGCATAGTGAGATTAGCATGGTGAGATTTGCATGGTAAGATTTGCATGGTGAGATTAGTATGGTGAGATTAGCATGGTGAGATTAGCATGGTGAGATTTGCATTGAGATTAGCATGGTGAGATTAGCATGGTGAGATTTGCATGGTAAGATTAGCATGGTGAAATTAGCATGGTGAGATTTGCGGTGAGATTAGCATAGTGAGATTAGCATGGTGAGATTAGCATGGTAAGATTAGCATGGTGAGATTTGCATGGTAAGATTAGCATGGTGAAATGAGCATGGTGAGATTTGCGGTGAGATTAGCATGGTGAGATTAGCATGGTGAGATTAGCATTGTGAGATTAGCATGGTGAAATTAGCATGGTGAGATTTGCATGGTGAGATTAGCATGGTGAGATTAGCATTGTGAGATTAGCATGGTGAGATTAGTTTCAATATGTTTTATAGAAAAATGGCACTAGATACAAGAATAAATATTGATGATGAATATTATAAACAAAACACAAGTTTACCTCTGCCAGGAGGTTAAAACATGTCTATAGATGCAGCCTTCAAAATAATAATGACCCCAAATAAAAAAAATGACAGAATAAAAATGTTCTAAGAAGCATGAAGATAAAAGATATGATATTTACTGTATATTGTATAAAGCTTTATTCTTTTCAAATGTTTGTAAATAAATTAAACACCATCAATTCCATATCATAATTGTTGCCTCTGCCAGGAGGTTATGACCTTATATAAATGTCAAAACATGATAATGACCACAATAAAAATCCATATAAGTACCTGAACCACATGTTCTTGCATCATAAATTCATCAAATTCTTTAGGTTTCAGATAATTTTCTTGCAAAAACATGGTTGCCAGAAGGTTAAATTCTGAGATCACCCTGGATATTTTGTATCTTTTTGGAAAAAGAAGATATCAACCTGTTACCACATGGTTGGAGATGTGTATAGGATGTCTTCCAGCAAGATAATGCCCCTGTGCACAAAAGCAGAACCATGAAGAAATGCTTTCCATGAGCATAAGATGTTTTGCTTTGTGTTCTTTTTGTACGTTTCAGTCTACATTTAGTCTTTTTTAGTCTCTTCTGGGAAGATGCTCCACTGGATTTTGTGAAGATTTCTGTAGATATATTCGGCCATGACGATGAATGGATCTGGGGTGCAGTCAGTGTTCATCTCCAAGGTGTTCAATTGGGTTTATAGAAGGAGATTTTTACATCTTCCAACCCATGAAAAGCACATCTTCATGGAGCTGGCTTTGTGCACATGATTTGCATTGTCATGCTTGGAAGAACCACATATTGGTGGAAAAGTCAGGTGTCTCGTGGTTTCATATCACAGTGGAGAATTGGGATCTTCTAGAAAATTGAGAAAGACATTTATGACGACAATATGCATCTAAAAGCATTTCACAATCACAAGGAGAGTTTGATTCAGATGTCCATATCTTTAGTACTCCATATGAAATCCTATCTATAGGACCTGGCGTTTCTCCTCATGAGCACATTTGTATCTGTTCTAAATGAACCTTAAATTAATACTTTCAAGTTTTTAATACTCTAATCAACATTAGCATGGACAGATATTAATGCAAATGTATGCAAATGTATGTTTATTATTAGTGAAACCATAGAGCATGTACAACATAGAGCAACTAGACATGTTTCAAAGGTCATAGATGTATTTCAAAGAACTTGTTCATGTCTATAAGACACATGAAAAAAAGGACATAGATATACCAGTTTCCCAATTACTACTCTTTCTCTGCACTGAACAATTTATTTACTTACACAAGCCTGTTAACATTTTCAGATGACAGAGCAGCTCATAAAAATACTCTTGTAAATATTGTCAATTATGGTGTTTTAAATCATCCGGACCCCAAACGAAAATTTTTGCTATGTTTCCACATGGATGCATTTAATTGCCGGATGTGCGCATCATGGCGGATTGTGGTGCTGATTTGAGGCGCATCAGTACAACAAATGTTTAGTGATTAAAAATTATTTTGTTAATTTGATTATATCCGATGAAAGGACGTCGTGAATAAATGTGTTGAATTGAAGTTTTTAATTTTGCCTTATATAATTATACATTGATTTATTTTTGTAATAAAATTAGTGAAACAGAAACGCACACTGCGTTAATCGTGGGTGAATAAAATTAGTGCCGTTGAAATGAATTTACGTTTTTTATTTATATATATATAATAATACCTTGTTTGGTGCAAGAACATGAATCATGATTTTGCTTCCTGTCATTTCATAAAGAAAAAAAAGATCTCCGAGAGCCTTGAGTTAGATCAGCTCGAGAGACCTTTCAAAGCCTTGCTATTAAATATTGATGAGATGTAACAGTGTGGCGGGATTTTATCGACTGGGCCTCGGCGTAAAGGCTAATCAGGAACCGCCGCCTCCATCACTTTCCCTTAAACATTCATTTGCCTGTGTTATTTTTTTCTGTGCACTGGTTCTGTGTTGTGTAGATTTCGACCTCCAGGCAAAACATGTTTTTGTATCCATGCATAGAATTACATTATAATTTGGCCTGAAAATATAAATATTTCAACAAATAAAGATCTTGCTTACTTTGTATTTGGCCAAAAAAATCAAGGATTTCTGTTTAACATATACTCAAAATATAAAATATGCTTAAAAATATTAGGACACGTGACTTTTTTCAGCCATATGGGGTTCTTTTACAAACTGTTACCACAAATACGGAGGTACACAATTGTATAGGACGTCTTGGGATGCATTTGGTAGCAGGAAATTTGCCCTTTACTTGAACTAGGAGACTTAAACCTGTTCCAGTCAAGTCAAGTCAAGTCAAGTTTATTTCTATAGCGCTTTTCACAACAGACATTGTCTCAAAGCAGCTTTACAGAAATCAACAGTCAAAGTGAATGGTGCGTATTTATCCCTGATGAGCAGTCGTGGCGACTGTGGCAAGAAAAAACTCCCTTAGATGTTATGAGGAAGAAACCTTGAGAGGAACCAGACTCAAAAGGGGAACCCATCCTCATTTTTTCCAGCATGATGTGCACAAATCCGGCTCAATGAAGATCTGATTTACATGGTTTGGAGTGGAAGATCTCCTGCTATTAACCCTACTGAAAACCCTTGTGGATGAATGAATCTCGACAAATCTAAACAAAATTTAGTACAACAGCTTCCCAGAAGAGTGGAGCTCAGTATAAAAGCAAATTGAGGGAATAAGAATTTGAATGGGAATCGAAATGGGATGTTCAAAAAAGCACTTACCAATGATCTGGAGCACATCACTCAGCAGGTAATAAACCCGTTAGGGGTCCTGACAGCAGATCATCCGTCTCCAAACATCCCTGTCCTCTACATCTGCCTCTTTCAAAACACAAACTACTTGCATGTCTTCCCTCACCAAATCCATAAACGTTCTCCATGGTCCTCCTCATTTCCTCCTTCATGGTGGCTCCATCCTCAGCATTCTCCTACCGATATACCCCATGTCCCTTCAAACCGCTCAATCTCGTAATGCTAACGACGGATGCGTCCCTCACAGGGTGGGCAGTGGCAATGAGTGGTCATTCCGCCCAAGGTCTATGGGAAGGGCACCATCTACTTTGGCACATCAATTGCCTAAAGATGGTGGCCGTGCTTCTAGCGTTAAAGCATTTTCTTCCGGACCTTAGAGATCACCACGTGCTGATCCATACAGACAACACCTCGGTGGTTTCTTACATCAACCGTCGAAAAAGTCTGTGCTTGCACCACCTGTACAGACTGGTGTACCAGATCCTCCTGTGGGACCTGAGGTTGCACAGCTCTGCAGTTCTGGCCTCTTCACTGCGGTGTTAGAGACCATTCTCCACTCCAGAGCCCCCCCCCATGAGGAGATTGTATACTAACAGATGGCATCTGTTCTGCTTGTGGTGCAATCACCACCAGCTGGATCCAGTCCACTGCCACAGTTGGCTCAGTGCTGGATTTTCTCCGTCCACCCTAAAAGTCTATGCATCCGCCATTTCGGCATGTTGTGCATATCATCTCTGAGCAGAGACGCTCTTGTTATGCATTTTCTTCGTGGAACCTGGAGGCTGAGGTCCCCGGTGCGACCGAGAGTGCCTGAATGACGCCTGGCCATCGTTTTAGGGACTTCCTCTGAGTCCCCATTTGAGCCTCTGGCCAAGGCATCTTGGCATCTCTCTATCAACACTGCGTTCTTGTTGGCCATTTGCTCTCTTAAAAGAGTAGGGTCTACAAGCTCTTTCTGTGGCCCACTCCTTCCTGGAGTTTACTGGAGTGCCCTTTTTTTTGCCCCAAGGTGCCCTAGGTCATCCCATGACCTGTAAGGTGGCACACTGGACACCGAGGTCCATAGGACAGGTCCCTGGAGAAAGTCTGACCGACTGCTCATCGGCTACGGCCCTCCGAGGAGAGGCATCCCTGACAATACGAAGAGCCTTAGCAGATGGATCACTGATGCAATCGCGTCATTATATGAGTTTTCTGGTCTCCCCGCTCCTTTTGGGGTCAGAGCTCACTCCACCCAGAGTGTAGCTGCCTCAATGGCTTAGTTCTTTGAAGTACCCCTCCATAACATTTGCAGTCCTGCTGGCTGGTCCACCCAGCTGTCCTTCGTCCGGTTCTAAAACCTGGACCACAGTGCCCCTTCTGGCCCCTCTGTCCTTCGACCTAGCTGTGCTTATACACGCTAGTCAGGGACTAATCAGTCTGGTGTGATTGGACACTTGCTTTTATACTTCCTGGTCGTGACGTCACCCTGCCGGTGATGGCCAGTGTCCAATTTTTGACAGATTACACACATTATTTCAGAGCGTGAACAGTCAGGCACGTTCCCAAAGCATTTTGACACAGTGTCTCGTTCCCTCAGGGAACTGGGGTTACATACGCAACCTAGAGAAGTTCTTGTCTAAATCTTTCTGGACCTAAATGTATAATAGTTTTTCATATTGAACATATTGTGTTTATTTTAGAAAGATTTAATCTCAGGGCTGTTGATCTCAGTTCATGGTTGAAACACTACATTATGTTTCCTCTGAAGAAGGTTTAATGAATCTGGAGAAGATCAAGTGATATTACATAAAGGGTTAGAAAACTTATATCTTTATTCTGCTGTGGTTTTTAATGGATGAAGTGTACAAATTAATCCAGACCGTCCTGTCTTTCGTCCATAGGTCAGAACATAAACGTTCTCCTTACATCCCAGTTCACACTTCATCTAATGACTATGGTGTTCCTCCTCCTTCTCCACACTGATCCTGGTTTTGTGCTTTTGTATCTTTATCTGTATCATTTCACACTCTGTAATTAATCCCCAGTGAATTTTCTTTTTACAATCTTCCCGAGCTCACAGGCCGAGGATAACGATAAAAAACACGTATTTTGTGTTTATCTTTCTCGTGGGATGGAAGTCTGTGGTGAGAAGGTGAAGATTAACGCCGTGCTGTCGTTTTAGATTCAGACTCCGACCATGCTGTAAACTTTCCGAGCTAATAAACGGAACATGATGGAAGATTTATTGCTAATATATTTCACTTAGAAGCAGTGTGTGTGTGTGTGTGTGTGTGTGTGTGTGTGTGTGTGTGTGTGTGTGTGTGTGTGTGTGTGTGTTTTCATGACTCAGAGATTGCACAGAGAATCGATGAGAACGCTGTGGAGGTGAAGATGTGATGGATCGAGTCTCAGCTTAGGGTTTTTAGTAAAAGAATGATGTACAAGCATAAAAAAGTGAAACCGGTTGTATTCTTAAAGCAAACAACTTTCCCAACTGTTGGTAAAAAGTTGCAAGGCACAGACAGACAGACAGAAAACCAGACAGACAGCAAACAGATAGACAGACAGACAAACAGGCAGATAGATAGACAGACAGTCTGACAGACAGACAGACAGACAGACAGACAGACAGACAGACAGACAGACAGACAGATAGAGAAATAGTCAGATAGTTATAGAAAACAAAAAGACAGACAGAGATATCGACTGAGAAAAATAGAGAGATAAAGACAGACAGACAGGCAGACAGACAGACCAACAGACAGAAAAAGTTAGAAAGACACAGACAAATAGGTAGTTAGATAGACAGACAGATAGAGAGATAGTTAGAAAGACAGACAGACAGACAGACAGATCGAGACAGATCGAGAGTTAGTTAGATACAGTAGGTAGTTTGCTTGTTTACATGGAAATATTTTACTGTTAAATCCAAGACTTTGTTTACGTGTATATGCGAAAACATTCTATCCGACTTTGGAAATCGTATCGTTTTCACTGCAACAGCATCTTCTTGAGGATCTGTGGGACATTTATGGAAGGAGTCTCTAGTGTCAGGCTCAGTGATAGAATGAATGCTCCTAGCTGCTATAACATAAGTGATAACAGGAAGTACCTTGTTTTGTTCCACAAAAATGCACTGGAATAATTAGAACATTTATTATTTATTTAAAATAGGAAATTATAATAGTAATAAAACACTTAAGGACGTGTTATTCAGAAAAACTTCAGCGTTCAGGCAGCAATTCTGTTTCATCCCATGCTGATTTTTTGACTGTTTCTTGTTGTTTTTGGGCATTTTAAGAGCATTTGAATAACATTTGTGATGTTTTTAGAACTCATCATCATTCCGACAACAGTACAGTGTTTATTTTCTGTACAGCAGCAGCTCTCTGGATCTACATTGTGAAAGAAAGCATACTAATAAGGCACACCACTTGAGGTACCTCACTCCTTCCACTCCTCCTGTATCATTAAACTCAGCAACCTTTATCCCAAAGGTCTATCACGTGTGATCACCAGCCCCCCGAGAGCCTCCGCTAATCAACTGCTAATCCGGATCAGAGTGCAGGTCGTTCTCCTCGACTCCAGACCTCATGATCCGTGGATCGGCCCCATGGGGAATCAGGCCAGCAAACACACGGCTGTGGGGCAACAGCAGATAAAGAGCTCAGCTCCAGCGGGAAAACAGATCGATATCTGCTTTATTGATTCACATCTCTGAATGTAAAACAGGTGGAGACAGAGGTTTGAAAAAACAAGCTAATGTGGACAGCTGGGGAGGATGATTACAGAGATTACAGAGCATCAAGTGATAATACAATGCCTTCAGAAAAACCCTGTGTTTATTACACTGTTTTATTGGATTATTGCGTTCCAGACATGGTATAGTAAAAATGCTTCTAAATTATTATTATTATTATTATTATTATTATTATTATTATTATTATTATTATTATTATGACTACTACATTATCATTTCATTAAAAACAGGAATTGGAAAAGGGCATCTGCTAAATGCTGTAATTGTAAATGTAAACAGAGCAAATAGGACCAAATTTGTATAAGAATCTCACTGCAATTATCGATAGAAAAATAAAATACAAATGAACAGGTTGAGATCGACAAACAGAAAACAGACAGATGGACAGAGAGACAGATAAACAGACAGTCAGAGAGATAGTTGGATAGATGCAACAGACAGACAGTCAAACAGAGAGACAGATAGATAATTAGGATATTTATCAAGATAAACAGAGAGATCATTAGACAGTCCGATTGTTATTAAGATAGACAGAGAGATCGTTAGAAAGGCGGACAGACAAACAGAGAGAGATAGTTAGATGTCTGAAAGACAAACTGAGAGATATTTAGACAGACAGATGGACATACAGACACATGGAGAGATTGTTAAACAGACAGACAGATAAAAGGACAAATAGATAGGTAGATAGTAAGTCAGACAGTCACTCAGAAAGACAGACAGACAGAGAATTAGATAGACAGAGTCAGACAGAGGTAGAGTTAGACAAACAAGCAGTTAGACAGACACAATGATAGGTAGTTAGATAGACAGACAGTCAGACAGACAAACAAACAAAGCAACAGACAGGCAGGCAGGCAGATAAAAAGATAGTTAGATAGACATAAAGACAGATAGTAAGATAGACAGACAGACAGACAGACAGACAGGGAGGGAGGGAGGTAAAAGTTTTTTAGCTCTCTCTTTAACAGCAGGTGAGAACTTGGCCAGCAGGATCCATATCTGCTCTCCAAGACCGCTTTGAATGCACTGACTGGGACATGTTCAGGGAAGCTGCACACCCGTCACACACACTTTTCACCCTCCTGCCATCAGGAAAGCGGTTCTGAAGCATTCAGGCCTCACATTTAGACTTTGCAACAGTTTCTTCCCTCAAGCCACCAGGCTTCTCAACACAGAACTGAACTGAACCTCACACACACATACACACACAAACACACACACACTCAACTGTGTGACTGATCTGTACAACCTGGACTTAACACACACTCGTACTCACTTCACCCATCCATGTCTTCAGCACCACGCATATTATATCACTTTATTATTACAAACTGTTTACATGCCATTTTTGCATGTTTATGACTGCTGCTATTGCTGTTTTGCACAAACCCTTTTGTTTAATTACAAGGTTCACTCCTGTACTCAGTTCTCTTTTACACACCACACTGTGTAATATACAGCGGGTTTACTAGTCTTGTGTTGTCTTACACTGTCTTGTGTTGTGCATTGTTTGCTCCAGGTTGCACACGATGCACTTTATGAGGCAAAGACACTTAGTTCAATTCAATTGAATTCATTTTTATGTGTATAACGCTTTTAAGAATGAGCATTGTCTCCAAGCAGCTTTACACAGAAAATGTGGTGATTAAAAGTGAATAATAAGTAAGTTTGTCCTTGATGAGCGAGCCAGTGGCGTCTGTGGCAAGGAGAAACTCCGAGATGGCATAAAGAAGAAACCTTGAGAGGAACCAGACTCAAGAGGGAACCCATCCTCATCTGGACACTTACTAGTCCTGAGCTCTGTGTTTTCTGTTATGTAGCTTTATGTTGTTTATGTAGCACCAGGGTTCAGGAGGAACCCATAGAAACTCCGCATAACAGCAGCTGCGATCCACTAAACATTACACTTTACTCCAGCAGGTGTGAACTGATCAAAATATCACATCATTTTCTGCTTGAGATTACTTCACTAACATTAACACCTTATAATTACAAGACTTACACTTGTGAAGTCACATGTAACGTGACATTAAAAACACAATGTCCTTACAGTAGCCATGAGGGTTCTATCAGAAGGTACTGTTTTAAAAAAGAAAGGCTGAACGACAGATAGATCATAGACAGTTAATGTAAAGTACAGGATGAGATTTAATAAAGACTTTAATGAAGTGTAAATCTGAAGGTCAGAAGTGATGAAGGTCTGGAGCTGCTGTGAAGAATAAAGACCCTTTGAAACTCACACACACACACACACACACACACACACACACACACACACACACACACACACACACACACACACACACACACACACACACAGCTACAATAATGAGATCATGCTGGTTTAATGAGCAGAAGTGTTTTTGTTACCTCTATGGAGCTGTTATTAGTGGTTTCAGGTTTTGTTGTTGTTGTTGTTGTTGTTGTTGTTATTGTTGCACTTCAACTAGAGAGACATTGAGACTAAATGTGAAATAGGATGTTTATAAGGAGCACATAGCAATCGTATTGTCGGGTGTCGAAGAAGGAAAAAAAGGAGTATAAGAATCTCACTGCAATTATGCACAGAAAAATAAAATACAAATAAACAGGTTGCGATAGACAAACAGAAAAGACAGACAGAGGGACAGACAATCAGAGAGATAGTTAGATAGATGCAACAGACATACAGTTAAACAGAAAGACAGCGAGAGAGTTCGATAGACAATAGATAGACGAGAAACAATTAGACAGTCAGACTGTAAGATAGACAGAGAGATTGTTAAAAAGGTGGACAGACAACGGGAGAGAAAGAAAGAGAGAGTTTGTTAGATAGAAGGACCGACAGATATACAGACATATATTTAGATAGACAAAACAGACAGACAAACAGAGAGATAGTTAGACAGACAGACAGACAGATAAACATACAGACAGACAGACAAGACACACAGACACAGAGATAGACAGACAGATAGACAGACAGACATACAGACAGACAGACAGACAGACAGACACAGAGATAGACAGACAGATAGAGAGACACACAGACAGACAGACAGACAGACAGACAGACAGACAGACAGACAGACAGACAGACACAGAGATAGACAGACAGACAGATAGACAGACAGACAAACAGACAGACAAACACAGAGATAGACAGACAGATAGACAGACACACAGACAGACAGACAGATAGACAGACAGACACAGAGATAGACAGACAGATAGACAGACACACAGACAGACAGACACAGAGATAGACAAACAGACAGACAGACACAGAGATAGACAGACAAACAGGAAGACAGACAGTCACAGAGACAGACAGACAGACAGACAGACAGACAGACAGACAGACAGACAGACACAGAGATAAACAGACAGACAGTCACAGAGATAGACAGACAGAGAGATAATTAGGTGTTCTTATCACTAAAGAGTATTTAGTTCATTATTATTTCAGAAAATAAAGGGCCATGGTAACTCAGTTAATCAGGCCATGCCCCCCCCAAAGCCCATCTATGCCATAGCTGTCACATGACACCTCTAATGATCTAATACGATTGATGATTATATCTGAGCGCAGTGCAGAGTTTGAGTCTGAGTCAGTGAGTAAGTATTGCTATTAGGGGGACAAGCACTAAGAATGCCTTTATAAACAGATTATAATGCAAAAAATGTACTGCAGGGGGAATATTTCCTCCTAAACCATATGCTGTAGGGTGTGACTCATCCGGATGGGGTGTGTGTGTGTGTGTGTGTGTGTTGTGTGTGTGTGTGTGTGTGTGTGTGTGTGGTTGTGTGTTTTCCATTACCCTGTTTCCTCCCATAAAGCTATGACGCTGTCCAGGCCCAAGTCACGTAGATACGTACAAGACGGTTTGTTAATAAGAGGACTGGTTGTGTGTGTGTGTGTGTGTGTGTGTGTGTGTGTGTGTGTGTGTGTGTGTGTGTGTGTGTGTGTAATAACTCTATGATGGGAAGTGATCAGCGAGATTTGTCTCCCATATGCTGATTAATCCCCCTCTGCTGCTTGGTTTTCTGGCCAGCGTTTCCATATTTTCGACGGCAGGGAAGACGGGATGAATTCCGTGACAGCGTGCTGAGCGCATGTCGGAGCTGGGAGCCGGGATTTAGACTTGGAGACTTGGGAAACCAGAGACGGTGTAGTGAGCAGAGGATGGAATGAGAAATAGGCTGTGAGCAGATGGAAAATTTGGAGGTGATAAAAGAAAAAAAACATGTTGCATGTGTGGTAGTGTGAAGCAGACTGCTGCACTTCATTTTTTTTAAGAAGCCTTAAAAAGATTTGCAAAGGCAACACAAGGGTCCCTCAACCGCCAACAATGCTAATCCTTCTTCTGCTAATGCCTGTGAATTATGTCGTCAAGTGGCTCTTGTCCATTTCAGCCATATTTAGTAGAGTACACAATGAAATAAAAGAAGGGACCAAGGTGCTCCATGTAACAATATAAATGAACTCAAGATGATTACTTATAGTGCACATGTTCAAACAACATTCAGTATGGATATCCATTGAGGTTACTCTGGGTTACTGATCAGAAAGTAGGTGGTTTAAGCCCCAGTATTGCCTAATACACTTTTGGTGCCCTTCATCAACCCCAGTAAAAATCTGTGCTCCAGGGGTGCTGTAACATGCCTGACCTTGCGCTCTGACCCCAGCTTCCTACATTACTGAGATATGCAAAGAAATATTTGAATAGAATAGCATTTATTTGTCACATATACATTACAGCACAAGGAAATTCGTTCTTCGGATATTCCAGCTTGTTTAGAAGCTGGGGTCAGAGCGCAGGGTCGGCCATGATACAGCGCCCCTGGAGCATAGAGGGTTAAGGGCCTTGATCAAGGGCCCAAGAGTGGCAGCTTGGCGATACCGGGGCTTGAACCCCCGACCTTCCGATCAGTAACCCAGCACCTTAACCACTGGAGCTACCACTCCAGAATAAAATATTAATAAAAGTATACAAAAATTGTCCATTTAATTAATACTGTACATGTTGTGGAGCTTTGTTGAGGGACCAGGTGAGGGTCAGTGCCAGGGGAACAACAAGGAATTCTTGCGAATCTTCATGGAGGAACCTGAAGTAAACGACCCTCTCTCATTCATATTCAGAAACAGGTTGTTGCCTTCACACCAGCTGGCTTGTCGTTCTTGCTAAGGATATCCATCATGGTCATAGATTTAATTGATGATTCGAGCAGTTCTGAGCAAACATCAGAAGACTGAGCAAACATCTCTGGGGGGCCCCAGTACTCAGTATGGTGGTGCTGGAAGTCCTGCTTCTGATACAGATTAAATGAAGTCCATTTGAAGAGGAATGTGTTCAGGTCCAACTTGCTTACTTTTCAGATCGAGTGTTGAGAAGTGGTCTTTGAACAGAATTTAATCTTGAGTGTCCTTATTGTTCAGGTGAGTGGGGGAAAGATGGAAAGGGGTAGATATGACAGTTAGGTTGATATGCAAAATGCAGTGGTTCCAGAGAAAACAGCAGGGTCTAAATATGCCTCATGAGAAGCACTTCATGACAATGAGCATAAGTGCAATGGGTGGTTACTTACTGATGCATGTCACTGATGACTTCTTAGCATGGGGATGATGGGGTGCTCTTTAACTATGGTGGAATGATACTTGAATGATACAATAATACTTCACTGGGAGATTCAGAAGATGTCAGTTGGAACATCTGCAGTTAGTCTGAACCTTTTCTGAGCCCTCTGCCAACTAACCTTTCTGAAGGTCGACTTTGCATAGAGCTTTCCTCACATGGACCATTAAGGTGAAAGAGAACCCTGTCATTCTTTATGGAGTAACACAGGAGCTTTGAGGATTTAGATTTGGATTCTATGTCAACAGTCTGCTACACTAATTTAGGACTACAGTTTGCATCTGATCACCATCACTGCACACCTCAACATTTAACTCTAATGAATACACATTTAGTGCCACCCGGATGAGGATGGGTTCCCTCTTGAGTCTGGTCTTTCCTAAGGTTTCCTTCTTATGCCATCTCATGGAGTTGTTTATTGCCACAGTCACCTCTGGCTTATTTTTACTTATAAAGAACAAACGTATTCATTCGTTATTGCCACATTATCTGAGTAAAACTGTTTTGAGCCAATGTCTATTGTTAAAAGTGCTATAAAAATAACATACATTTAATTAAATTGAAATGAATAGACAAGAGACGCAGCAACCAATTGGATGAAAGACCTAGTAGATGTGTGGCCAAGAGACTCAGGAACCAAGTGGCCAAGAAATCCAGCAGATGAGTAGTCCAAAGAACAGTAGATGATGGCTAATAATTCCCAGCAAATAAAAGGTTTAAAAAGCCAGTAGATGAGTGGCCAAGAGATCCAGCAGATGAGTGGCCAAGGTAGTTCCAGCTTATTTAAATTCATTTGCAAGTCAAATTGCAGTTAAAATGGCCAAAAGCAAACAATAAAACAAACAATTTCTCATCCCAATTCAAAGCTGTACATCTGCTCTACAATCTTTGGTGCTGAATATGTGAAGCCCACCCAGGAGCAGATGGTGAGGATATCAGTAGGAAATTAAACTCCTGGTTAATGGTCTCATGGTTTATCAGTTTTGTGTCTGTGTTTAATGGGGCTCATATTGTACAGGTCATGGGGTGAACATTTCTTTATCTTTTTCTCTAATGTAAAACACAAAAGACTATAGAGAAACAGACTTGGCAACAAAACATATTTTGTAGATGTGGTAAATCCTTCAGAGTGGAGTTTAGTTTTAGGAACAGAAAGCTATATATCTGCAGCAACACGTATTTAGGAAATATGTTCTGGATATAAATCCATGGGAAAGGCTGGGTGGATTTATTCTGGAGTGAAAGTGATGTCTAATTACAAACAGCTTTAACACCTGCTTTAACCTGCGAATTGATACATAGACACATGATTGGATAACAAGAGATATGTACAGTATGTATAAATAGACAAAGATTATGGTGGATGGATAAATGGATGAATGAATGAATGAATTTATGAATGGGATGGATATCAGGATGAAGAGATGTATGGAGAGATGAATGAATAAATAGACACATGGATGGATGGATGGATGGATGGATGGATGGATGGAGAGATGTATAAATAAATAGACACATGGATGGATGGATGGATGGATGGATGGATGGATGGATGGATGGATGGATAAATATACACATGGATGGATGGATGAATCGATGGATTAGCTGGATGGATGGATGGATGGATGGATGGATGGACGGACGGACGGACGGACGGACGGACGGACGGACGGACGGACGGACGGATGGATGGATAAATTGATGAATCAATTAATTAATAGAGGGGTGGATACAAAAGCACACAAATAGATGGATGGATGGATGGATATATAGATACACAGTCACATGAATGAATAGATAGATTTATAGTACATAGATGGATAAATGTACATATAAATGGATGGATGAATGGATGGATACACATGTATATGTATGAATAGATGCATAAATAAATAGGCACAAATGGATACATAGAAAGTTACATACATGGATTGATAGATGATAAAGATATATAGTTGGCTTGATGGATGGATGGATGGATGGATGGACAGATACATGGATAAGAGATGTATGGACAAACAGACTCATGGATAGATAGATGAATGAATACATGGATACCCCTGGATGAATAATAATAATAATAATAATAATAATAATAATAATAATAAGAGAAGAAGAAGAAGAAGAAGAAGAGAAAGAAGAAGAAGAAGAAGAAAATAAAGATGTCTACAGAGACAGCAGGAGAAGGAGAAGTGGTGGAACTATGACTGGTAAAAGTGAGAGAGGGAGCTGATATGATGGAGAGGAGAAAGGTAGAGATGTTGTGTGTTCAGTAAACCAAGTGGAAAGGGAGTAAGAGCAGGAACATTGGAGGTGTTTAAACTGTTCTATCATGGTGTGAAGGGAAAAAAATGGTGTAGGGGGGATTCTGAAGGAAGAGTACATTAAGTGTGTAGTGTAGGTGAAGAGAGTTTCTGATACGGTGATGATCGTGAAGCTGGAAGATGAAGGGATGATGATAAATGTCATCAGTGTTTATGCTCCACAAGTTGGCTGTGAGATGGAGGAGAAGGAAAGATTCTGGAGTGAATTAGATGAAGTGGTAGAAGGTGTAGGAATGAAAGATTGGTGATTGGGGCAGACTTTAATGGTAATGTAGGTGAAGGGAACAGAGGTGATGAGGAGGTGATGGTAGGTATGGTTTTAAGGAGAGGAATGCGAAAGGGCAGATGGTGATAGATTTTGCTAAAAGGATGGAAATGGCAGTGGTGAACACGTATTTTAAGAAGGAGGATCATAGGATGACATATAAGAGTGGAGGAAGGTCCACACAGGTGGACTATGTTCTATGTAGAAGATGAACCTGAAGGAGATTGGAAACTGTAAAGTGTTGCCAGTGGACAGTGTAACATCAGATAGTGGTCTGTAGGATGGTTTTGGAGGTGAAGAAGAAGAGGACAAGAGTAAGGACTGAAAGAGGAATAAGATGGTGGAAACTGAGGGAGGAAGACTGTAGTGTGAGGTTCAGGGAAGAGGTCAGACAGAGGCTCAGTGGTGGTGAAGAGGTGCTGGATGATTGGGCAACTACTGCAGAAGTGATAATGGAGACAGCTAGAAAGGTATTTAGTGTGACATCTGGAAATAGAAAGGAAGACAAAGAGATGTGGTGGTGGAATAAGGAAGTGCAGGAGAGCATAAGGAGAAAGAGCTTGGAGAAACAGAATTGGGATCGACAGAGTGATGAGAAAAGTAGCCATGAGAACAAGGAGATGCAGCAGCAGGTAAAGAGGGATGTGGTGAAAGCCAAGGAAAAGGCATATGAGGAGCTTTATGAGAAGTTGGACTTTAAGGAATTAGAAAAGGATTTGTAGCGATTGGCCAGGCAGAGGAACCGAGCTGGGAAGGATGTGCTGCAAGTTAGAGCAATAAAGGATGAAGATGGAAATGTGTTGACTAATGAGGAGAGTGTATTAAGAAGATGGAGGGAGGATTTTGAGCAGCAATGAGAAAAATGAGAGAGAGAAAGAAGGTTGGATGGTGAAGATGGTGAAGCAAGAAGTGAACAGGATTAGTAAGGAGGAAGTGAGAGCAGCAATTAAAAGAATGAAGAGTGGAAAGTTGACATATCAGCTGATCAGATGACATACCAGTAGAAGCATGGAGATGTTTAGGAGAGATGGCAGTGGAGTTTTTAAACAAGTTGTTTAACAAGATTTTGGAAGACTGAGGAATAGAGAAGAAGTGTGCTGGTACCGATCTTTAAGAATAAGGGAGATGTGCAGACCTGCAGTAACTACAGGGGAATAAAGTTGCACATCATGAAGTTATGGGAAAGAGTAGTGGAAGCCAGGCTGAGAGAAGAGGTGACCATCGTTAGCAACAGTATGGTTTCATGTCGAGGAAGAGCACCAAAGACGCATTATTTGCTTTGAAAATGTTGATGGAAAAGTATAGAGAGAGACAGAAGGAGTTGCATTGTGGATTTGTGGATTTATAGAAAGCGTACGACAGGGTGGAGAGAGAGGAGTTGTGGTACTGTATGAGAAAGTCTGGTGTGTCAGAGAAGTATGTGAGGGTGGTGCAGGACATGTATGAGGACAGTGTGACAGCAGTGAAGTGTGCAGTAGGAACGACAGACTGGTTCAAGGTGGAGCTTGGACTGCACCAAGTATCGGCTCTGAGCCCTTTCCTGTTTGCAGTGGTGATGGACAGGTTGAAGGACGAAGTCAGACAGGAGTCTCCCTGGACTATGATGTTTGTGGATGATATTGTGATTTGTGGTGAGAGTAGTGACCAGGTGGAGAAGAGCCTGGAGAGGTGGATGTATGCACTGGAGAGAAGAGGAATGAAAGTCAGTAGGAGTAAGACAGAGTACATGTGTGTGAATGAGAGGGAGGGCAGTGGAGGAGTGCGGTTGCAGGGAGAAGAGGTGGAGAAGGTGGAGGCTGAACTCCTCCACCTTCTCCACCTCTTCTCCCTGCAACCGCACCCCTGGGGTCAACAGTGTAAAGTAATGGAGAGTGTGTTAGAGAAGTGAAGAAAAGTTCAGGCAGGGTGGAGTGGGTGGAGATAGAAGAGTATCTGTGAGAGTGAAAGAGAAAGTTTATAGGATTGTGGTGAGACCTGAGATGTTGTATGCTACCTTTATGTCTTCCCTCACCACATCCATAAACCTTCTCCTTGGTCTTCCTCTTTTCCTTTTTCCTGGTGGCGCTATTGGTTTGAAAGAGGCAGATGTAAAGGACAGGGGGGTACGGAAACGGATGATCCGCTGTGGAGACCCCTAATGGGAGAAGCTGAAAGAATAATAATAATAATAATAATAATAATAATAATAATAATAATAATAATAAAATAGCATAATAATCTGAATCTAAATATGGCGTGTGTTTGTGTGTGTGTGTGTGTGTGTGTGTGTGTGTGTGTGTGTGTGTGTGTGTGTGTGTGTGTGTGTGTGTGTGTACATGCAGGTATATGACAGTCGTGTGTGAGAGCTGTGTGACATTTTGTTTAGTAAGAATTAAATCACAGATCTGTTTCAGACGTGAGACACAGTTCCTCAGACTGCTGCCCTTCCTGCATTATTCAAAGGTCATGTTGACTCCACTGCCCGGTACATGTTATTTGATTCTCATGCTAACACACAAACACACACACACACACACACACACACACACACACACACACACACACACACACACACACACACACACACAAACATATACACACACACACACACACACACAGTCTCATATTGTGAGAAAGGTCTCAGTAAATGTTGCCTTTTCACGGCAGATGATTTTTTTCTGCTGTGCGAATGTAAGTGAAAAGCCAAAGCTGGGGGAGTGTGTGTGTGTGTGTGTGTGTGTGTGTGTGTCTGTGTGTGTGTGTGTGTGTGTTGTTAAACATTCTTTCCTCCGCAGCCTCTCTTTTCACTTTTTCCCAGAATGTGTAGGTTTGATTATGAAGGCTGTTAAAGCATCGGACCTTGAGGGATTTACAGACTAAAAATACTTTTACTTCTGTGTGTGTGTGTGTGTGTGTGTGTGTGTGTGTGTGTGTGTGTGTGTGTGTGTGTGTGTGTGTACATGCAGATGTATGACTGTTATCCCGTGGCTGGCCCGTGTGGTCCGATCCAACAGACAAGCTCAGATTGCTGAACAAGTTGATGCTGTTAATGTTTGAAAGGTCAGGACTGTTTTAGCAACAAAAGGAACTAACACAATGTTGTGCTGGTGGTCATAATGTTATGCCTGATCAGTGTAATATATATATATATATATGTGAATGGCTGGATAGATAGATAGATATTCAATACCTACTAAAAGATTACTGGCTAATAGAAGATGTGTTTATATAAGTATATAAGTGTGAGTTAGATAAGTGCAACAAATTATTACAGCAGATTTTTGATTCTTGAGACGGATGGATCAATGGATGGATGGTTGGATTGATCGACGGAAGGATTCACACACAAATTAAGAGGTGGATATTTGCATGAACACATATATAAAGGGGTGTGTAGATATGTGGGTAAATGTGCACCAGGATAAACAAAGCTCATGTACATATGATGGATTGTTGGAAAGACTGAAACTCAACGCATACTGAAAGCTTATTGGCTGAAAGCAGATGTTCAGAAATCTATTTACAGATTAGCAGAACGATGCTTACTCCACTTTTTTTTTTTAAATCTCAATCAGAATTAAGGTTTCTGAGATGGATGAATTGATAGATAGATGGATAGATACTGTACATAGAAACAGCAGTTTAAAATGAGCCCCGCACTTGATAATAGACCACGCCCCTTACCACAGGTCTCTATTACTGAACATATTAAAAAGGTTATTGACTCGATTAACTCTGAATTCCCTTCGAAAGAGTAAGAGTAAGAGATTTAATTGAAAAAAGAAACAAACACGTGTAAAGTAGAAGAAGTAGCTCAGTGGTTTAGATGTTAGATTTCTGCTAACAGCGTTACATAAAATCTCGAACAGTTTGACTTCTATAAAAGTTTAGATGACTTGAAGTATGACTAAGCAAGTCCAAGTCCAAGTGCTGAGGAATTGTACTGCTCGGGGATCAGCGCTGATGATGGAGGTGTGTTAGCAGGCTGATGGGAAGTCTAAGTTTTGCTGAGATCAGCAGAGTGACTCATCAGCCATCGATCTACTCAAAGCTTCTTTATTTTCTCTTTTCAAACCAAACCTCTTCTGAACTCCTGGGATGCAGACACAGTGATGGTCAGGGGTTGTGTGCAGACTGCTTTTACATGCCTACAGACTAAGCTAGCATACTATTTAAAGGCAGCAGATATTCAACATACGGATATGTTTTAATGAACTCAATGACAAAGGCGACAGGTGAGAAGGTCAGGCACTCTGGAGTCATGAACGTTAGACAAAACAGTCTAAGTTGAAATTATCAAAACAAACAAAAATACAAAAGTTTAGAAACAACAACGAGCATCTGAGCATATACTTCACGAAGTTCTCTGTAAATAAGTGTGTGTGTGTGTGTGTGTGTGTGTGTGTGTGTGTGTGTGTGTGTGTGTGTGTGTGTGTGTGTGTGTGTCATTGAAAACAGTTTTGTCTCCACACTATTGTGTGTGTGATTTGTGGGAGTCCGTGGCAGCTAGTATTTGAAGACATGCAGGTGTCTGTTTAAAAAAAAACAATGAAGCCCGATTTGTGATCAGATCTGATCATTAATACACTTGTGTACATATCATTCCTTGACCTTATTAAACCGTAATCCTGTAGCAGAGGTTTAAACACTCCATGTGGTTCTGCCAGGAGCTAATCACAGAGATGTGCTCTGGAAAATGTGTTAGATTTCTGAACAGAAGGATGAGATCAAAGCTCAGCATCAACAATTTGACACTGCTGGGATTCTGAGCAGTACCACGTGCTGTATTTCATTTCAAAGCAGCGAATCCAGGTGACCTATAGAGCTAAAATGCCACTCTCAGGACTCAGAATACTTAAGGCATTTCTTGTCATGGTGGAGATCCAGAGAAGCAGAAGAAACAGGGGGCAAACTGAAAAATGATTTTAATAGAGAAAAATAAAAACAACCAAGGTACTGAGAAGTAAACCAGAAGAACAAAGGGCTAGGCTGAGGGCGGGGGTTGGCGGTGGTTGGGACAAAGCGCTGCATCACACACAGGATCTCATACAGTGAGAATGAATGAATGAAGCAAGAAAACAAATGATCACAATTCAACACGTCTCCTTTCACTGAAGCCACAGCTGCACCTCCACATACATCATCTACAGCAGAAGCACTGATATTCACCTGTATAAACCTTTGCAGTTTTCTTGGGGATTTGAAATGAAGGCAAAGTGTGTATTTTTGCAAATTCTACAAGAAGGAAAACACAAAAGTACATATGGTTCATTAAACTGTGCAACAACTGTTTTGAACTGTTTGGGCGACTTTTCCTTGAAAAGGGCAGAGCAAAAGCCTGCATCCTGCACAAACAATTTATTGCGTTTTGACATCTGCTGCAGCTGTTTCATTTTGGGTAAAAAGCTTTTAAAAGCCTATGATGCAGGTCATTACTCAGAGCTGATCGAGCATTTTACCCAGTGCATGTAGCTCTCATGGACTGTAATCATCATGTGCAGTTTTCCGTCAATCACTATGATCTCAGTTCCTACCAAGGAGCCTGATGCTGAGGCCACGCCCTCTTCTGAGTAATATTACAATTACATACAATACAGATACACAGCACGCTCAAGGTCACTTGGCTTTTCCAGCCATATGTTCATCCTTCTCGAACTGTTACCACAAATTTAAACAATTGTACAGGACGTCTTTGGATCAGGGTTTCCGCCGGATCGTATAAAGTTTTAAAAAAGATCAAAAAATCAAAAAATACTTAAAAAAAAGGCCGTAAAATGTCTTAAATGCTTTCACAATTTTTTTTATATTTTTCTTGGTGTTGATTTAATCTGATTCTGATCTCGACGTGAGAAATGTGTGAGCAGGTGTGTCACCACCTCACACTTTCTGGAGCGTGTAAGAGTGTGTGTGGAGCTCTACAGGCCCTGTGTGAGATCAGAGAGTTAAGCGTACACACCACACTGTGATCAAACAGACTGAACGCAGTGGGAACTGAACAGAAATGCTTTCTTCCTGGGTGAGGAGACATCCTGAACACGCTAATCACACGTGTGTCTGTTCAGCTGTATTTTTGATATTATCTCACAAGACGAGAGAGGGGTGTACAAAGTTCTAGCATTTTACTGACATATTATAGTGTTTGTAGATCCTATGTTTAGATTCCAATATTTCTGCAGCATGTAGATAATTAAGAAAGGGGGGGGAATCAGATCTTCTTGATTCTTGACTGGATCTCCTTCTTTGGAGTGCTTGGTAATATTTGTCCCTACCATAAAAGGAAAGGTGAAATTGGATAAGATGTTAGATTATAAGGAAGGTTTAAATCCTTGCACCTATTTATCAGGTGTATAAATGAGATTTATCATCCTCCCTCTGGATTAGGGAAACTAAAAAATGCTCTAAATGTAAACTTAACCTGAACTTCTGAAACACCCTACAAGTTCTTGTGCTCTGGAAACGCTCCAACAAAGAAGTCTAGACATCTCACTATCTCTCCGATCATTACGCTTATCCAACATCATTTTTCAACCCAAATGACAAATTCTGATGATTTATTTCAATAAAATTTGCCCAAAGCAGCTTTACAGAAATATACCGATTACAAATATACTGTACACTTCATAATCCTACAGATTTATAAATTAGCCTCAAATTTGATCCCTAAGTTTATAAGATTGAGCCAGCGGCTGGGAGAACCTCTCTGAGACTTTATAAACATTTACATTACATTTATGGCATTTAGTAGATGCTCCTAGGAGTGGCAGCATGATGTAGATCCAAAGTTCAATTCCACTAAGTTACCACTCCCTCATGATGAAGAAACCTTAAGAGGAACAAGATTTAAAAGAGTTATTACCTGTTCACTGATGGAGACTTGAGGGGAAAAGTGTTGACGATTGTAGTCTGAATTTATTATAGCAGAATGTTAATTATAGTCCAAATCCATCTTGAATGTTCTCGAGTTTAACCTCCACAGTAACCTCTTTGATCGTGCGGAATCCTCTCCAGCTGCAGCAAGTGGTCTCCAATCAAAAAGCTCCAGCGGTAAAATGCCTTATTTCTGTAAAGCTGCTTTGGGAAAATGTCCATCATTGAAAGAGCTCTACAAATCACATTCAATTAAATTGAATTGGAATTGAATTGAATCAAATTCGACTAGATATATTTGACTTGATGTCTAATACATTATACCTTAAACCTTTACACGGTTGCCAAAGTACCGAGATAATCAGCAATTTTCACCTTTCTGGTTTTGATGAATACACATAGAAAACATTTGCAGACAATTAAAAAGATTATTCATTATTTATTTGTATTCATTAATTTCTGAATATAAAGTGCAGCAACACCTCCACTATTTTGAGTTGTCATTTGTTTTACTTTAAATAGGTTTTTGTTAAAAGTGAGGGAAATATATTTAAATAAAAATATAAAAACAGTTTATGCAACTTTGTCTGCAAAAAAAAAAAATCCTATAAAAAAAATAAAACAATAAAATTAAATTAAAACAATGTATTAAAATGAATGTAAATACATATAAATGTTTAAATGTTCTATATGTTTAGCACAATGGTTGTAAAGAAAGTTCCTACTGATGATGCTAGTGCTGGTCCTAGTAATCATCATGCGGTATTATTGGAGGATAAATGCTGTGAAAGAGGTAAAACTAGGTGTGAAAACATCACCACCATACTGTAGCTCGTGTTCAATGGTATCGATGTTGACATCACCCTTCAGGTGCGTTTTTCTCTTTACAGAAACATAAAATAAAATGAACAAATTAATTAAAAACAGAGTAAAGAATTTGTCTGTAGGATGTTATTTTGCATAAGTGAGGTTATGGAGTTGCTTACAGGGGTTTATGTGGTGTCCAGGCCGTTAGTTCTAACATGAGGTACTTGAGTATTTGTGTTTATGAGAACAAGAGAAGCTGCTCCGAACACCACAGCCGGCGTGGTGCTGAACGGACAGCGCATGTTCAGCACTACTATTGTGGAAAGCCGGAACACACATATACAGAGGGCAGGGAGGAGAAATAGTGCACGACTGGAAGCAGATAATCAGCAGGGCAACTCATTACTGATTTGGAGAAGGCTGGAGAATATAAAAGGACTCTGGGAAGACAACAAGCGAGAGAAGCTTAAGCACCCTGTTAACGTAGTGCTTGTGTCCACAGTATAAGCATATATTTAAATAAGATTGAATAAAATAATTTAAAAAAATGCAAACATTTAAAATAAAGTAAGGTAAATGGAAATAATTAGATACAGCAGTTCACTTGCGCTGCATTGGATCCCTGGAGAGAAAGATAAGAAAATCCTGTAGTTTATTTTCACACTCTTGTAAAACCTTTACATTGTGGTCCTGGTATGAATCCTGGTCTGAATCCTAATGGGCTCATCTCTACACACTTTCCTGCTCATGAATATTCAAACCCTCACTGTACAAACACAGACGAAAAGCTGCGATCTATTTAAAGAGAGCTCTGTTAATTATTATCCCTCAAAAAAACAACAACTGAGGATCATATGCTCGCCCTTGACAGTTCTGTCTCGCACTTCGCGTCTGTGTTTAATTACTCCACAATGACCATGTTTTTCTTCACAGGAAAATCGTAATTACGTTCAGAATAAATTTAGAGATGAAGAAGCACCGAGTGCTGCATATCATCAAGCTGCAGTACGGATGGAAGGGTGCCATTACTTTTAATATTATAAAAGAACGTGTTGTAATATGTGATTTTTTTTTTATCCAGAAATGACTGTACAGAGATAAAGAAAAGTTTTTTAATCCTTGTATTGTTATTCAAGTCACCTACACACACACACACACACACACACACACACACACACACACACACACACACACACACACACACACACACCTCTAATTATGGATTTATTCTTCACAAGAAAGCAATGAGAGAGTAATGATTGTTTTTGGCTTTTGTGTGTGGTGAAGATAAACAGAAATGAAACGAATGCTGTTGGAACTTCAGGGAAAAAGAGAGCGAGAGAAACAGAACCAAACATGGAAACGTGATCATGCATTTTGGTGGAAACTACCTCTAGGGTTTAAAGTGGTAATTAATGTGACCATTCTGCTGTAAATATTACGAACCACAGAGCATTTTGTAGGTTAATCCAAGAGTGTTGTCACCAGGGTCAATGATGAACCTGTGATCATTTGAACAGCAGAAAAAAACCTGGGAAGCTGACCAGTAAAGGATCAGAGAAGAATCACTAGATGTGGGTTGTGCTTGATGTGACAGATGGGGGGGTCACAATGTCACATGTGACATTTTTTTCACATCTTATAAACTTTGCCAGCAGCTGCTGAAGAGAAAGATCACCAGGGCTGGAACAGACAGAAAGAAGAAGCCTGAACTTTCCCCTGCACTACCTGAAACAATGGGTAGAAAAGCCTTTTCCTCAAAGTTTGCAAAGTTCACACCCACCAATCTAGTTTTTTCACAAAAATGTGCTCGTCCTGAGCACACTGCACAAAACACAACACAAAACCAAACCAAAACAGCAGAGATCAGTGATCGTGAGGACAAGAAGTCACTGTAATTCTGGACTGCAAGCACAACCAAGAAGGTGTGGACAACATGGACAAGGTGATTGGAACTTACTGCTGAAGGAGGATGATTTTTTGTTCATTTTGCTCGCTTGGGGGTTTCATTTTAGCGGTAATGTAATATGTGTTAGTGGCCAGAGCCTCTTTTAGAAGTTAGTGGATAGAGGTAAGACATGTGACTGAGGAATCATGACATACATCAAGAGTGAGTCATAGACAGATGTGGAGGAGAGAATCCGGTAATTTTCCAAAAATTTTGGGGACCACTTTTCTAGATCATCACTGATGTGTCCTCACACAATGCTTTTTGTGATCTGGAGCCAGATGGACCTTGTCTGCATGCCTGAGAAGCGGAACAAGATAAGGGTAATCCTAGAGCCTCTGGAAAAGTTACTCGTAACCCCCCTGAATTAAAAGAAGAGAGCGCCCCCTCACACAGAAGCCTCTGCCGCACTTGTGAGATCTGTCCAGGGTGCTGAATCTTCTTCTGTTATATGTGAGGCTGCAGCTGGGGCAGGCAAGAATACTGTTTTCAAAAAGAACTGTAAAACAAACACTAGGTGCTCGACATGTAAAAAAAGTATGTCTGCCAAATCCATGCCCACACGATGTCCCACATTACTGGTAATTAGGTCAGATGTGTTGCCAAAAGGTTGGTGGATATTATAGTTGACACGCTTCGAATAGAAGACTTCCAGGACACAATCCAGAAGAACGCTGGGGGCGATGTATTGCCGTGCAAGTGGACTATTTTGTAGGTGATTGTGTGCAAATGAAGATAATTAACTTACTTTCTTGTAAAACAAAGCGAGTCTCTAAACTTTTTTCATATTTCATCGTATGACGGTTCTGGGAATAAAATATCTCCTATAATTGAAATAGATAGAAATTTTTTCCTGGAAATGGAAATTGGTGTTTTTGTTTAACCTGGAGGTCACATTTTCCAGGCTGGAGAACATAATGGTTCATCTGATTGGGAACTTGATTAAATTCCACCGTCCAATTACTTTCCATGTGATTATCATTACTTCAGCCTGCTTAGCACCAAGTTTCTCATTTCCCTCATTATTTTTCATGTCTCTGATGCCAGGAGTGCTTTAACCCAATGTGAGTCACTGTCTTTTCTTCCAATCTGCCTTATATGAGGAAATAATAATGTGGTGTATAAATGCTGATGTTTTGCTGATAAATCAGTACACAATCCAAGACACGCAATAATAAGTGATTTTTACAGCAGTGTCGGCAAAACAGTGACCTGAAATAAACAACTGTAATTAAACCTTTCTCAGCCTATAAAAGGAAAATGTAGCTGCCAGCCATCGCTTATAATTATCCTCATCCAGTTCACAAGGGATCGAAAAACAATTGCAGGTTTTAGCTAAAAGATTTTGTGACTGCTGTAATAAAAGGCCTGTGTGATGTAGGTATTGATATTTTTCTACTTGTGATTAAGCCTTTAAGAACTCTGTATCCCAGAACACACCACATCATACTAATATGACCACCAGGGACTTTCCAGTGACAGACTCTGTCTCAATCACTTTCACCTGATTAGTTATAATTGTTCAAAACTGCTCACTTATTACACACACACACACACACACACACACACACACACACACACACACACACACACACCCACATTAACATCCTTGAGCACTCAGTCACTTATTCACTCACTCACATACTCAATCATTCAATCACTTGCATACATATTTAGTGACTGAATCACTTACTCACTTATTCACTTAATCACTACCATATGTACACACTCACTCACTCACTCACTCACTCACTCACTCACTCACTCACTCACTTACAAACGTACACATTCACTTTCTCACTCACTCAATCACTCATTTACTTACTCACTCACTCACTCACTCACTCACTCACTCACTCACTTACAAAAGTACACATTCACTTTCTCACTCACTCAATCACTCATTTACTTACACACTCACTCACTCACTCACTCACTCACTCACTCACTTACAAACGTACACATTCACTTTCTCACTCACTCAATCACTCATTTACTTACACACTCACTCACTCACTCACTCACTCACTCACTCACTTACAAACGTACACATTCACTTTCTCACTCACTCAATCACTCATTTACTTACACACTCACTCACTCACTCACTCACTCACTCACTCACTTACAAACGTACACATTCACTTTCTCACTCACTCAATCACTCATTTACTTACTCACTCACTCACTCACTCACTCACTCACTCACTCACTCACTCACTCACTTACAAACGTACACATTCACTTTCTCACTCACTCAATCACTCATTTACTTACACACTCACTCACTCACTCACTCACTCACTCACTCACTCACTCACTCACTCACTTACAAACGTACACATTCACTTTCTCACTCACTCAATCACTCATTTACTCACTCACTCACTCACTCACTCACTCACTCACTCACTCACTCACTCACTTACAAACGTACACATTCACTTTCTCACTCACTCAATCACTCATTTACTTACATACTCACTCACTCACTCACACACTTATGTACTTACTTACATACGTACACATTCACTCACTCACTCACTCATTCATTAACATACTCACTTACTTATTCCCTCTCTTGCTCACTCAGTCACTTATGCATTGACTAATTCATTTATTCACTAACTCACACATATTTACCCACTCAGCTATTCACTCACTCATACACTCAACCAATTGCTCACTCATTCATTCATTTATTCACTCACACATTCATACAATCACTTACTCAGCTACTTATTTATTTATTTATTTATTTACTCATTCATTAATTATAACTGTAAGCAAACATAAGACACTTTTTAGCTGGGTTGTTTGTATGCTGTCATTTCTCACTCTTATGCGTTCACACAGGTTTGTGGATGGTGGTGTGGTGGCGTTTCTTATCCCAGATATCCCTCATGTCTGTGTTACCTTCTGGCTCTGTGTTTAAGTGTTAATCTCTGTACAGTACACCACAAATTGACATTGTGCACCACCCAATTGAGGACGTGTTCTCTGTGTAGTACTTCACCACGGGCAGATACAACTGAGTATATACAGTGAGGAAAATAAGTATTTGAACACCCTGCTATTTTGCAAGTTCTCCCACTTAAAAATCATGGAGGGGTCTGAAATTGTCATCGTAGGTGCATGTCCACTGTGAGAGACAAAATAAAAATAAAATAAATCCAGAAATCACAATGTATGATTTTTTAACTATTTATTTGTATGATACAGCTGCAAATAAGTATTTGAACACCTGTCTATCAGCTAGAATTCTGACCCTCAAAGACCTGTTAGTCTGCCTTTAAAATGTCCACCTCCACTACATTTATTATCCTAAATTAGATGCACCAAATCTCAATAAATGTACTGGAACAGGATTCAGCAATAAATATCCTGTGACCAAGAAAGGAAAAAAACAGGTCTTCTGGACATTAGGGTTCATAGAAGGTTATTTGTAGGACATTTTCAAATCCAAATCCTACATTTTGTTTGGAAAAGTGAATGATATCATTGTAAATCTCTCTGGATAAAGGCACCTGCGGACCAGGACTAGGTTTCCCACAAGCCCCTGCACATTATATGACATGTCACTTATTCCTATGTACAGATGATTAGCATGTGTGTGTGCTGAAGCTTCATCCTTCACAGCAAACAGAGTCTCACATTTGTCTATAATAGTTGTTATTGCTCTTACTAATGTCTATATTTGTATTTATTACCTTAAGATTTGTTTACTGATCATTTGTGAGACCCTCAAAATGGATGTTGTGGATGTATTTAATGGTTCACGAAGCTCTCATGGATAGAAACCCCTAGGCTTTGGGAGCTTCATGGAAGAGTTTGAAGTCACCTACAAATTACTCAAAAACAAGCACCCATTCCTGGAAGGAAACCATTAATAAAAAGGGGCAGCAAACCTAATTACAATAAAAATAAATATTCAAGATCTGTATTTAAATTAGAAGCATATAAATGTTACCACATGTCTATGATATAAGCTCTGCCCATTTGAGACCAGGCTCCACCCTATTATGTCCAATTCAACGCTATAACAGGCCGCATTCAGATTAACATCACCAGCACCCGAGTCCAAACCTCGCTAACGATTACAGCCAAATGTAATTACAGGGAAAATTTCATTTAGTAGCACAAAGAGGAGTCATAAACACACACACACACACACACACACACACACACACACACACACACACACACACACACACAGCACAATACAATATAATAAAGAAAAGAAAGGAAAGGAAGAGGATTTGATTTGTCACACACACTGAAACAGTGAAGTGTGCAGAGGGTTATGGGCCTCGCTCAAGGGCCCGACAGTGGCAGCATGGCAGTGATGGAACCTCTGAGCCTTAACCTTTATGCTCCACAACACAACACAACACAACACAACACTGCACAATACAACACAAGATAACACAACAATACAGAACAACAAAACACAAAAACACAACACTGCACAATGTTACACAGCACAATACTGAACAATACAAGACAAGAAAACACAACACTACACAATGCAGCACAGCACAAGAGAACACAACACTACACAATTCAACACATTGCAGCACAACAAAAAAATGACAACAAAACACAACACTACAATATACAACACTACATAACACAGCACAATATAAAACAACACAGTACAGAACAACAAATACACCACAACATACACTATACTCAGCATAGCACTACACAACACCTCTTTGTGTTACACACATTTTTGATGCATTTTTTTTTTTAATTAAATAAGCGTAGTGCCAAACACTAATCTGTACTGGTTTTATGACACTGTGATACACACACACACACACACACACACACACACACACACACACACACACACACACTAATGATGTGGTCGAGACTCGAGGACCCTCCACACTGATGTTTGTCTTGTTCACACAATGAGCTGAAAAGAAAAACATGGAGTTAATGAGCGATTTTTCGACGGAAAAGAGGTTTGAGTACAGAGCTGGAGAATTCTGCGTTCTGATTGGCCAGGAGGCATGGCTTACTTTCCTATAACAGCAGCTCTGGCACCAGGATCGTTTCCATAGTGACAGTAGGTTCACATGACATCATTAATATTGTGATGTTTGGAGATTTTTCTGTAGGATTAATAGAAGGAGTCTCCAGTGTTAGAGATTCAGAACAGTCAGGCTGTGAAACTCATCATTATCATGTACTGCGGCTGGGTGGTGAGGGGACGTGTACTGGGGCTGGGTGGTGAGGAGACGTGTACTGGGGCTGGGTGGTGAGGAGACGTGTACTGGGGCTGGGTGGTGAGGAGACGTGTACTGGGGCTAGGTGGTGAGGGGACGTGTACTGCGGCTGGGTGGTGAGGGGACGTGTACTGGGGCTGGGTAGTGAGGGGACGTGTACTGGGGCTGGGTGGTGAGGGGACGTGTACTGCGGCTGGGTGGTAAGGGGACGTGTACTGGGGCTGGGTGGTGAGGGGACGTGTACTGCGGCTGGGTGGTGAGGGGACGTGTACAGCGGCTGGGTGGTAAGGGGACGTGTACAGCGGCTGGGTGGTGAGGGGACGTGTACTGGGGCTGGGTGGTGAGGGGACGTGTACAGCGGCTGGGTGGTGCGGGGACGTGTACTGGGGCTGGGTGGTGAGGGGACGTGTACTGGGGCTGGGTGGTGAGGGGACGTGTACAGCGGCTGGGTGGTGCGGGGACGTGTACTGGGGCTGGGTGGTGGGGGGACGTGTACTGCGGCTGGGTGGTGGGGGGACGTGTACAGCGGCTGGGTGGTGGGGGGACGTGTACTGGGGCTGGGTGGTGAGGGGACGTGTACTGCGGCTGGGTGGTGAGGGGACATGTACAGCGGCTGGGTGGTGAGGGGACGTGTACAGCGGCTGGGTGGTGAGGGGACGTGTACTGGGCTGGGTGGTGAGGGGACGTGTACAGCGGCTGGGTGGTGCGGGGCCGTGTACTGGGGCTGGGTGGTGGGGGGACGTGTACTGCGGCTGGGTGGTGGGGGACGTGTACAGCGACTGGGTGGTGGGGGGACGTGTACTGTGGCTGGGTGGTGAGGGGACGTGTACTGGGGCTGGGTGGTGAGGGGACGTGTACTGCGGCTGGGTGGTGAGGGGACATGTACAGCGGCTGGGTGGTAAGGGGACGTGTACAGCGGCTGGGTGGTGAGGGGACGTGTACTGGGGCTGGGTGGTGAGGGGACGTGTACAGCGGCTGGGTGGTGCGGGGACGTGTACTGGGGCTGGGTGGTGGGGGACGTGTACTGCGGCTGGGTGGTGGGGGGACGTGTACAGCGGCTGGGTGGTGGGGGACGTGTACTGGGGCTGGGTGGTGAGGGGACGTGTACTGCGGCTGGGTGGTGAGGGGACGTGTACAGCGGCTGGGTGGTGAGGGGACGTGTACAGCGGCTGGGTGGTGAGGGGACGTGTACTGGGGCTGGGTGGTGAGGGGACGTGTACAGCGGCTGGGTGGTGCGGGGACGTGTACTGGGGCTGGGTGGTGGGGGGACGTGTACTGCGGCTGGGTGGTGGGGGGACGTGTACAGCGGCTGGGTGGTGGGGGGACGTGTACTGTGGCTGGGTGGTAAGGGGACGTGTACTGGGGCTGGGTGGTGAGGGGACGTGTACTGCGGCTGGGTGGTGAGGGGACGTGTACAGCGGCTGGGTGGTGGGGGGACGTGTACTGGGGCTGGGTGGTGAGGGACGTGTACTGGGGCTGGGTGGTGAGGGGACGTGTACTGCGGCTGGGTGGTAAGGGGACGTGTACAGCGGCTGGGTGGTGGGGGGACGTGTACTGGGGCTGGGTGGTGAGGGGACGTGTACAGCGGCTGGGTGGTGAGGGACGTGTACAGCGGCTGGGTGTGAGGGGACGTGTACTGGGGCTGGGTGGTGCGGGGACGTGTACTGGGGCTGGGTGGTGGGGGGACGTGTACTGCGGCTGGGTGGTGGGGGGACGTGTACAGCGGCTGGGTGGTGGGGGGACGTGTACTGTGGCTGGGTGGTAAGGGGACGTGTACTGGGGCTGGGTGGTGAGGGGACGTGTACTGCGGCTGGGTGGTGAGGGGACGTGTACAGCGGCTGGGTGGTGGGGGACGTGTACTGGGGCTGGGTGGTGGGGGGACGTGTACTGCAGCTGGGTGGTGAGGGGACGTGTACAGTGGCTGGGTGGTGAGGGGACAAGGTGAGGGGACTTTTTTAATGAAATAACAGACAAATATAAAAATAATAAACAAAAAAATTTGATTTTTATTTTATTTTTTTTAATTACACAAGGGGAAATTTCGTTTATAATAAACCTCTGTGTGGCGCTAATAGAGATAAAACATTCTTTTTTTCATTCTTTCCCGGAATGTACTTTTCTCAGAAAGAAAAAAAAATAAGGCCTTATTATTCTATAAAAAGGCAGAAAAAAGAAACTTACCTCATCATTAGGCATCAAGGAATAATATTAACTGAAAGAAGTGAACACACACACACACACACACACACACACACACACACACACACACACACAAACTAATATATGTTTTTAAAAAAAACCTACATAAAGGTCTTTTCAATGAGCCACAATGCAAACGGTTGCCATGACGCTCCATTGATGGGATTAATGTGTAAGATGTGACAGGTGGCACAAAGACAACCGTTTACTACACACCCTATACACACTCTCCACACACACACACACACACACACACACACACACGCAGGGTGACAAGAAGCAATTAACCCGATCACTGTCAGACCCTCTACGAGGAAAGAAACAGCTTGGCATCGCATCAGCATGGGTCAATCACACCATCGTCTTCACTGCACTCACACACTTTCAGGAAAGGAAACACAGCCGGCATTTCCTGACAAATGACTTCCTGTTGTCCCCGGTCCTGCTTCCTGTCCTTAATCAACTCAACAAAAGGGTAGATAATATACAAAAAAAAAAAATTTTATTCCTACGTATCTTTCTAATCCATATTCCTAACATCTTCTCTGATTCATGCTGGATCTCTGCAATGGTGTGAAAATGTTGAGCTCTGAGCTGGATCTTCATCTTCTGGAAGAGGAGCCAAATCTGCCAAGTAGAGTGGTTGTGGAAGCGAGATCATGTTGTTCCAGACGAGAAACTGAGCAGAATTCAATGTACACAGGATGGTGTCTTTTGGCACACTGACTCATGAAGTTCGGTGCTTCCTGTGACTGTGTGTGCAGCCTCGTGCTGCCACCTGTTGCCGTGTTACAAAACTAGTCTCCGAACTTTTGGATACCACCTTATAGATGCTTTAAAAATAAACTTTATGCCCAAAAGTTGGTGGACACCTGAGCATATGTGCTTCCTTTTGAACTTCACATTCCACATTCGGTCCCAATTTGCTGTTATATAAGCACCACTCTTCTGGGAAGATGTTCCAATAGATTTTGTGGAGCTTCATTCAGCCACAACTATGTGTGTTAGTAAAGTCAGGTGAGAAAGTGAGGAGGTCTGGGGTGGAGTCAGCATTCACATTTATCCCAAAGATGTTTAAGAGCTCTACAGCAGAAGATCTTTCACATCGTTTATCCCAAGGAAAGCAGATCTTCATGGAGCTGGCATTGTCATGCCACAGGTTTGGGTCTCCTAGATGAAGTGAAGAGAAAACGTAATGTAAATACGTCCTATACAATTGTGCCTCCAACATTTTGGAGAAGAACCACATATGGCTCTAGAGGCTTTGAGAAGATCTTGAGTGGGCTGCTGTAGATCTACAACTCTTTTGAACACTTTCGGGATGAATGTGAGACCCCAGGCCTCCTCACCTTCTCACCTACATCAGCACCTGACTTTACTATCAACATTGTGGCTGAGGGAATTGCCACAAATCTCCACAAAATCCAGAGGAACCCCTCCCAGAAAAGTGGAGGTCATTATAAGAGAAAACGGAGACTAAATGTTGAATGGGACGCCCAGTAAACAAGCCTTGAAAGTGCATGTTTCACATTTTCACCATTTCTTTCTTCTTTTTTTCTCCTATTAACTCCCCTGGTGTGTCTAAACGCTGAATCTTGCTGAAGATCTCGGCTGCTTCATCACAGAAACACATTCCAGTCAATACATGTGGGCAGTTTGGCTGCAATCAGCAGCTTTTATAGAGAAAAAAAACTTAAACTGTCTCTTCTAAAATGAGCTGAAATGAATTTCAGTACCGAAACAACCTCCTGGTACTTAGCATTCAGAACGTTCACGTCAGGGAGTAGTTCTGGAATCGAGCGAATGTGGTTTGAGCTGTGAGACGCTGAGACGCTGTAACTTCTGCACAAAAACAACAAATAAGCACTTTTTTAGGTTGAACCTCGAATCATTAATTCAGCAGAAAATTATTTCATTGGACAAAAATAACCAATTTCACACTTCTACCAGATCCACACACACACACACACACACACACACACACACACACACACACACACACACACACACACACACACACACACACAAACATGGTCACAGGTCAGAAACGACATGCCACCGAGCGCCACTCCATTTCCTTCACGCTCGCACATATTCAGCATTAAAGAGGACTCAATTACGCTTTCTAGCCTGAGGGGGAATAACGGCTTTCCTCACAACCTTCCCACCTTCCTTCTTTCTTTTTTTTTTCTTCGTTACTCCAGCATTCATAAAAAAAAAATACGATTACCATTAGAGGAAAAATCACCTGGAAAAAAAGCTGCTGATCATTTTCGTATTAGTTTACTCCATTTTTTTTTAAGTTTTAAATAAACAATAAATAAAATGCAATAAACAATAAATACATTTTTAGGCCAAATTCATTCAAAGCAATCAATTTTGTTCATGATTTCCTCATGTTCCATTATTTGAGACTCGAGTCACAACATTGAATATAATGTGTGACATATAAATGACATAAAATATAAATGAAATATAAGCGACATAAGACATAAGAATAAAGACATGAAGGGATATATAAGTAAAATAAATAGACGTTATAAATGTATGTGACCTAACATGACATAAAGAGATATACTGTATGTGACAAAGAATGAAGTGCATTAATATAAGAGACATATAAGTGACATGACATAAAATATACATATAAAAGACATAACATGACATAAAGAAATATATCAGTGGCATAGATTTACATAGATATGTGTGACATAACATGACAAAGTAATATACAAGTGACATAAAATGACAAAGTAATATAAATGTGACATGACAAATATAGCAATGACATAACATGACACAAATTATATCAGTGACTTAAAATAACATAGTGAGATAAAAATTACATAAAATAACAAACATTTACAAAGACTTGCACTAAAATCCTTAATAAACACTGCAATTTGTCAGATTGCATGTCAAATATGTCACGATACTTTGACTTGAGCTACAAAGTCACTTGACATGAGGTTATAATTTAGGTCAAGCTGTGGAGTGTTATAACCTTACCTTATGTCAATGCTTGGATTTTACCTCACAATGTTAACGAGTGAGACAGTCAGAGATTTGGTGAAATAAACTTTTATAAATAAGTTTTATTTGACATCAAAAATTGCCTACATACAGTAGGCGTAATAAAGCATTATGAACACATAACTCATAACACATAACACTTTAACATTGACAGAAAATAACATAAAATGTTATAAATGCCTCTGAAAGATCCACCAGTCAGGCCTATGTAGGTATTATGAAGCCTTATGATTATAAAATTGACTTAACCATCCTTTTAATTGTTTCAGTTTTATCTATCACAATAGGCCTATGTAGTCATAATGAAGCCTTATGAACACTCTAATCATGACAGCTCAGATATGTGAATCAGATCTTAGATTAAACTTCATATTGAAAAACAACAAGAAGAGTATTTGTCGAATTTATTCATTGTCACTGGCTTATGTAGGTGCCGCGAAGCTTTATGAACACTCTCAAGATAACCTTGATCAAAGCAAATCTAAATTTCAAACTCACTATCATGACTCACTGATGAGTACTGATCGAATAAAGTTTGAATGTTAAGATTATTGGATTTATAAATGTCATTAAGCTTCATGAACACTGACTTATGTCACTTAAGTGCCGAGGATGAAAAAACTGAAGGAATAACTCTTTATAACGGTTTTGATTGATCAAAAATGGCTTATGAATGTGCAACGAAGCCTTATGACACTGTCGTAAACATTGTCACTTGACTCGGGTCAAAATTGGGGTGAAAACGTTTAGAAGGTGTCTGTAGTTTAGATCACTTGTTTTTAAGTGGAAATGTAGTTAAGCTGTGTCCTTATGAATGCTTATAAAGCTATCCTTGTGAACTATTGCTAATTTTGCATTCAATCCTATTCAATAGGATTATTTGTGATAGTAATTTAGCCATTTTTCTGTGTGCGGGTATGTGGGGTAGTAGATCATAGGGGTACATAACAGTACACACAGGTCCTTGAAGAAGACACCAGTTCCCTCCTGAACGATCATCAGCTAAACACGACTCAGACATAAATAAATGGATGTCTTCTGACTAGCGTCGCCATTTTTTTTCTATTTAACAAGGCCATCTGCTGAGGAGAAGGAGACCAGGTGGACTAGCATGCTAGCACATACACACATAAACCGAGGTTCCCCTGTAGGTCTATAAACCTCTCCGGGTTCCTATTTGAGCTTAATGATACTTTTACAGCCACAGCACTCGAGAGTGTAATTAAATAACTCCATTCGACGACATTTTTTATTGACTCACAAGCCGAGGAGTCCGTGGCGTAATTAAATTCTCGACTGGCCTCAGTACTGTCCGTATGTGTGGTCGCGTCGCTTCACCAGTCCCTTCGTGTCTGGTAACTCGTTAACGGCTCTACAGCGGGCAATTGAGCTGATTTTATGCCGTCATTCGTTTACCTAATCTTATCCCCGAGCAATGCAAATCAACAGTGACTGATGGGTCTTAAAGTGCGCATCTGTTAGAGAGCTGGCAAGCGTTCAGTGTTCTTCTTCTCTCCTGTAAAATACCTACAAGTACAAAACAGATCCAAGTCTTGAATGGGTAGAGGTTAAGATTGGGTTAAATGAGTTCGCAGCCAAATCACGATCAAGTGAAGACCAAGACTTAAAAGGGTCCAGGTTATGTCAAGATTGAGTTTCAAAGAGGTCAAAGCTAAGTCAAGTCTAATACAGAGTTAAGACAAAGTCCTTAGGCAGTCAAGGTTAAGTCAAGCTTGGAAAAAGACAGAGTATTAAATAGATGTCAAAGTCAATTTAAAATATAGTCAAGACAGGTTCTTTAGGGAGTTGAGTCCAGACAGAGATTTTACAAAGGTGGAGCCAAGACCAATTCTTCAGCAGGTATGTCAAAATCAGATAAAAAAAAAAAAAGAGTCTTTAGGTGGTCCAGGTAAAGTCAAGATCAAGTTAAAACTGAGTCTTAAGAGGGTCAAGACTAAATCAAACATCTTTAAGACCAAGCTTAGGTGAAGTCAAGTTTGAGTTTTGAGGAAGTCAAGGACAAGTTTTAATCCAGTCAAGAACAAGCCCTAAGGTGATCTAGAACAAGTTAAGATAAATTTAAGACCAAGTCTTAAGGAAGTCAAGGCCAAAGTCAAAATCTAGTCAAGACCAAGTCTTAAGCAAACTGAGGTCAAGTAAAGATCAGGTTAAAACATTCTTAAGTTAGTCCAAATAAAGTCAAAATCAAGTTTAGAGTCTTAAGGGGGTCAAAACTTAGTCAAGTCCAGTCTTAAAATGTTCAAGGCCAAGCTTAGATCAAGTCAAGATTAAGTCTTAGAAAAATCAAGTGATAATCCAATCAAAACCAAGACCTAAAGATGGTGGCGATTTTGTCATGGTTAAGTAGAGACTGAATTTTTAGAGAGCTAAGGTTAGGTCTAAATTAAATGTTAAAACTCATTTTATAAAGTCCATATTTACCAAAACCAGTGCCCTAAAATAAGTCCAAGTTCAATTGGCAATAAATCAGATGAAGCCAATACAGTAAAAGTATTGAGTTTGGACTCGAGGGACTGCATTTCACTCACTTTACAGACAATTCGTTGTTATTTATTTCTCTGCTTTATTATACACCACACCTCTGAAGCATCTTAAAGAATCCTACAATGGAAACTAAAAGGCTCCCTCAAGGTTCAGTACTAAATCCAGTTCATGTTTTAATAAAAAAAAACATATGCAAAGCGGTGATTGAGCATTAAACTTTTAATTAGTACTCTGTCTAAATCTGAATGTCAGTGAAACCACATGGAAAGTGAAGGTCAGGGACTGGGTGTTGGTCACAATTTTTACCAATGCGAATGCTGGGTTTGCGCATATATGATACGAGTCAGATGGATGGATCAGTGGTATCCGTGATTTTATTCGCAGATTTGTATTCTTATTGAACACAAACACCTTCTTAACGCTTTGGCAGAAGATGCTCCAGAAATGCAACATGTTCCTTAGATTTGCTCGAATAAGTATCAAAGTCCACCGAAGCTTCATCTTTTCTTTTGTTTTACATAAAGGAAAATCATACACTATAGGAACTTGACTAGCTGCCCTTGAAATAAAGTGCTCCTCCATTTTTTGTATTGTTTTTTGTGTTTTCTGACCTGCTACACTACAGTGGATTATACTAAAACATCCAGCGTGACACCGACGACAAAATCTTATAATGGCTCATTATTATTCATTACCGTAGTCCAGAAGTGTGAGCAGGAGCGCTGAAACAACACTCGCTATGCAAATGAACGGCACTCGATATGCAAATGAGCGGTGTTGCGTATGCAAATCAGGCTCGTCTTTCTGTAAGCGGTGTGCAGTGTAATGGAATCGCTTCTCACCGAGAGCGTGGAGGTGTAGTTTTGCCTGGATCTGGGAAAAATGTGTTAGGAACCGGGATTTTCGCCCCTGTTTTGTTTTTGTGTTTGTAACAGGTCTTGTTGTTTATTTTGTATATGAATTTATTTATTCATAAATTATTTACAGGTGTAAATATCCCACTTTATATTCAATAAGAGTAAAGCAGGACCAACCATGAAGCTTTGATTGACTAGCTTCAAATTGCATAATTGTTGATCGGTTATTGTAGTGTTCTATATGGGTTCACACACACACACACACACACACACACACACACACACACACACACACACACACACACACACACACACAAACATTAGAGGCATTAAATTAAGACAAAGGTAATGCTTCCCTATTCAACAAAAGGTCAATGCTAGTCTATGAGGTTGATTAGCTGCAGTGGCTGAGCTGCTTTATTGGAAATCATTTTGTCATTGCCTTCTTTAAAAATTGCCTTTTATGGAGTTTTATGGGCGTGGTTAAATATTAATTGGACTATACTGATCTATACGAGGTGGTTTCAAAACGTTTTGAGACTACACCCCAGCAGATGGCAGCACAAGGCTGTGCGCACAGTCACAACGAGCACCGACCTTCTTAAGTCAGTGTGCCAAAAGCAGATCGTCCTGTGCACATCTGGAGCAGTGCAACTGCTATTATGACATGATCAAAGCAGCAGCATGAAGATCTGCTTTCCATGCGTTGGAAGATGTGAAAGATCTCCTGATATGAACCCTATTAAACACCTTCGGGCCGAATGTGAACACTGACTGCAACCCAGGCATTAAAGGAATCTCCGCACAAACCTCCACAAAATCTAGTGGAACATCTTCCTGAAGGAATGAAGCTTATTATAACAGTGAATGGGGACTACATGTGGAATGGGATGTACCAATTTAATGTTTAGGAGACCACACATGTTTGTGTATATAATGTAGCTTTCAGTGCACTCCTGCTTTTCATCACCATCCTCCGAGCTGAGAAGATGCTGAGACTGAGATAAATGTGCATTATGATGCTGTGGATTTATCAAATCTTTAGAGTTTCTCACTTGGAGTCATTAAGTCGTTCAGTGGAATCTTCCAGGAACCTGCAAAAGCTACATCTGATACAGTGCAAAATACTGTATTGCAGTTTATTGCATTTCAATGTTTTCTCTCTCTCTATAATCCAATCTACTCAATAATGAAACATCAGATCACAGAGAAAATCACTACAAGGTCAAATTCTTTTATTTATTTTTTTATTCACAATCATGAAGTGATGCATATGGAAGTTTCTGTACATGTTCTTACAAAGTGTTAAAAAAACTGTACAATATAAAGCGGAAACACTGAGAAGATAAGAGTGGTCTTACATAGCTCTAAAATAAACAGAAAACTCTTTTCAAACTTAGAAAATAATGTCAATAATTAGGCAGAATTACAAAATAATAAAGAATTAAATAGACAATGAGGTTTAAAAGTCTTTTTTTAATTAGATTTCTTTATTCTAATATTAATTCTTAGTGTTTAAAGGTTTTTGAAAAAATGGTACGAGGTTTAAAAAAAAAAAGATCATCAGAGACTCAATCAAAGACTGGAGCAGAACCCAGAAGACCGAGTTTGATCAGAATTCACCGAGCTTCTGATGATCGAGTAATTCTGTCTTTTAGCTCACTGAGCAACATGCGAGCAAAATGAGCTCGAGTCTTTAGAGACACGTTTTCCTCCAGCAGCAAAACAAAAGAAAAGAAATCGGTGTTTCGTAAATTGACAAAATCATAAAAAAATACAAATGAATAAAAAATGGTATAAAAAAGAAAAAGAAATGAATGATATATGAGGCTGTTTTTGCGTGCTGTTGATTCTATCCTGGCATGTTTCATTTATTGCCACGATCAATTTTATAGAATTGAAATATTGAATTCTAGAAAGAGATCAACTATTTGAGACACATTAGATGTGCCAAATGTTTACGGACATCTCACCATAAGGTTGCTATCTGCTTCTTTTTGAACATGCTTTGAACTGCTATAAAAACCTCCATTCTTCTTGGAAGATGTTCCACTAGATTTAATGGAGAACGCTGTTAGTGATGTCAGGGACAGATGCGGGCGATGGTGAGGAGGCCATGTCAACGTTCACATACATCGTAAATGTGTTCAACAGGGTTTAAGCTCTACAGCAGGAGATCTTCCACATCTTCCAAACCCATGTAAAGCAGATCTTCATGGAGCTGGCTTTGTGCACAGGAGCATTGTCATGCTGCAACAGCTTTGGGTCTCGTAGTCCATGAACGACATCAAACCCATGAAAGACGTCAGATACACGTGTGTGCCTCCAACTTTGTGCGAACAGTTTGGAGAAGAAACACATACGGCTGGAAACGTCGGGTGTCCCAATACTTTTGGCCCTAAAGCGTAACTCCATACATACAAATCCGTAAAAGCTTTTTATAGATCTGATGCGAAGTTTTGCAAATGCATGAATACTGACAGGGTTTAGCATTTGAGCGTTAATTTATTAAATAATAAAAAAATAAATAAAAATAAATAATAAAACAATAAATAAGCAATACAGGGCGTTTAATAAAAACGAGCTGCTCCACAGGAGGTTCTGGGATCAGCAATAAAATACCTTATTGCTTTTTCTCCCTTTTTCTCAACACCGTTATGTATTTCTTTCTGTTTTAAACGCATTCCAATTTTTTTTTTTAATTTTTTTTAATCTTCTAACAGAAACAACCTTTTTTATAATTAAAATCAAGGCACTTCCTGGTTTGGTGAATAAACATCTCAGTAAATATGCATTGATGTTCCATCTCCTCCTCACACCTCCAGCTTCTGCCCCGGGGACGTCGGGGCCAGAATGTCGAAACACGTCTCCATCATGACGCGAGACTTGCACAGGTTGACGCAAAACTCCAGCTCCGCCGTGGCCTGAACCAGAGCCTCCAGGAAGTCATGTGACTCCGGGTCCAGATCCGGATCCACGTCAACTGAAAAAACAAACAAAAAAAATGACACAGAGATTGAATCCAAGACCCTCCAAACATCCACATCCTCACTGTTCTATTATGTTACATTCAATTTCATATCTATAACCATATATCTATACATATCTATAAACATCTATAGCTAGATATATAGGGGCAAACGGCTATAGTAATAAACATTAAAGAACAAACCTATAGGGATAAATGTAAAGGAATAAACAAAAAATGAATAGACATGAAGGGATAAACTCATAATGATGAACATAAATGGATAAACCTTCAGAGATAAAGATATAGAGATAAGACTAGAGTATAGAAATAAAACTATAGGAATGATACAGGGGAAATGTGTGGGAATAAACATACAGTGTTCAAATTATATATGGATAAACATATAGGAATAAACCTTCGTGGGTGCGCATATACACACCAAATCATACAAAATCTTACATCTCAAATCTTAGGAATAAATCTGGAGAAATAAAGGTGTAGGGAAAAAAAATTATAACTGATAATCCTTTAGGGTTAATGTATAAGGTAAATGTATGGGAACAAAACTATAGAAATAAAACTACATAGATGCATGTATATGGATAAACTTATAGAGATAAATATTAGAGATACTGTAAAGGTATAGAGAGAAATGTATATGAATAAACCTATAGAAATAATCATACTGTATATGGATAAATCTATAGAGATTAATATTTATAGATAAACCTATAGAAATAAATGTAATGGATAAACCCTATATAAATAAATGTAATGGATAAACACTATAGAAATAAAAGTAATGGATAAACCCTATAGAAATAAATGTTCATGGATAAACCCTATAGAAATAAATGTATATGGATAAACCCTATAGAAATAAATGTATATGGATAAACCCTGTAGAAATAAATGTAATGGATAAACCCTATAGAAATAAATGTATATGGATAAACCCTATAGAAATAAATGTATATGAATAAACCCTATAGAAATAAATGTATATGGATAAACCCTATAGAAATAAATGTATATGGATAAACCCTGTAGAAATAAATGTAATGGATAAACCCTATAGAAATAAATGTAATGGATAAACCCTATAGAAATAAATGTAATGTATAAACCCTGTAGAAATAAATGTATATGGATAAACGCTGTAGAAATAAATGTAATGGATAAACCCTATAGAAATAAATGTATATGGATAAACCCTATAGAAATAAATGTATATGGATAAACCCTATAGAAATAAATGTATATGGATAAACCCTGTAGAAATAAATGTAATAGATAAACCCTATAGAAATAAATGTAATGGATAAACCCTATAGAAATAAATGTATATGGATAAACCCTATAGAAATAAATGTATATGGATAAACCCTGTAGAAATAAATGTAATGGATAAACCCTATAGAAATAAATGTAATGGATAAACCCTATAGAAATAAATGTATATGGATAAACCCTATAGAAATAAATGGATATGGATAAACCCTGTAGAAATAAATGTAATGGATAAACCCTATAGAAATAAATGTAATAGATAAACCCTATAGAAATAAATGTAATGGATAAACCCTATAGAAATAAATGTATATGGATAAACCCTATAGAAATAAATGTATATGGATAAACCCTGTAGAAATAAATGTAATGGATAAACCCTATAGAAATAAATGTAATGGATAAACCCTATAGAAATAAATGTATATGGATAAACCCTATAGAAATAATTGGATATGGATAAACCCTGTAGAAATAAATGTAATGGATAAACCCTATAGAAATAAATGTAATGGATAAACCCTATAGAAATAAATGGATATGGATAAACCCTATAGAAATAAATGTATATGGATAAACCCTATAGAAATAAATGTATATGGATAAACCCTGTAGAAATAAATGTAATGGATAAACCCTATAGAAATAAATGTATATGGATAAACCCTATAGAAATAAATGTATATGGATAAACCCTATAGAAATAAATGTAATGGATAAACCCTATAGAAATAAATGTATATGGATAAACCCTATAGAAATAAATGTAATGGATATACCCTATAGAAATAAATGTATATGGATAAACCCTGTAGAAATAAATGTATATGGATAAACCCTGTAGAAATAAATGTAATGGATAAACCCTATAGAAATAAATGTTTATGGATAAACCCTATAGAAATAAATGTATATGAATAAACCTAGAGAAATAAATGTAATGGATAAACCCTATAGAAATAAATGTTTATGGATAAACCCTATAGAAATAAATGTATATGAATAAACCTAGAGAAATAAATGTTTATGGATAAACCCTATAGAAATAAATGTTTATGGATAAACCCTATAGAAATAAATGTATATGAATAAACCTATAGAAATAAATGTTTATGGGTAAACCCTATAGAAATAAATGTATATGAATAAACCTATAGAAATAAATGTATATGAATAAACCCTATAGAAATAAATGTTTATGGATAAACCCTATAGAAATAAATGTTTATGGATAAACCCTATAGAAATAAATGTATATGAATAAACCTATAGAAATAAATGTAATGGATAAACCCTATAGAAATAAATGTAATGGATAAACCCTATAGAAATAAATGTATATGGATAAACCCTGTAGAAATAAATGTAATGGATAAACCCTATAGAAATAAATGTAATGGATAAACCCTATAGAAATAAATGTATATGGATAAACCCTATAGAAATAAATGGATATGGATAAACCCTGTAGAAATAAATGTAATGGATAAACCCTATCGAAATAAATGTAATGGATAAACCCTATAGAAATAAATGGATATGGATAAACCTATAGAAATAATGTATATGGATAAACCCTATAGAAATAAATGTATATGGATAAACCCTATAGAAATAAATGTATATGGATAAACCCTGTAGAAATAAATGTAATGGATAAACCCTATAGAAATAAATGTATATGGATAAACCCTGTAGAAATAAATGTAATGGATAAACCCTATAGAAATAAATGTATATGGATAAACCCTATAGAAATAAATGTATATGGATAAACCCTATAGAAATAAATGTATATGGATAAACCCTATAGAAATAAATGTAATGGATAAACCCTATAGAAATAAATGTATATGGATAAACCCTGTAGAAATAAATGTAATGGATAAACCCTATAGAAATAAATGTAATGGATAAACCCTATAGAAATAAATGTATATGGATAAACCCTGTAGAAATAAATGTAATGGATATACCCTATAGAAATAAATGTATATGGATAAACCCTGTAGAAATAAATGTAATGGATAAACCCTATAGAAATAAATGTAATGGATAAACCCTATAGAAATAAATGTATATGGATAAACCCTATAGAAATAAATGTATATGGATAAACCCTGTAGAAATAAATGTAATGGATAAACCCTATAGAAATAAATGTAATGGATAAACCCTATAGAAATAAATGTATATGGATAAACCCTGTAGAAATAAATGTAATGGATAAACCCTATAGAAATAAATGTATATGGATAAACCCTATAGAAATAAATGTATATGGATAAACCCTATAGAAATAAATGTATATGGATAAACCCTGTAGAAATAAATGTAATGGATAAACCCTATAGAAATAAATGTAATGGATAAACCCTATAGAAATAAATGTATATGGATAAACCCTATAGAAATAAATGTATATGGATAAACCCTGTAGAAATAAATGTAATGGATAAACCCTATAGAAATAAATGTATATGGATAAACCCTATAGAAATAAATGTATATGGATAAACCCTGTAGAAATAAATGTAATGGATAAACCCTATAGAAATAAATGTATATGGATAAACCCTATAGAAATAAATGTATATGGATAAACCCTATAGAAATAAATGTATATGGATAAACCCTGTAGAAATAAATGTAATGGATAAACCCTGTAGAAATAAATGTAATGGATAAACCCTATAGAAATAAATGTAATGGATAAACCCTGTAGAAATAAATGTAATGGATAAACCCTATAGAAATAAATGTAATGGATAAACCTATAGAAATAATGTATATGGATAAACCCTATAGAAATAAATGTTTATGGATAAACCCTGTAGAAATAAATGTAATGGATAAACCCTATAGAAATAAATGTTTATGGATAAACCCTATAGAAATAAATGTATATGAATAAACCTAGAGAAATAAATGTATATGAATAAACCCTATAGAAATAAATGTTTATGGATAAACCCTATAGAAATAAATGTTTATGGATAAACCCTATAGAAATAAATGTATATGAATAAACCTATAGAAATAAATGTTTATGGATAAACCCTATAGAAATAAATGTATATGAATAAACCTATAGAAATAAATGTATATGAATAAACCCTATAGAAATAAATGTTTATGGATAAACCCTATAGAAATAAATGTTTATGGATAAACCCTATAGAAATAAATGTATATGAATAAACCTATAGAAATAAATGTAATGGATAAACCCTATAGAAATAAATGTATATGGATAAACCCTATAGAAATAAATGTATATGGATAAACCCTGTAGAAATAAATGTAATGGATAAACCCTATAGAAATAAATGTAATGGATAAACCCTATAGAAATAAATGTATATGGATAAACCCTATAGAAATAAATGGATATGGATAAACCCTGTAGAAATAAATGTAATGGATAAACCCTATCGAAATAAATGTAATGGATAAACCCTATAGAAATAAATGGATATGGATAAACCTATAGAAATAATGTATATGGATAAACCCTATAGAAATAAATGTATATGGATAAACCCTATAGAAATAAATGTATATGGATAAACCCTGTAGAAATAAATGTAATGGATAAACCCTATAGAAATAAATGTATATGGATAAACCCTATAGAAATAAATGTATATGGATAAACCCTATAGAAATAAATGTATATGGATAAACCCTGTAGAAATAAATGTAATGGATAAACCCTATAGAAATAAATGTATATGGATAAACCCTGTAGAAATAAATGTAATGGATAAACCCTATAGAAATAAATGTATATGGATAAACCCTATAGAAATAAATGTATATGGATAAACCCTATAGAAATAAATGTATATGGATAAACCCTGTAGAAATAAATGTAATGGATAAACCCTATAGAAATAAATGTATATGGATAAACCCTGTAGAAATAAATGTAATGGATAAACCCTATAGAAATAAATGTAATGGATAAACCCTATAGAAATAAATGTATATGGATAAACCCTGTAGAAATAAATGTAATGGATATACCCTATAGAAATAAATGTATATGGATAAACCCTGTAGAAATAAATGTAATGGATAAACCCTATAGAAATAAATGTAATGGATAAACCCTATAGAAATAAATGTATATGGATAAACCCTATAGAAATAAATGTATATGGATAAACCCTGTAGAAATAAATGTAATGGATAAACCTATAGAAATAATGTATATGGATAAACCCTATAGAAATAAATGGATATGGATAAACCTATAGAAATAATGTATATGGATAAACCCTATAGAAATAAATGTTTATGGATAAACCCTATAGAAATAAATGTATATGAATAAACCTAGAGAAATAAATGTATATGAATAAACCCTATAGAAATAAATGTTTATGGATAAACCCTATAGAAATAAATGTTTATGGATAAACCCTATAGAAATAAATGTATATGAATAAACCTATAGAAATAAATGTATATGGATAAACCCTATAGAAATAAATGTATATGAATAAACCCTATAGAAATAAATGTTTATGGATAAACCCTATAGAAATAAATGTTTATGGATAAACCCTATAGAAATAAATGTATAACAGTAACCTTTAAGGATAAACCAAATAGATACAAGAATATACAGTGCCCTCCACAATTATTGGCACCCCTGTTTAAGATGTGGTCGTGGACTTCTAAAAATTCTCCTTTTTTTTAAAACAACATAGAACCCAAATGCAAAAAAAGAGAAAAATCTAACCTTTCATTTAAGTACATTACTTTGGTGGTAAAAAAAATCACACATTTAGAAAAAAAAACCAAACTTGAAATCATGTGTCCCACAATTATTGGCACCCCTAACAATTCCTCTGAAAAATTTAATTGTTTTTTTTTATATATTTTTTTCTGTAGTTGCTAAGGTTGGTCAGGGTATCTAGGGACTTTTAATTAGTAATTCATGATTTCCTGTTTCCCTGGGGTATAAATATGATGTGACACAGAGGCCTAATTCTCTTACCCATTTGTCAACATGGCAAAGACAAGAGAACACACCATTCAAGTAAGGCAGATGTGTGTCGACCTTCATAAGTCAGGCAATGGCTACAAGAAAATAGCCACTCGCCTTAACTTGCCGTTTTCTACAGTCAGAGGAATCATTAAGAAGTTTAAAACAACTGGAACAGTGACAAACAAGGCTGGAAGAGGTCCCAAGTTTATCTTGCCACAACGCACAGTGAGGAGGATGGTAAGAGAAGTAAAAAAATTTCCCAAGCTCACCGTCACAGAATTGCATCAAAGAGTGGCATCTTGGGGTCACAGAGTCTCCAAAACAACCATCAGAAGCTCTCTACATGCCAACAAGCTGTTTGGGAGGCATGCAAGGAAAAAGCCTTTTTTCACTAACACTCACAAACGTAAACGTCTGGAGTTTGCTAAGCGGTACTGGGACTTCAACTGGGATCGTGTGCTTTGGTCAGATGAGACTAAGATTGAGCTTTTTGGCAACAAACACTCTAAGTGGGTCTGGCGTAAAACAAAAGATGAGTATGCCGAAAAGCACCTCATGCCCACCGTGAAGTATGGTGGAGGATCTGTGATGCTGTGGGCCTGTTTCTCTTCCAAAGGCCCTGGGAACCTTGTTAGGGTGCATGGCATTATGAACGCTTTGAAGTACCAGGATATTTTAAATAAAAACCTGATGGCCTCTGCCAGAAAGCTGAAGATGGGTCGTCATTGGGTCTTTCAGCAGGATAATGATCCAAAACATGTGGCAAAATCTACACAAAAGTGGTTCAGCAGTCACAAACTCAAGGTCCTCCCATGGCCATCTCAGTCCCCAGACCTCAACCCAATCGAAAACCTGTGGGGCGAGCTAAAGAGAAGAGTGCATAAGAGAGGACCCAGGACACTGGATGATCTAGAAAGATTGTGCAAAGAAGAATGGTCAAAAATCCCTCTCTCTGTGTTCTCCAATCTTGTGAAATGTTATAGGAGGAGATTAAGTGCTGTCTTGTTGGCAAAAGGAGGTTGTACAAAGTATTAACATCAGGGGTGCCAATAATTGTGGCACACATGATTTCAAGTTTTTTTTTTTTTTCTAAATGTGTGATTTTTTTTACCACCAAAGTTATGTACTTAAATAAAAGGTTGGATTTTTCTCTTTTTTTGCATTTGGGTTCTATGTTGTTTTAAAGAAAAGAAGAATTTTTAGAAGTCCACGACCACATCTTAAACAGGGGTGCCAATAATTGTGGAGGGCACTGTATGTATATGTATAAATGTATATTGATAAACATACAAATAGAGAAACATATAAGAAGAAACATTTATGGACAGATGTGCATGTATAAGAATATAAGAAGGTAAAGCTCTAATGATAAAGATCACACTATATCCATGAGGAGATCAGAAGGTCAGGGGTTCAAAGCCTTAAACCTTCTGTGCTCCAGGGGTCCTGAATATATATGTGTGAAGTGAGGTTTTCACTGTGCTGTAACGTACATGTGACAAGTAAAAAGCACCTCTGTGGGATAAACCAATAGAGATAAGCCTATAAGGATAAAGTTACCGGAACAAACCAGTTCTCACACTGACTGGGTTTTAATTTAGAAGCTACACACACTGCATATTCATCAGCTAATCTAAATATTAATTTAGCTTCTGTGTAAAATAAATGCGGAACAGGCCACAAGCACCAGAGTGAAAAGCCTGAGCAGTGCTGGAGTGCAGAGACGATCATTCTGTTAGCGATCAATACAACAGCGCAAAGTCACTGAAGTCCAATTGTACTTTTAAAGAATGTTAGTCGAAGCAAGTGTGAGTAAATAAATAAAAGCTGCTCTGTGTGTGTGTGTGTGTGTGTGTGTTGGTGTGGCATGTCCTTGAATCAATAAGCCGTTATTTTCCCTCCTGCAATCAGAGCAGAAAGTGTTTTGGTTGTGAAGCCCCTATGGTGTCTGTCTCACTTTATAAATCATGACCCTCTTCAGCAAAAACTCAGACATGGTGTGTGTGTGTGTGTGTGTGTGTGTGTGTGTGTGTGTGTGTGTGTGTGTGTGTGTGTGTGTGTGTGTGTGTGTCTCCATAAGGAATTCCTACTCAGAAACTTTTCCAGTTGTCATGTCACTTTACATCTACAAAAAAAAATAAAACACCACTTCACCACTGTTATCTAAGATTAAATACCTTGAGGGTTTCACACCAGTGTGTGTAAACTACTCTTCAAACACTACAGGACGTGAACTCACACTCTCCTGCCCACTTCTCGGGGTCGAGCATCAGTCGAGTCTTGGCGTCCTCCAGTTCCCTCCTCAGCCTCTCGTGCTTGGTCCTGAGCTCGCGGATCTGCTGCTGTCTCTTCTCCAGCATCCTGAGGCGAGCACTGAAGTACTGCAAACCCTGGGACGAGATACACACAGCGACCAGGACGTGTTTATCTCACTGCAGAGCCCAAGCACAAAAACTCCAAACATCACTGCAAACTTACAGCTCAGCTTCAACTCCAGTCAGGACTAATCTGTGTGCTGACACTCGATAGGCTGGATTTCATTACAGCTGAACTATAAATAAGGGCACAGAGCTCACCAGGACCAAATCTCCTCAGAGCGGGGAGTGGTTTTATCCAGGATATTGTTTTTATTTCATTTGACAGTATTTAATTTAATTTATTTAAGTTTAAACTTTTTTTTATCTTATTTAGAATTTTTTGCACTAGCAATGAAAACCCACTTAATTCTCAAGACCTTCAGAAAATGACCTTCAGAAAACAGAAAGCTTTAAAGATCTCAATCTATTAAATAAATAATTCTATCTAACATTTTAAATGAATTTTTGTCCATGAATATGTATTCAATCTTTTCCCCAATAGTGTATTTTCTACATTTTATAGTGTCTTTTGTTTACATTGGCGTTTCTATCCAATCAGATTTCAGCTGTTACATCGTGTATAGAGGCTTTAATTAAGCATAAACTGTATGTTGCTGTAACCAATCAGATTTTGAGTTGATGACTCTGAGGCTCTCTAGCAGGCATCCTATAACGTCTGCATTTTTTACGTCCTGTGATTGGATGGTCAGACAGCGTCACTAGTCAGAGCTCACAACCCGCATCTGTAGCAAACTGCACAATCTCGAATACATTCATGTAAATTTAATAGCTGATTTTTTTCATTTCACAGCGACTGACAGAGGAGAAGAAACTGATTTGGTCACAGAAACACCTACACATTTACAAGATGAATTTTTCAAGAAAAGCTGGACACGGTGCGGAAACGACACCAAAACAGATCCAAACAGTTGTTGAGGTTTTTCATGAACAGTTTATACTTTTGTGTTTTCTCTTCTGTAAAATTTGCACAAAATCCCAATTTGCCTTCATTTAAAATCCCGAATATGCACAGGAAAAGCAAAGGAAACCCCGGGGTGATGTTACGAGGTGAATATCGATGCTTCTGCTGGAGATGATGTATGTGGAGGTGCAGTTGCGGCTACAGTGAAAGGAGATGTGTTGAATTGTGTTCATTGAGTTTCTTGCTTTATTCATTCATTCTCACTGTATGAGATCCTGTGTGTGATGCAGCGCTCTGTTCTACTGCACTTCTCTCTAATACTGATGCTTTCTATAGATGTGGGGTCATAATGATGGGATTGAATCAGGTAGGTCATCACTGAAACACTGGGAATGAATGAAAAGCACTGCCTGATGAGTGAGATTGTACTTTTAATCCCTTTATCCATAGTTACTTTCAAAGCTGGGGAATGTCTGAAATTCCAAAAACCAACTTATGTGCGATATGTTCAACTTTTTTCTTTTCCTCATTATTACACTGCATACACTTTTACAATTCCTATGCCTATACATTCACTTAAACACACAGCTTTAAGTCTGACACTGGAGTCTTCTTCCGTAAATGTTCCATAAACATGCGGTTGCTTTTAAAAAACTTTACCACATCACTACAAATGAACTATTGCTCTAGAACGAATTATGGTGATCAGAACGAGGGCTTTAATACAAACCAAAGCTGCTGTTCTTAAAAAAAAAAAAATACAATCAATCCCTTCTGACCAGTCAGAATCCAGAATTGCATTGAGGAGCACTGTGGGGTAAAATATTTGCCTTTTAATTAACATATCTTCAGAGAGCTGTGGAGCATTTGACAAGCGGTGGGGGGGGGGGGGGGGATGTTTGCGTATGCTAATGCAAATGTAATTGACGCACAAAGATGAAAAAGACTATTAGATAAAGTAAATGAAGATCGTCATTTCGGCAGAAAAACAGCTCCTCCTCCTCTTCCTGGAGTGCAGGGAGAAATGGAGCTCTTCCTACCCTAAAATAAATCATTCCACGTGCCGCCGGCGATGGGGGTTCAGACTAGCGCGAAGGGTTAACGATCCATGGGGTGGACATGCAGCACAGCACCGACTTTAAAGAGCCATCAGACAGATTGCAGATTGTGAGAACACGCCTCATTCATCACAGGCTAAAAGTGTCTGTCACGCACTGATGAGACGGCGCTAATTGTTCCTGAGATCACCTCTACACATGCAAATTCCTGCCGTGCCCCCCTGATCACAGGGAGAGAGGGACTCGGGGACCGCCGCAGGTGCTTACGCTTTTTAATTAACATCATGCTCAATTAGGGACGACGAGCGATTCCGGTTTCTTCGTGTCATCACGTGGAGACAGGAAAGATTTTGTTCTAGGATACTAGCAGGCCATGTTTTCTGTCCAACTCGATCCACTTTTGCTCCTCTAAATTGGTTTCGTTTAGCTGGTGCATTTGGTGTTGCTGGGATTTGAACAACCTTCCGATTAAAAGTCCAACATCTTGTCCACTGAGCAACCACTTTCTTAGAAATCTCAAATATACAGTAGAGTAATAAAGAAAGAGTCTCCAGTGTCAGATCTTTGTATCAGAGTTAAAGCACTTTCAGGACAGAGCAGATCCTGAAACCTATTGTGTCTAGGAACATCACTGAGATCAAGACCTTGTTTTACAGACATCCAACCATCTACAGCGGCTAACAAAAGTTGGAAAACCCCAAATCTTTTATGGTTTTTAAGACACATCTTCCTTTTGTTCATATGAAATGAATTGGACAGTGGATGAAAGTTCTTAGGAGTCCAAATGGGACATTTGTGTCTCTAATAGAAGAACTTGTGTAAGAAGATGTGATCAGACTCCCTCACCCCCACACTCACACATGGAGATGGAAGTGTAATGGTTTGGGGTTGTTTTGAAGCAGTGAAGGTTCCGGAAAGTGAATGGAAGCCTGAACCATCATGTCTCCAATTCCACACTTCATCACCATGCAGTTCCGTCTGGACTGCAGCTCATTGGAAGCGACTTAATCGTTCAACAAGACGATGAGCCGAAGAGCACGTCTGAGTTCTGTAAGTGTTATTTAGAGAGTAACAGATGTCTGGAGTGACTTTTATCATGGAACGACCTTTCTAGTCACCGCACCTAAATCCTACTGAACTGCTCTGGGATGAACAAGAAAACTCCAACTAGGGAAGAACATCTTTGCCAAGTTTTACAAAAATCAGCTAAATGTTTGGAGAAACAAACTGTCCTGAGAACATATAAAGCTGTTCTTCCTGCTAAAGGAGGATTTTTCAATGAAAATAAAGTTTTAAAACAAGCAAAACTTTCCAGGAAGTAATACACAAAAATAATGTCATTCATCATTATTTTATATAACATCATAACACAGAGTTTTATTTCTTATATCATTAAATTAGCTTTAAATGCCGTTGGGTATATAAAGAACTAATTACTACATAATGAAACTATTCTCTGCAAAGAACATTACTTTTTGCAAACGTGTGCAATAAATAACAGGTTCTAAATTAACGTTTAATAAACATTACAAGCGTAATCCCCCCCAGTACACCATGCTTAACCACAAAAAAAAACACTTTAAAATCAATCATGCAGCTCAAATGCTCTCACCTCAGTCACCATGCCTTCCTTGCATCTCTGCAGCCTCTCCATGTCATCTATCTCGTACACTTTAATCTCAAAGGCATCTTTCAGGGAGCCCCCCAGCTGAGGCAGGTCCACCCACTGGCCTGCAGCTCCAGCCTTCCTGCCAGGAGAGGTGCTATCGGGCAGGGGAGCAGGGATCAGCCGCTGCCGCTGCAGGCCTGGAGAGGTCAGACAGGGTAATGCTCGACATCTGGGCCGTAGGTGCACACCAGGAATATCCAAGGAGGTTATAGGCATGCTTTTAATTATGTATGCGCCGTGAACGCTAAGTAGACACAACATCAAAACAGTCCAGTATGGGGTTGATATATGCTAATATGCATTAAGGGCAAGATGGTATGATTGTCTCTTAATGCAAGCTACAAACTTTACATAATCAAAAATTTCTAAAAAAAATAAAACAAACAAAAAAAAATACAAAGCTTAAAAAAATGTCCATGTGTCAACCACAAGATGTTCTTGAGTCTTGCAAATAATGTTTTTTTAAACATGCATACAGTAGTATAATGTAAGTACTTCTGGTGAACAAAGTGCCAAAGAATGCAAGCAATATAACTAACATTTAAGCAAATGAGTAACTCTAGACAGAAAGGTAAGAAGAAATAATTGCATATCGACATTGTTATCTGAAGCAATCTAGACATCAGAAATGGATATGTCCTTGAAAAAAAATTGTCAGGTTTCAACTCTCAAACCTTTCATTTAAACAATCAAGTAACACTTCCTGGCATCTACAACATCATTTCCTATGAAAGTTCAGAGAAAAAGGCATTAATTCCTGCGTGACTTGGAAGCGAAACCTACCATTGGCTCTCTTTTTGGGAGACTTTGACACCCTGGTTCGGCTGGAGGTAGACACTCCGCTCTCGCTCATGGAGTCGTGGGTGGAAGATGTGCTACCTGTGGTTTCACTATCCCTGATCATGCTTTCATATCCACTGCTGCCTCCACTGTGGTAGAACAGAGCAGTGCGGCCCATGGCTGGGGGCAGCTCACCGCTAAGGATGCTGCTGTTGTCACTGCCGTGGCCACTGCTGTAGCGCTGCGGTCGTCGAGGAGCAGTGATTTTACTGTACGGCGATGGCAATGAACAAGGTTCACTTTTTGGAGTTGGTCCCGAATCAGCAGAAGCACTTGCCTGATCATTAGGTCCTCTGATGGGTTTCTTGGAGCTGCTTGATGCAAGCTCACTGACCCGGCTATTAGCAGCTCGAATGGCTTGCTTTGTGCCCATGAGGGTACCTTTCCCTGGTTTTGTGCTTACTCCTATAACTGAATGAGTCGATGGTTTGCCACTTGGAGGTAGGTTGGCAGTCCAAACATTTGAGGTGGAAACTGATTTTGTGGCACTCAAAGGTTTGGAATTATTACTAGACAATATCTTTGTTTTGTTCCCATTGCCAACTATGGCTCTAGGACTTAAAATAGCTTTGATCGGCCTAAATTTGCTGCCTTCAGTGGTACTGGTCGATGGGGGAGAGAGGGGTGTTGAGATGGAGCTGGTAACCCCAAGTCTTGGTACCATCCTATTTAACTTGCTGTTACCACCCAGGTTAACGCTACTGCTCTCTCTCATTATTCCTTGTTTGGATCCAATTGATGTCAAACTGTCACACCTTTCAAGGGAGAAATGACTTCCAAAGAATCTTCTACTGTCTCCTTTTGCACCTCGTGGACTGGATCCTGACTTTAAGCTGAAGGATTTAAAGCTAAAAGATTCCGCTCTAACCCGAACATCAAAATCCTCCTCAGAGAGTGTCGCTTTGGATGATGAGGATCTAAATGTATCATTGCTCGATGACCTTAAGGCACTAGGAGACATCAAAGTACGGGTCCTCTGATCCAGGCTGGATTTTCTTATGGGTGGGGCAGGGGGTGACATGCTGCCAGACTTTGGGAGTAAGCTGCTTTTCTGCCCATTTGGTCGCTTCCCTAAGGAGGAGTATTTCAGTGTAGAACTTGTTTGCACAGCATCATGACCCCACTTCAACTCTGATGAGCTATGAGGCACTGTGATCATGCCAAGTGTTGTGGCCCCTCGTCTGAGCTGAGGCATTCTGCTCAGACTTTCTTCTTTTTTAACACTGGACTTCTCACACCCATCCACCACTCTATGGGAGAAGGAAGATGGAGGCATTTTTGCAGACCGTGGGATACTGCTACTTCCTCCACCTGTGGTCTTCCTGGATGGGATTCCACTCATAACAGATTTGGGTGGCTTACCTGGAGAGATGCATTCTGTACTTCTTAAATCTACCTGGCTAATCGTGGTCATCCAATGTTCATCTGTCCTGCTTCCTTGCCTCTGAAACGCTCGGCTGAAGCTGCTATTTGGCTCAACAGATGAGGTAGGTTTGTTTTTTTTCGGGAGAGTCGAGTGGTTTGTAGGCATCTGTGCTGGCTGTGCAGTGTTAATGGTACTTGATTTAACAGACCTCTGGCCTCTGAAAGCAGTTTTATTTGTATCAAAAGGTGGTGGGCACTTGGCTGTCGGAATTTTCTCAGAGGTCCCTGATTGGTAGTATAACTCAGAAAAACATACCGTACTACCACTGAAGGAGCTGTTTGCACCTTGCTGGGAGGAACTGTCCATACATAAAGCACCAGGTTTATTAGCTGTTGAAATATTATCTTGTGTGTTTGCTTCCTTTGGTGAAATATCTCTAGGCAAGTATGAGGCATCGGTATTCACCATTTTTTTTAAATATGAGATTTTCGGAGCTGTGCTTTGCCCTGATGGCATCGCGTCTTTTGACCTTGCGTGGCTTTTGTGTGCACTGTCTACCTGCGATACATATGCATCAAACTCATCGTTGATGCTGCTGATTATACTGACAGGACGCGATCCAGAGGACATAGCCTGCCGGGAGCAGTCGCTGTTAAAGCTGATTATGCTGGAGGGTCGTCCATTGTCTGGAATTAGACCAGTGGGCAGCTCTTCAACCACAGTAAACACTATTTCATCTTCCCCATTTAACTCCACAGGTTGCTGCAGAGTTATAGTAGTTCTTAAAACATCTCTCTCAAGACATCGGCTCTGAAAAGCTGCTCGCAGGTGACTTATTTCTACTGGGCTTCTACTTAGATGATGAGGAACTCCTTGCCTGAGAACTGGCTGGCTCATACCCACTGGAGGTGCCCTTGTGGCTAAAATACTATCACTAGTCAAATTTGAGGTCTTTTGTAACAAGGGTGAAGATCCTTTTTCGAAGACCTTCTCTCGGACAACAGGTTCAGCATCCTGAGCTGAAAATTTACCGCACACAACTTCATCTGAAGGCTTTTTGAGGTGTTCCATATCAGAAAGCTTGTGGAGGGAGGATTTAATCATCTTGCTACATGCAAGAACCCCCTCTGTTGCTTTCCCTGCCCCAACTTGAGTCTTAGGGACTGTCTGAGGCCCTTTTCCTTCACTGATAAAAGTAGCTGTGCTCTCACTCCCATCAATACACTCAAGCCGTTCTTGTAACTCTGCGAATGTGTTGCACTTTAGATGATCCCCATCTGATTTGGGAGCCTCTTTTGAACGTTTTTTGTTGAGTGAAGGAATGATGGGAACAAAGGCTGGGGGTCCTTCATTATCACTGAGTTCACGATCAGATATATGGGCTCCTCCGGGACCTACATAGATAACTGTATCGCATGAGTGTTCACTACTGGAGGAGTAGTCTGGATCACTGGAAAGAAGTGCAGGGTGGTCTGGGTCTAGAGCTACTGTTCTAGGGTACAATGGTTTTAAGTGAGGTGGCCTCCGGGTTTGTCCTTCCTCACAAGAACTCTCCCCTCCTGAGGAACTGGAGGCATACTGAAAAAATACAGAAATAAATTAATGGTGACAATCAAAATATAGAATATTCATGATGCCAGCAAAGGTAAAAATGCATTTAAATCAATTATGAGTATCAAGGCAATTAAGTATTGCATTGACAATAGATACCCAATATTAAGAAGAGCTGTCAATATAAAAACCATTGACTAATATTGATTACTGCTAAGCTATTGACTGTTGTTTACAGAGAAATCAATCAGTACACATTTAGTCCACTACGTAGATTTACACGCTGATGAGGCATAACTTTATGGCCACCATTCCAGCATAACATTATGACCACATGCCTAATATTGTGTTCATCCCCTTTTGCTGCTAAAACAGTCGTTACCCATCGATCAACAGCATTAACTTCTTCAGCAGTTTGAGCTACAGGAGCTTGTTTGTTGGATCGGACCACACGGACCAGCCTTCGCTCCCCACGTGCATCAATGTGCCTTAATGTGATGTGCATCAATGTTCCTTCCTTGGAGCACTTTTACGTCCATGACCCTGTTGCCGGTTCACCACTGTTCCTTTCTTTGAGCACTTTTAATAAATACTGACCACTGCAGACCGGGATCATCCCACAAGAGCTGCAGTTTTGGAGATGCACTGACCCAGTCATCTAGACATCACAATTTGTCAAACATTGCCTATTTTTCCTGCTTCTAACATCAACTTTAAGGCAAAATGTTCACTTGCTGTGTAATAAATTCAGTAGGTGCTTCTCTCCCACCGGTCATAATGTAACAATATCATAATGTTATGCCTGATCAGTGTAGTTGTACTAATTTGGTAAACTACATAATTTTAATGCTTTTTCCAATCTATAATGCAAAATAAAATATCTCAGTAAACAGTGAAACAGTGAGACAAACAAAGCTAAGCTCATGAATATGAAATAAATAAGATATCATGCCTTGGATTTCTTCTTCCTCATGCGATGAATGCGAGAGGCTAGCTGCACCGTGGAGAGCGACTCGGCAAAACTGGCTGGCGAATCCGAAATGTGGGCAATCATAGTGGTTCTGCAGTTGATGTTGCCCAATGATTCCCTCAGTAGCATGGTGAGCTTGCTGTCCCTGAATAATGCATTCAAAAATCATTTTGTTAGACAAAAAAACTAAACCATTTGCCCCTGCTGGTTGTAGATTTGAAGCTTTGAGAATTTCCGTGTTACACTTTCATCTCATTTAGTTTCTATCATTGATATGTGTGTGTGGGGTTGGGGGGAAGGTGATTTCTTTTACTTGGGTTAAATTTTTTTCCTATAAAAATTTCAATGAAATTCTCTAGCTCATCTTAAGCTCTCCCCTGACACAAACTCCCGACCATAACTTTTTTCCAAGGTAGACTAATTGGTTTGATGACCTGAGGATGTGCATGCAAATCAGTCTGGCTCCGGAACTTAACTCTCTCAGATATCACCTTACCTCATTAAAACAATCTGTCATACCTGATAAGCCTTGCATTTAATTGGATTTAAATAGCTGACAAGTTGCACACGGACTCACCTATACGGCACATGTTTTGCACCGTTGACTAAAGCAAGGATGACGTTCCCCAAAGCGGCCAGAGACAGACACTGGCCTCCACCACCATCCCTTGTTTGAGTGACGTCAGATTCACAACTGCCCAAGTCCAGGAGATGTAGACGACTCCGTCCCTCAGACACTGCACCCGAAAGAGGATACATGTTTACAAAAGCCATGTTGATGCTGGTACAATCCACTTGCATTTCGAACCAATTGGCAATGGAAATATTTACAAAATGTCGAATGGTTGTTCATTTCCTAAGCTGTACTGTACTGTGCTCTACTGGGAGTTTGCAGCTGAGCTCTAACGTGCCCAGGTAAATAAATGCTTTTCATTGAAAAATTTAGCATTTACAGTAAATGTAGGTCACTAACCTAAAGTATCGTTACAGCAGATAGAAGAGGCACGTACTCGTGATCGAGAAAGAGACCATTAACTTTAAATCAGCCGAATTTCAATCTCCGAGCTGAGAATGCAAAGAAGCTCGTCACTTATGCCAAGTTCTATAAACATTCCACAAGAGGAGACTGCACCTCATTATACATTGAAATTTATTCTGGCAGCGGCAGAAGTACATGGTCTGTCGTCAATACAAGAGTGAAATACAAATGATCAGATACATGGCGATTTGGTAGCTAGGCTTTGTCTGGACCATAAAAAAAAAAGAAATTGCTCAATTACGGGTGCTGTCATGTAGTCATTAAGGGAAGAAAGAAATTAGGCAAATCATATGCAAATGGAAGGAAAATTGGCTTTTTTTTAATCAATAATGTTACACTGAAATCAACGGCTTGACAGTGGGTTATTATAGACCCTTCATCCACAAACTCAGGTCTGCTGAGCTTTATTAGTTTTGTCTAGGAGCTCTGTATTTTAACATCATTCCGCGTTTACACTACTGTTCCTGGGATATGAGCAAATCACCAAATGAATTTAAAATGATTGACATTTGCATAGGCTTTCGGAAATATCTGATATTATTTGAAACTTTGGAAGCTCCGCCTCCTTTCTCCATTTTCACGTTTGTAATCTTTGGAATGCTCCGGTTGAACGTGAACATCAATCAGAAAGTCAGAGAAGTATACTAATGTGAAATCAAAAATGTCTGAGGGTGTCTTTGACTTCCACAACTCCAATACTAGCAAGATTTTTGTAAAATGTCAAATCTCCTAAACCCATATGTTATTCACAATAGAACATAGAAAACATCTTTACACTGAGAATATGTAGCATTTCGAAGGAAGAAAATGAGGTCATTTTGAATATGATGGCTGAAACACATCTCAAAAAAGTTGAAACATGTAACACCGGAAGATGTTTCCTACTGTGTAGCATCATGTCTTCTGTTCGTTTACATATGGGAACTGCGGTGAGCATTTGCTTAAGTTTTGAGAGAAATTTTGTCCCATATGTGCCTGATACTAAATTCTAGTTGCTTAACAGTTCTGGGTTTCCTTTGTTGTGTCTTTTGCTTCATGATGCGCCAAATGTTTTCAAATGGTGAAAGGTCCAGTCCGCAGGCAGGCCAGTTCACCTAGTTAAATATTTTCTATGTTTTATATGTTCTACTTTAACTGAAATATGGTTTTATTATATTTGCAAATCATTTTATTTAGTTTTTATGTTCATTTTACACAGCGTCACAACTTTTTTAAAATTGGGGTTGTAGTTGAATGTATTAAATAAGGATTCCACTAAAAAATCTCTCTCAAAACAGTAAAAAGTGACAATTTCTTGGCTGAAAGTGGCACTTTGGAAAGTTGTCACACCTCAGGGATCAATTTGGCGACTCTGCCCGTGCCAGACTCAGCTCAGAAATACTGGAGAAATACTGGAGAGGAATGAAAACGCCTGCTGTGACAATCTCGCATTAGATAAACAGTACAAATAGTGCGTGAGGCCGTACTTCCTCCCTTGGTGCTCTTCTCCATCCGGTACTGTGTGACGTGGAGGGTGAAGAGCATGTGTGAGTTGCACTGCTGCTCTTCAGCCTTTTCAGCTCTGCTGGTGCTCCGTGCTGCTAAAGCCGAGTCCAGAAAGAAAGCAGCTCGCTCTGCTGAAGACGCCCTGAGCTCACTCTGATTCTGCAGCTGGATATTGAGAGGGAAATAAGAACAACAAAATAACAAAGTTTTGAAGGTTTTGAAAACAAGGATGGATCCTGATAGTTTAATATGGAGAAATTGACAGTTTTTTAATGTCATTTTATATTTCAAATTAAATAAAGAACTTACCTGTGATCCAGATAGCGGGTCCTCTTTTAGGTACACTCCTGCACCCTGGACAGTTCCTGTACAGAAGTCAGCCAGAAGGTCTGTCAAAGCCTCGTCCCTCCCGCTGATCTCCACAGCCGAGACGCGCACTGAGAACCGAGCCCCGGCCTTCTCCTTTCTCTCCTCGATTAGTTTGAAGAGCCAAGAGATGGCACACGGGGCGACACCCAGGCTCTGTGTGGAACTGTCTTTACCTATCATGGTGTAGGTTTTACCTGTAAAGAGCAGGTCAGGAAATCTAATCAGTACAGTTTTAGAGAGGATGCTGAGTCCTGCGAGATGTGTAATGTACATACAAAAAAACCCTTACGCAACAGTAATATACTACAACAATATTCTTCATTATAAAATGTATCTGTAATAAAACCGGAGCTGCAGTATGGATATAATCAGATCTTCGATAATTAATACGATATAAAACACCATGCTGTGCTGGGAAGATGTTTGCAATGGGTGATTAGTGTAACACAACAGGAGGCAAACACTTTCACTTTCAGCGGGAAAAGAGCAAGCAGTAAACCAGAAGCGCAAAACCCTGGGACATGAGGACAATCTTTAATCCAACAAAGATCCAGAGACCAATAAAACCTGTAATTAATCAAATCCTGCCCCCCATGTTTTGGAGAACAATTGGAGCCATGTGGTGGCTTTATACAGTATGTAATTATATGGAGCTTATGGACTGGATTCAATCAAATGTGTACAATAAAAAAAACTTCTGTTATTTCTTATCCTTTTACAGTTACCTTCAATGTTCTCAGGTGGCACGAGGTGGTATCAAAACGTTGCTAGACAACAAAATACTATTTATTTATGTTTCCACACTATCACCTTCCCAACATTATGACTGTTGAGATTCGACAGTGTGACACAGGGATCATGTTCGTACAGTCTGACAAGCAATCGCAAAAATGTGCACCTGGAATTATTCTAGACAAAGAGCAGACACACACACACACTTTTGAATCTGCCCACATGTATCGGAGCTGCTCAATGGATCAAAATAAGGGGATTGATTACGAGGTGGTATCAAAAAGTTAACAGAATAGTTTTGTGACACGCCAACAGGTGGCAGCACAAGGCTGCACGCACAGTCACAGAGAGCACTGACCTTCATAAGTCAGTGCGGCAAAAAATATCGTCCTGTGTACATCGGGAGCTGTGCAACTGATGCAATTCTGATCACGTGCGACCCCTGTCACCGTGATCTCACTCCCGCACCCACCCTACTCATCAAATTTGGCTCCTGCAGACTTTGCCCTCTTCCCGAAGATAAATATGTCAAAGGTGGCCGTTTTGACACCATTGAAGAGACCCGGCGTGAATTGCAGAAGGTGCTTGAGATGCTTCAAAAAGAAGATTTCCAGGACATGTTCCAGAAGAACGCTGGGAGCTGTATTGAAGGGGACTATTTTGTCCTGTTTGTCTAACAAATTAAGCAAAACCTTCTGACCAATTACAACCAAGAGCTTAGCATTAGCTGCTTCAGAGAACCATGTAGAAAGTCACACTGAAGCATTTTATAATTCGGTAGGAACGACAAGTCAAGACAAGACAAGAAAAAGAAAAAAGAAAAGAAAGTGCTAACCGAGGTGGGCGTGTCCGAAGCAGAAGATGCAGCCGTCTGCACCGTTGACTACAGACTGAATGACCTCCGCCACTGTCCCTGAACACACCTCCGCCTGTGAATATGAACACAAAATGCAAATGAGTCGCTGACATCACCTGGTGACTTCTAGCAACTTTTTGATTAGCTACTTTCCCCTGAAAAGAGATGCTAGCACCAGGGGACTCGGCGCTGAAGCGACCGCTTGTTACATCCGAACCTCATTTAAAGGTTTTTATCCAAAAGATGGACAGATGAAAAAACGAAGGAAAGAAGATAAAATTTTAAATGTTACGTGTTGCACCACATACAGCACGATGTGATTATCACCTCTGCCTTCAGGCTGACAAACACAAGTATAAGTTCACCGGTTCTTTTTTCACACTTGGGATTTGTGGAAGTGTGTGTCTGCCTGAGGTAAGTGTTGCACTGCTTCTGATGTTGTTCTTTTGAACAACAGGGAATCAGCGCTGATCGTCTGATGATGGGATAGGACGTTGTGGAGACAAATTGTTTTAAATTAGATTTATAAGGAGGCAATAGCATAGTGGATAAGACTCTGGATTGGAAGATCACGAATTCAAATCCCAGCAAACTGCTGGGCCCCTGAGTAAGGCCCTTAACCTTCAAATGCTCAGTTTTAAGTTGATCTGGATAAGGGTTTCTTCTAAATGCCATGAATGTAAATTTATAATCTTTTATAAGCACAAGTTTCTGGACACCTCAGCTCAAGACCGCTGTCATTATTGAAGACTCCCTTTTTCCAAATGTAGTTCCTATTTACTGGTAAATAACCTCCACTCTTCTGGGAAGATGTTCCACTCAATTTTGGAGATTTGTGAGAAAGCCTGGGGTGCAGTCGACGTTCCGATTAATCCAAAACACTGCAAGAACTCCTCATCTAGTGAAGACCTACTGTACAATCTTATTTCTAGCCTTAAAAATCGTATTTATTTATTTATTTTAAAAATGTTATACTATGCAAGAGCAGATTGTGTAAAATTATTCTGATAGTTTTACGATTATTGATCTTTTTTATCTTCTTAATTATAAAAGCTTAAAATTTATATTTGAAGTTGATATTTTACCTTAAAAATTGAGCTTCATTACCATCTGAGACGTCATTTGAGGCCTTGTATCTTTTAAGACTTTATTTTGGTCGTAATAACTGGTTTTAAAGTCAGCCAATAAGAAAAAAATGTTGAATTCGAATTTTTTTTTTGGGGGGGTTTGTTCTTATTCTCTGGTTTTAAGATCGTTTCACACAAATGATGAAAAGCAAACTGTTTCTAAAAGCAATGAAAGAGATGGTTTTGAGTTAATTAGACCACGCTTGGGATGCTTTCACGCTAATTTTAAGACTCTTTAAGTTTCTAATCTGGATCTTCTTAAATGATGCTTTTATTTCTTATATTTAAACATATTCTTGGAGCTGTTAGAAGATCAGAAGATCTTCTACATGTTACAACCCATATCTTCATGGATCTGGCTTTGTGCACAGGAACATTGTTACACTGGAACAGATTTTGGTTTGGTTTTTGGTTCCAAGTGAAGTGAAAATATCTGAAGGTCTGAGATTCAAACTCATGATCTTCAGATGCAAAGTCCAAAGCCTTAACCACTAAACCACCACCTCCATTACAGTTGCTTTCATTGGAATGAGCCTTACAGAAAACTACTAAGCAGAAATGAACCAGGAAACACCAGGAGATTGTGTTGTAGTCCCTGTAACTACTGGAAGCTTTTTAAAAAACAGAGATTTGTCCATTTTACATGTTAAATCGACTTTATGTCTACAACATGAACTTTATGTAGTAATACTGAAATCCATGTCTGAAGTAATAAACCTTAAATACGCAGAAAAATAACACTGTGAAAAACATACTTGCGATGCATCCTGGGTAAAGACTGCGTCAAAATTGAAGGTCTTTGGGGCCACAGTGGAGGAAAAGCGTCTCAGAGCTGCAGAACTGGCCAGAGGCTCGCAGAAGGTCAGCTGCTTCTTAGGAGCGTCCACTTTCAGGAAGGACATGGACTCTGAAGTGTCCTCTTCCCCTTTTGCAGGACAGATGCGCACCATTACTTTAACCTGTGCAGTATACAAGTGAGGGAAGAGAAAGAAATGGTTTAAAAAGATTAAGTGTATTACGAGTTTGTTAGAAAACACAACGTTCCTGTAAAATCATGACAATCCTGTTTTAACTTCATCGCTTTTGTCCGCTACACACAATCCCCTTCCACCTACGGCGGATTTCTCTGTAATTAAAGCGACCCTGTGTGCTGGTAAAAACCCTCCAGTATGTGTTTACTGTCAGTATTACAGTCCTTCCACCAGGGACGGCTTCAGAGCACGGAGCTATAAAAGCTTCCACAAGCTTCACTCAACCATACAGATAAAATAATTCATTTTTTCAGGAAGTGAACGTCTGGGATGGTCAAGCGGAACTCAGTCTCATTACATTACATTTTCTCTCTCCCTGACCGTAAGCCTCAATTTCAGATACTATACACTTTCAGTTTAACGCATAGAACTGTTACGACCTACACGTGAATAACACAAAAATAAGTATTCGAGTGTGACATGAATTGCAATGTTTCATGTTACAGGACTAAAGCAGTTCATGGGAGCATTTACTTTTGTTAATTAATCAAACAAGAGTTATAGTAAGGGTTTTGGTTAGGGGGCTTAGAGTAAGGGTTAGATCTTATAATTGAGAAGTTAGGGTTTGGGGTTAGGATTAGAGTTAGGATTAGGTTTAGCTAAGGGGGTAAGGGCTAGGGGTGTCGTTAGGTTTAGAGTTAGGTTGAAGTGTTGCTAAGAGGTTGGAGTTAGGGTCAGAGTAGGGTTTATGGTTTGGTTTTAGGTTTATGGGTGGGATTAGAGTTAGGGGTTAGTTTTAGGGTTTAGGTTAGATGATGGGGTTGGGTTTAAAGTTAGTGGTTAGTGTTAGGGTTTAGGATGGGGTTAGGGTTGGGTTTAGAGTTAGGTTTTAGTGTTAGGGTTTAGGATGGGGTTGGGGTTAGAGGTACGGGTTAGTGTTAGGGTTTAGGTTAGAGGATGGGGTTGAAGTTGGGATTAGTGTTAGGGTTTAGGTTAGAGGATGGGGTTGGAGTTAGAGTTAGGGGTTAGTGTTAGTGTTAGGGTTAAGGTTGGAGTTGGTGTTAGACTTCAGGGTTAGTGTTAGGGTTTAGGATAGAGGATGGGGTTGGGGTTAGTGTTAGGGTTTAGGTTAGAGAATGGGGTTGGGGTTAGAGTTAGGGTTTAGTGTTAGGGTTTAGGATGGGGATGGGGTTGGGGTTAGAGGTACGGGTTAGTGTTAGGGTTTAGGATGGGGATGGGGTTGGGGTTAGAGGTACGGGTTAGTGTTAGGGTTTAGGTTGGAGGATGGGGTTGGTGTTAGAGTTAGGGGTTAGTGTTAGGGTTTAGGATGGGGATGGGGATGGGGTTGGGGTTAGAGTTAGGGATTAGTGTTAGGGTTTAGGATGGGGATGACGTTGGGGTTAGAGGTATGGGTTAGTGTTAGGGTTTAGGTTAGAGGATGGAAATGGGGTTAGAGTTAGGGGTTAGTGTTAGGGTTTAGGATGGGGATGACGTTGGGGTTAGAGGTACGGGTTAGTGTTAGGGTTTAGGTTAGAGGCTGGGGTTGGGGTTAGTGCTAATGTTTATTTTAAAGGTTAGCTTAAGCGATAGGGTTAGATTTAGTGCTAGGGTCTAGGTTAGAAATTGGAGTTAGTTTGTGATTAGGGTTTTAGGGTCAGGCTTAGAATTAAAGGTTAGAATTAGAGATTAGTGTTTGGGCTGGGGTGAGGATTAGAGGTTAAACTTTATGGATTATGCTTAGGGTTTGGTTTAAAGGTTAGGGTTAGTGTTTTGGAGTGAAAAAGTGGTAATTTCTCCATATAGATTGTTTAATAATTTATAGCGTAAAAACGTGGTTGCTGAATTTGCATGTCTCTGAGCATGTGCATGATAGTTGGCTGGTAGCTGAAAAATCTATCATAATAAAACGTAAACGCTTTTTCTATAAAGTAATTTTCCCTATCATTAGAATGCCTTTCAAATACTTAAAAAAAAACTGTAATAAAGTTAGTCATTTTTATTACATCTATTTGTTATTAATATGGCAATTCCAATTGATGATAAATTATTAAATAAATTAACTAAAGAACTTTTGTAAACGACCACTGCTTCTACTACCATCAGGCATCCTGCCAGAATTCATGAGAGAGTCACACTTATTGCTAATTGCCTTTTTCTTAAGTGTCTTTATTAAAATGAATTCTAGGCTACGCCATTGGTTGTCTTGGCTGTCCATCAAGCGAGGAGCCAGGTGTTAAACGGCGAGGCATGATACGTGAAACATTAATCTGAGGGTCTGGATGTCGGCCAAAACTTCATCCATCCTCCAGCATAAACCCTGTCAGAGAACAAACAGGAACTCTTCCATTGGGGCCATGCCAATTTCTCTGGCTGGCTTCCACATCACACACTAAGAGGGAAAGGTGATCTGTGTAAGCCTCCTAAGATACTGTACTATTAACTTTTAGCATTCAGCTATGTCGTTCTTTGACTGTTTCTGCAGTGTGCCTGGTTGTCCTGATAGTTCTAGATGAGAAGGTCCCCATGAAGTACTACAGTGACAACATCCCAGAAATGTTATAAACATAAATTACTTGTTGGAATTGCCAAGGAATCTGATTCTCTGGTAAAGCATTGCTGGAGCTCCTAGAAGTAGCAAGAAATAAATTTCTAAGATAAATTTATCCCCTAAATATTTATTATCTTAGACCTTAACCTGCAAAGCATGAAAATGAGAGTATTTAGTATTACCTGCTTTTAACTAATTACATTCTAGTGGCCAGTGCTTGCAAATAAAAAAAATAAAAATAAAATGCTACATTTGCTGCTGCTTTGACTCAGCAATTCCTAGGAACAGTTGCTTTTGATGGACTGTTAGTTCGAGATGCCATCTGGAATTCTTTACCATGCTCTAATAGGAAAAACACACTAATAATAAACCTCACAAGTCATTACACCATGCCACTCACGCCAAACATTCTGCTGCGCTAAGCACAATACCAAGCTAAGCAAGGTGTTTGCGTTTTTTTTTTTAAAGCATTTTATACTAAATTAGATTCAGCCAACCGAACAGTTACTCCTCATGATCGGCATCATTTAGACCTAGAGTGAGAAAAATGTTTATAGTCAACACCGATGGGACTTAAACCCAATTTTTCGGCTTGAAAACTCACCAGCTAATGTATTCAGTGGAAAAACCAGAGTACAAATTAGTATCAATATATGTTGATACATATACATCCATTCCATCTCCTTACCACAGATCCCCAGCTCTGAATATTTCAGCATGGTTTGCATTTTATTCTCCTCGGTGGAACTGCGATATAACAACTCAGTGGACCTCATTAGAAGTTTCTTCACTCTGCCTTGATGCAAGGCTCATTAGGAATTTGCAGCTGCTGGCTTGTAATGCCAGCTGTCCATTTGCAACTCAATGCACAAAACACTTTTCTTAATAGAGATCTATGGAACAGGTTGGTTTCCTACCTGCGCAGGTCTCAGGAGAACTAAAAGACGTAGTAAGTTCTCAAACTTCAAGCCATTTCCTTCAAGTGATAAACTTCTAACCATATAAAAATTCTTTGCATTTTAGCTAGGACATTACTTTCCCAACTCTGACCCCAAATCTTCACTCTGGGAAATCTATTTTATTTGCTGATAATGAAGAATAAATAGAAGTGGAGCATAAACCTTGTTTTTTTTTAACCATTAAATACTCAAAAAATGATCATATCTATACAGAAAACCCAAAGTGTTTTATTTAACTGAATAATTGAGACAAGCCCCAAGTTTAACACCTAGTACAGTTATGGTATCCACAGGTACAAAGGTGATTCAAGATGAACACCTCCTCAGAGAGGACACTGACCAGTACTGGTAAAAATACTTTCAGTGGAAACCCAGCATCTACTGGTACAGAGTGAACACCTCCACTAGTATTCAGGGAAACAGCATCTTCTGGTACAGTGGACACACCTCCACTTGTATTTGGAGAACAGCATTTACTGGTACAGAGTGAACACCTCAAGTAGTCTCAAAGAAATATCATCTAGTGGTACAGGAAAAACACCTCCACTAGTATTTAAAAGACATCATCTACTGGTACAGGGGGAGCACATCTACTAAAATTCAGGGGACAGCATCTACTGGAACAGGGGGAACACCTCCACTAATATAAGTGAAACAGCCTCTACTGGTACAGGGGGAACACCTCCACTAGGATAAAGGGGACAGCATCTACTGGTACAGGGGAGGACACCTCCATTAGTATGCAGGGGACATCATTTACTGGTACGGGGGAACACCTCCACTAGTATACAGGTGAAAGGAACTACTAGTATAAGGAGAATACTTGTATACAGGTGAAAGGCTCTACTGGTACAGAGGGAACACCTTCAATAGTACTTAGGAGACAGCATCTAGTGGTACATGGGGAACACCTCCACTGGTATACAGGGGACAGCATCTACTGGTACAGGGGGGACACCTCCACTAGTATATAGGGACAGGAACAACTGGAACAGGGGAACACCTCCAGTAGTATGAAGGGACAGAAACTACTGGTACAGGGGAACACCTCCAGTAGTATAAAGGGACATGAAATTCCACTGGGTGGACACATTAACCAATATTGCTTGATGCTTTATATTGTATCAGTGGAACAGAATCCAATGATTTAATGGGGGAGATTATCTTTTGGAGAAAACCATCCACTTGTACACCAGACTGCATTCAATATAAAAGGGGAAGAATTCCAGTGGTACTGGGAGATAACTTTCCTTTGTATTGAGTGATGGCACCCATTGGAATCAAGTTCTTTATTTGGATACTGCAAAAGTAACTGGCAAAAAAATGAATCTTCTTGTAGGGGAACACTTTGCATGTCTTACCATGACTTTCCATTGTATTGGGAAATGACACCTGATACTATCAAGGGGTGGTTCTTCTTTTATTTCAGTTACATGGCATCCCTTGGTATCGCAAATTGTTTCCCCCTGTGTCATGATGTAAATGAAAAAATCTCTGCATATCATTGGTTAGCATGAAAATTGGAATTTGTTGTATATGCTTGGGCTACTGCTTATTGCACTCTTACCCAACCATTGCTAACTCACTCTGTTTTGCACACCAGAAATGACATGTTGTTTCATGTATAGACTTGTCTTGGAAGGTGAACTGAGGACACTGAGGATGTTGCACCTGATGGAGGGATTTAAGCTGTCCCTGAAGATCTCTTTAGTGAAGCCTGAACTGGTGATGTCATTGTCCTTGTTGGAACAGTTGTAGGAAACAATCTTTGTGGTGAGTTACCAGCAGAGTGGCTTAATGTTTATGTATTAACTAGTATATTGCTGTGCAATGATTTCTGGTCACACAAAAAAATTGCCATTTGAGAAGGTGGTCTGAAGACCTGGTGTAAGTCAGAAATGTAATAAAAGATGTAGCCAAGCCTTTAAATAAACCAGGACGCCGCTTTTAAACAGAACATGGACCATGCGGATCATTGTTCAGCTGACGCTGCTATAAATGTAGATCAGCAGATGTCTTGTCAGTCTTGTTAACACGTCCTGATGCTAGCTGTGAGACTGGAATGAAGATTGTCTGGCAGTGCTAATCATTTGAAACTGATATGTGGCCTCCCTCTCTTAGATTCAACACTAATCTCTGGCAAACACTGAGCTGGAAAACCGCCAGGGCAGAAAGCACATTTCCAATGCTAGTTACTGCAGGGTAAATAAATACGGTTACATGATTTGCACTAAAATGTGGTATTGCAATAATATTCATAAACAGTGTGACTGCACTATACATTACCATGCAGAAACAAGCTGATGAACCTCGAGAAACCGTTAAAGGCAGCTCCATCTGGGGATCTTCTCGGGTTTATTTCTGTTTCTGTGACTTTTCCGAATGAAAGTCTACAGTGATTTTTGCTACAGCAACACGTCAAGTAAATTGCTTTCAGGGAACACTTCCATCCCGCCGAGTGCAAGAGCCAGACTTTACAAAGTGCTAGTTGGCACAATGTTCTAACAGACCTCCATATTCAAAGCCATGTGTGCATGTGTTCATCTTTGTGTAGTGTCTCGGACCATGTCTCACCAATCGTCCTTATGTTTTAGTAACACGTTCACTAGACCTAGCTCTCGCGTATTCTGATTCCTCGCTTTTCATGTCACATTTTGGATCCTCGTTCTCTTTTTTGCATAGCTTTTAATTCACAACCTTCCCATCCGAAGTCTAATAATCTTATCCAATGCACTACCACTTCCACATGTGACCCACGTTTATTTGAAGTGTACTGGGATCTCGTCTGCACATACTGAGGGCTTCTATGTTATCAAGACCATATCACCAGTAACGTGAGAATAATTGACATGTATTGGGTTGAGCCTGATAACAGATCAGTAATTTTTGTACAATCCTTCGATTACACCAGATTAATCCAATTAGTCATTTAATAGATAAGCTGAGTAATTTCATTAGAGCTCAGTGTAAGTCATTGTGTCCAATCTCTTCTTTATTACAGACTGAGACTGTATATATATATATATAAAGAATTTTACTACTAACAAAAAACCTCAGCTATACTACTATTCCTACTACTTATGATTACAATAATAATAATTGAAAAAATTAATACTACTACTACTACAATTAATAATACTAGTGTTACTACTTTTTCTTCTACTACTACAACTAGTGTTATTACTACTACTATTACTGCTAATAATACTACTAGTGTTATTACTACCACATCATGACCCTGATTTACGACTTTATAGCCATGTTGCCCTTTTCCTGCCCTCTCCACAGCACAAACTTGCTCTTTTTATCCACCTGCCCCCTGCTGTGACCTTTGACCTGTCCGGTTTTTCCCACTCCCACTGGTTGCTCAGCCCTCATGTTCAGTAACGCTCACTGATATTCCCAAATAGCTATTTGAAATTCCATCGCCCTGGGAATTGGGACAAGTGCCCTCTCCCGAGCCGTCTCACACACAGACGTCTTTGATGATGACTTGACAACTGTCCAAGAAAACATTCTTACAGATTAAATCTTTAGTTTCTCATCTCTAACTAGACAAAGTCATGTATTGTTGGGATCCAAAGCAAATGTTGTCGTGAGGAACATTACATCATCGCTATGTGCTAAAAATCTCAGCAGCCTCAGATCTCAGACATGTTACTGTACCTTGCCCATCCCGGGGCAGTCTTTGACCTTTGCCCCTGCCCTGAGTAGGCATGGTGGGACAGGTGGGGGTGAAAGCTGCAGAGCCACACTGAATCCCTCCGTGTAGAAGAAGGGCTCGTCAGGGTCGGGTGGGGACGGTGGAGGAGGAGGCTGAGGCTTCTTCCGTTTGGAGAGGTTCAGCTTCTGAGCAGCCCTGAGGAAAAGAAAAACATAGAGCAGATAGAGGTCAGATAGAGGTCACCACTGTGGAACAGAAATACAACAACAAACTGAGCTCTTTCTTTTCTCGAAGGACTGGAGTTTAATACTGAATCCTGTCCTTTGCCTGTATAATGTTCTGTCTGCCTGTACATCTGACACTCTGTCTGTTTGTATCTGTCTGTCTGTTTGCCCATCTATCCTTCTGCCTGTCTGTCTGTCTGTTGGGATGTTTAGTTTTATGTCTGCCTACTTTTCTATCTGTCTGTCTGTCTGGTGAACTCACTGTGTGTCACTGACTGTCTATAGATGTCCATCCATCCATCCATCCATCCATCCATCCATCCATCCATCCACCCATCAATCCATCCATCCATCCACTTGTCTGTCACTGTCTTTGAGTTTTGGAAAAATTAAGTTCCTTTTTCTATCTGTGCTATGTCAGCTCTATAATAGCTCTACAGCATCATGATGCCAGCACTGTGACAACTTTATGCATCTCTTAGAGAGTGCTATGTCAGCTCTACAACAGCACGATGACAGCACTGTGACAGCTCTATGACAACTTTATGCATCTCTTGAAGAGTGCTATGTCAGCTCTACAACAGCACAATGCCAGCACTAAGACAGCTCTATGACAGCTTCATACATCTCTTAGAGAGTGCTATGTCAGCTCTACAACAGCACGATGCCAGCACGTCTGACAGCTCTATAACAGCTCTATACATTTCTTAGAGAGTGCTATGTCAGCTCTACAACAGCCCCATAACAGCTCTATGGTACAGAATATGCTGTGGATTTCGAAGCTTTATAACAGGGATTTGTAAAGTGGAAGCACAATGTGTTCTGGTTGACACCAACATCATTTAACATTTATGGAAGGAGTCTCCAGTGTCAGAGCGGTGCTGATGAAACATTAGTGCTCTCCCTCTTTTTTCCTTTCTTATAGTCTCTCACTTGTCCTCATCTTTTACTCCACCTTCTGTAGTGCAGCTTCTTCAGGAGCGCAGAGTCGCTGTGTAATTACAGAATCCGTGAAGGACGGAGCAGAAGCCAGTCAGGGGATTTGAGCAGTGAGTGTGTGTGTGTGTGTGTGTGTGTGTGTGTGTGTGTGTGTGTATGTGTGTGTGTGTGTGTGTGTGTGTGTGATAATGACCTAAGAGTAAATCCTAAAGGGTTTTGAATAATGAAACACACACACACACACAGAGAGTTGGAATCATGTTATTATACATTCACATTAAAAATGTAGAAAGGGAGCGGGTGGAGGGTGGAGGGTGGAGGGTAAACACGTCCTGGCAAGTCATGTGACACTTCGCCTTCTCCGTGGCAGGAATATTGAATTTCCATCAGAGGCGTGAAGGAGCTCAGCAAGTGCGAGCAGGATGAGGAGGAGGAGGAGGATTAGGGAGGCCAATCACACGAGAACAAGAGGTAGAGAGAAAAAAGATGGCGAGAAAGAAAGGAAGGAGGGTTTTTCTTGGCGTGTAGCCCCGTGTCTGGAGGACAAAGCCAAGTTCACACTTCTTACACATGCAATTTCTGAGCCTGAAAAACAACCTCACAAAACATTTTCATGAGGATTGAGGATTGACATATCATCCAATAGCATGTCGTGTTCTCCCAACACATGCTAGGCTAAGCTCTGACACGCTAGACTCAACCTTGACCAGGCGCAGCCACCTGTTATATCTGTTTTCCATCTGAGAGTTTACACTGAAGAGCTACTGAACCTCACACTGAAGAGCACCTGAACCTCACACTGAAGAGCTCCTGAACCCCACACTAAAGAGCTCCTGAACCTCACACTGAAGAGCTCCTGAAACTCACACTGAAGAGCTCCTGGACCCCACACTGAAGAGCTCCTGAACCTCACACTGAAGAGCTCCTGAACCTCACACTGAAGAGCTCCTGAACCCCACACTGAAGAGCTCCTGAACCTCACACTGAAGAGCTCCTGAACCTCACACTGAAGAGCTCATGAAACCCTCACTGAAGAGCTCCCATCAGAGAACTCCTGAACCTCACACTGAAGAGTTTCTGAACACAACAGAGAGCTCCTCAACATCACAACAGAGAGCTCCTCAACATCAAAACAGAGAGCTCCTCAAACTCAAAACAGAGAGCTCCTCAACATTAAAACAGAGAGCTCCTAAACATCAAACAGAGAGCTCCTAAACATCACAACAGAGAGCTCCTGAACCTCACACTGAAGAGATCCTGAAGCTCACACTGAATAGTTCCTAACCTCACATCATAGAGCAAGTGAACCTCACACTACAGAACTCCAGAACTTCAAACCAGAGAACTCCTGAACCTCACACTAAAGAGCTTCTAAACCTCACATTGGAGAACTTCTGAAAGTCACACTGAAGAACTCCTGAAATTCACACTGGAGAACTCCTGAACAAGAGCGAGAACTTGTAGGGTTTCTTGAGTTGCAGAGAAACACAGGACACATTTGATATCACTACATCAGCTCTATGACAGTACTTCAAAAGCATTATAACAGCTTTACAACAGAACTACAACCAATCTGACAGCACTATGATAGCTCTATAACAGCTCTATGACAACAATATGGCTGCTCTATGTCTGATTTACAACCACCCTACAACAGCACTATGAACACTCTATAACAGTTCTACAACAGCACCACAACAACTCTTTGACCACACTATGACAACTCTAAAACAACTATTAATAAAGCTTTATGGCATATAGCAATAGCACTATGATAGTTTTATGCAAGATCTTCAACGGCACTACAGCAGTTTTATGACAGCTGTATGAAAATACTATGACAGATGTATGCCAGCATTGCAACCACTCTATGTCTACATTATAAATGTTCTATGACCATTAAATGACAACAGCACTACAACAACTCCAGCAGCATTGCATTGCTCATTCCCCCAAAATAAAAAAGTGAGGTGAAAACCACAGATCTGGCAACCACATTGCTGATCTTTGAACATTTCATATTTAATGTCGTTGTTTCCATCCAATGTTTATCCCATTTTATCTGCAACTTTGCTTTAAATGTAGGAAAATAGCTTCCACGTGTAGCACCGTGTAAAATAGCGTCTGACCAGCACATCGTATTATTTAGCATTTGACTATTTAGTTGTTTTTTTTTCATGAAGCCACAAGCAACCAAATCGAGATCATGAAATCATGATACATCTCCAGGCTGTGAAGGATCTGATTGCTTTTTCAATTCTCGGTATTGATTTTGTCAAACGAGACAAATGCTGTCATGTAAAGAACATGTGCTGGAGGAACAATCAATACCCTCAGTAACGCCTTCCTCGGGATTAGTACAGTCCTAATCCGATAGCACAAGTCTTATCATGTACACGTATCACATTACAGCACAGTGAAATCCTCTTCTTCATATCTCAGCTTGTTAGGAAGTCGTGGTCAGAGTGAAGGGTCAGCCTTTGTATAGGAGCTTTCGAGCTGAGAAAGTGAAAGGCCTTGCCCAAGAACCCAGGAATGGTAGCTTGGTGTTAAACCCCTTCTTAATAGTAAAGATCTACATCTCAAGGTTCTTCATGAAGTCTCAGCAAGTGTTTCCCCCAACCGTAATCACCAGTAGGGGCAAATTTGTAGGTTTTGTGAGTTGTGAATTTTAAATGTATATTTGTTATAAATGAATGAAGTATATGGTAGTGATGTGGTGAGTAGAAGTTTCTAATCATCCACACTGGTAGTTCGGTGGTTAAGGTGTTGGATGGGCTCAGGGGGTTGTGAGATCAAAACCCAGCACCACTATATTGCCACTGCAGAGCTCATCAACCCTCAAAATAAGATAACAAATAATCAATCTGGATAAGTGGTTCAGCTGTAGAACCTTTTCTTCTCTCTGACCTTCACACCCTGCTTTGAGCACTGCAGCACTACAGCACTGTGTGGAAGTGAGATGCCCTCATCCAAAATGACTTACAGACTTCTTTATGAAATGTAATCTTCATGTTCACTCAAAAACCACAAAAGTGAGTGGAAGAGTTAAAGAAAAAAAATAGTTATTATATAAAGTGATTAGTGAAGTGGAAGGTTGGTTCCTCAAAAGTTGGAGGTGCATAATTGTCTACTGCATCTTTGAAGGCAGTGGCATGAAATCAAACCTGTTCCATCATGACAATGCTCCTCTACACAAAGCCAGCTCCATAAAGATCTGCTTTCTATGAGTTTGAAGATGTGAAAGATCTCCTGCTATAAACTCTACTGAACACCTTTAGGATGAATGTGAACACTGACTGCACCACAGACCTCCTCACCTTCTCACCTACATCAGTACCTGACTTTACTCACACCTTGTGTCTGAATGAATCTCCACAAAATCTAGAGGAACATCTTCCCAGAAAAGCGGAGCTTATTATAACAGGGGATGGAGAATAAATGTGGAATGTGATGTTCAGAAAGAAGCACAAGCCAATGTTATGGTCAAGTGTCCACAAACTTTTGCCACATCATGTGTATAGTGGAAATACACTGGATTGTGAGGACTGTATCTCACTGTATCTCACTATATCTCACTGTATCTCACTGTTCACATTATAGGGATTTCAAAACACTACAGAAGAGCATC
>JBCEWE010000376.1:290000-295000 GCA_039877035.1 Silurus lanzhouensis | reverse complement strand
CAGTCACACACACACTCACTCACTCACACACTCACTCAGTCACACACACACTCACACACTCACTCACTCATTCACTCTCCCACATACTTATTTACTCACTCACTCACTCACTCACTCACGTATTCACTCACTCACTCACTTACTCACTCACTTACTCATTGTTACTCACTCACTCATTCACTCTCTTATTTACTTATTCACTCACTCACTCACTCACGTATTCACTCACTCACTCACTCACTTATTCACTCACTCACTCACTCACTCACTCACTCACTTATTCACTCACTCATTTACTCACTTATTCACTCACTTATTCACTCACTTACTCACTCACTCACTCACTTATTCATTCTTTCACTTACTTATTCACTTACTTACTCACTAATTCGCTCACTCACTCACTCACTCACTTACTCAAATGAGATCCAGTGCTGTGAATGAAAGACTGATGAAGTATAAAAGCGATACGATCAATCAGGGGGAGAGATGGGGATTAAACAGACAGATAAATCAATCCTTTTTTCACTCACTCACTTACTTATTAACTCACTCACTCACTTACTCACTTAATAACTCACTCACTCACTCACTCACTTATTCACTCACTCACTTACTCACTCATTTACTCACTCACTCACTCACTTACTCATTATTATTTACTCACTCACTCACTCACTCACTCACTCACACACTCACTCACTCACTTACTCACTCACTCTCTTATTAATTCACTCACTCACTCACTCACTCACTCATTTACTCACTTATTCACTTACTAATTCGCTCACTCACTCACACACTCACTTACTCAAATGAGATCCAGTGCTGTGAATGAAAGACTGATGAAGTATGAAAGCGATACGATCAATCAGGGGGAGAGATGGGGATTAAACAGACAGATAAATCAATCCTTTTTTCACTCACTTACTTAATTATTAACTCACTCACTCACTCACTCACTCACTTAATAACTCACTCACTCACTCACTCACTTATTCACTCACTCACTTACTCACTCATTTACTCACTCACTCACTCACTTACTCATTATTATTCACTCACTCACACACTCACTCACTCATTTACTTATTAATTCACTCACTCACTCACTCACTCACTCACTCACACACTCACTCACTCACTCACTCACTCACTCACTCTCTTATTAATTCACTCACTCACTCGCTCACTTATTCACTCACTCACTCACTTATTCACTTACTCACTCACTCATTTACTCACTCACTCATTCGTTCACTCACCCACCCACTCACTCATTTACTTACTCGCTCATTCGTTCACTTACTCACTCATTCACTTATTCACTAAACCACTTAATCAACTATTTATTCACTCAATCACACACTCACTCACTAATTAACTTACTCACTCATTTACTTATTCACTTATTCACCCACTTATACACTCAACAATTCATTAACTTAATCACTTACTCACTCACTCACACATTCACTTACTCACTCACTCATTCACTCACTCATTCATTCACTCACCCACCCACTCATTCACTTATTCACTCACTTGCTTGTTTATTCACTCACTCACTCAATCACTCACACTCAACCATTCATTCACTCACTCACACATTCACTTACTTACTCATTCACTCATTCACTCACTCATTTACTCACTTACTCACTCACTCATTCACTTACTCAATCACATATTTACTCACTTACTCACTCATTCACTCACCTGCTCATTCATTCACTCACCCACCCACTCACTCATTCACTCACTCAACCATTCATTCACTCAATCACACACTCACTTACTCACTCATTAAATCATTCACTCACTCACTCACTCACTCACTCACCCACTCACTCATTCACTCACTTACTCACTTACTCACTCACTCATTCACTCACTTACTCACTCACTCATTCATTCACTCATTCACTCACTCACTCACTCACTCACTCACTCACTCACTCACTCACTCACTCACTCATTCATTCATTCACTCACTCATTCATTCACTCACTCATTCATTCACCCATTCCTGCTGCTGTTAGTGGATCATCGAGGGGTTTGAGATGAAACACTTCCTCAGAAAATGACTAAGATCTGAAGGTGATGAGGACACTGCCTGGTGATTAAGGAGCACAATGGAGGCCTGAACAAAAGGGCTGAGAATCGCCTGGCTGTCATGGTGACGTTGCGCTTCCACACTCTTTACCCTAATGATGTATGGCCTGATAGCATCTCCCAGTAGCATTTTTCTTTTCTTTCTTTTAAGCACTCGCCACTCGTTATTGATTCAGATCAGACCAAATGTCCTGAAGGACAAATGTAGATCCATAATATCACACAAATCACCTCACATACACTAATCTAATTCCGACTGGGATTTATATCTGATCTGGAACAGACCTCACTCCTAAACCACTCGTTTACACTCACATCCAGACCTGATCATTTATTCAGTTCTTAACCAGATGGATAGATTAAGGTTTAAATTGATGAATGGATAAATAAATAGACAATTGCATAAACAAATGGACAGATGGATATTTAGATAGATTGATGGGTGGATGCATGTATGGATCAAAGGATGAATGGATGGAATGATGGATGGAAGGATGAATGGATGGATCAAAGGATGACTGGATGGAAGGATGGATGGATGGATGGATGACTGGATGGAAGGATGGATGGATGGATGGATGGGTGGATTGACAGATGGATGGATAGATGGATGGATCAAAGAATGGATGGATGGATGGATGGATGGATGGATGGATGAATGGATGGATGGATGGATCGATCAAAGGGATTAGTGTTGAAGAGAAGCAACAGAAAACCCCCCTGTCTGAAAACAGCTCATGCATCAGCTTAAGAAGACTTAAAGAGAAAGGAACGGAAAATGAGATCCAGTGCTGTGAATGAAAGACTGATGGAGCATAAAAGCGATACGATCAATCAGGGGGAGAGATGGGGATTAAACAGACAGATAAATCAATCCTTTTTTCATGAATGAAGGAGCCATTTATTTTACTTCCTTGTTTGATTTAAAATCCAGACAACACCCCTGATGTCACAGCGTCCATTTATTTCCAGTCGTAAAAAGATAGAGGGAGTAGTGAGGGAGGAAAAAACGACTTCATTCACTTCAACTCTTCCAACTAGGGGTGCAGTAATAAGAGTTGTTGTTATAATGCACTATAAGCACTTGTACAAGTATATGTGCTTATACACTTCTCCTCATTGTATCATGTAATTATAATAGGTCATACTGCGTAATGAACGAGAGCTGTGAGGTGTTTTAAATAATTGTCTAATTTGATAGCATACATTTCATATTAAACATCTAAATGATAGTATGCCCTTGAACTAGGAGACAAAACATGGGTTGGAGGTGAAGATCTCCCGCTTCAAACCTTCAACCCTGTTGAGCATCAATAATATGAACATTGACTGCACCCCAGGTCTCCTCACCTCATCTTCATCAATACCTGACTTCACTAACACCCTTGTGGTTAAATGAAACTCTACAAATTTCCATAAAATCTGGTGGAACATCTTCCCAGGAGAGTGGAGGTTATTATAACAGCAAATGGAGACTAAATGTGGAACAGGATTTTCTTAAATATTCACATACAGTACACACTTTTGGCCATACAGTATGCATGTACGCATTATAAACATACTCTGATCAATATGACCTTTAAAGTTCATGAAAATATAATCGAATTACCAGGAGACCTTCCATAACTATCCTGTGTAAGGCTAAATGATTTGTGCATTGGTTATTAACACTAAGGGGTTATTAATAGTTCATTAAGGGTCTATGAGTTGATGAGTAAAAAAGTTGATCATTGAAAAGTTATTATGGGTTTATTAAAGGTTACTCAGGATTTATTAAAGGTTATTGGAGGGTTATTAAATGTTATTGAAGGGTTATTAAGGGTTATTGCACAGTTATTAGGTGGTATTTGTGTGCATATATGCATCATAAAAATACTCTGATGACTATGACCTTTTAAGTTCATGTAATTATCATATAATTACCAGAAGTTCATTGGTTGTTAAGGGTTACTAAGGGGTTATTAATGGTTCATTAAAGGTTTATTATAGTTTTTTATATACGTGTATTAAGGGTTATTGAAAAATTATTATGGGTTTATTAAAGGTTATCGATGGGTTATTTAGAGTTATTGAGGGGTTATTAAGGCTTATTGCACAGTTATTAGGTGGTACTTGTTTGTTATTACAGGTTATTAAGAATGAAGGTGTGAGAGGGATAAAGGGTCTAATTTACAATGTAGCAAAGGTTATTGAGGGATAATAAGTGGTTATAAAGGGATACTGAAAGTTATTGGGTTATTGAGAGGTATTAAGGGTTATTGAGGCATTATAAGGGGTTACTGAGGGGTCATTTGAGGTTATTGAGGAGTTATAAAGAGTTATTTAGAGATTATTAGGGATAACTGGGGGATCATTTGAGGTTATTGAGTGGTTATAAAGAGTTATTTAGAGATTATTAGGGGTTACTGAGGGGTCATTACAGATATGAATGGATTATTATGGGTTACTGAGGGGTCATTTAAGGTTATTGAGGGGTTATTAGGAGTTATTTAGAGATTATTAGGGGTTACTGAAGGGGTCATTACAGGTCATTGAGGAGTTATTGAGGGATTATTAGAGGTTACTGAAAGATTATTAGAGGTTATTGAGGGGACATTAAGGCATCTAAAACCATTAAGCGAGGTACATACAAAACAATGACATTGTATGACATCATGGCATCATTAGATGTTTGTGAACATCTACTGTATGTGAAGACCAGTGTTGAATTATTGAGCGAGTCGTGAGGTCGATACTCCTCTTTCATTTGCACTGAAGGTCTCCTGGGGCAAAAAAAAGTGGCTAATGTCTGATGGAGACGCTAAAGGAAGCTGTAGCTAAATCCATCGCTCTATTGATCACTGGCTTTTTTCAGCTATTCGATGGTTTATCTACAGCTGAGGGAT
>JBCEWE010000376.1:237500-285000 GCA_039877035.1 Silurus lanzhouensis | reverse complement strand
AACTCCTTCCAGCCAATCACAATCCACTATTCACACCTGAACTCCTTCCAGCCAATCACAATCCACTATTCACACCTGAACTCCTTCCACCAATCACAATCCACTATTCACACCTGAACTCCTTCCAGCCAATCACAATCCACTATTCACACAATGTGTTTTTGAAACATGAAACTATAGAAATAAAAGTGTGGATGTGGTTGGAGGTTTTGATGGAATCACATGAAAGCAGCAGCAGAAGAGGATTTTCTCCAGACACACAGAAGTCACACTGTTTTTATCTGCCAATCTTTGAAGGCGAGACTTCATGCGGCTCTCCACTGGAACTAAATAAATAAATAAATAAATATAGTATCGCTCAACCGCAGCACCTTGTTTGTAAAAGTCTCATAAACGATAGAACCATCATCGAACCCGAAATGGAAAAGGGGGCGGAGCAAGGCAAGGGATTGACAGGTGGTTAGAGATGTCTCCTTTTCCTGATTGGCTGAATATTAATGCATTACTTTTTTTTCCTTTCTTTTTCACGTAAAAAACAAAAAAAGAATTCCATGTTCATATATATTCACTATCATTTTATATATAAAATTAACTATAATTATATATATATATGTTTATACATCAGATTACTTAATGGGTATTTTTATACTTTTCTTGTATAAATTCTTTATATACTAATGCTTGGAAATCAGAATTGAAACCTTAAAAGAGAGAAAGAGGAGGAGAAAGAGAGAAAGAAAGAGAGAGAGAGAGAGAGAGAGAGAGAGAGAAAGAGAAAGAGAGAGAGAGAGAGAGAGAGTGAGAGAGAGAGATAGAGAAAGAGAGAGAGAGAGAGAGAGAGAGAGAGAGAGAGAGAGAGAGAGTGAGAGGAAGGGAGACAGAGACAAAGAATTACAAAGAGACTCAGAGGAAGAAAAGGATGAAAAAGGCAGAGTGAGAGATAGAGAGAGCGAATGCTGGGACTGAGGGAACAGGTGTACCAGAGAAAGAACATGAAAGATTGATTTGATTGTAGCCGAACAGCATACGAGCTCTCAGTGTACCGTCGTATCACTTCATATCAAAAATCCCTCATTTTTTATCGTCTGCAATAAAAAAGTAGAGAAAGTGGTGTTTTTGGTGGATCCTGGTGCCTTTATTATATGCACTGGATTAAACTAGTAATTTCAGAGCTAGAGAATGTCTAATGATGCTAAACAGGAATGATAAGCTAATACATAGCCCCGCCCCCAAATCAGATAATTTATCGAACATTAACTCATCCACCCGAACCTCGAAGTATAAGTTCTGTCAGGTCCCAGAACAATGTAGCTGTAGAAAGTGATATAAAAAGCACTGTTTCTGGGCTTACCTAATGAAGAACGAGGCTGCAGAGCTGCTTTGAGGAGCTTCTGGAGCTGCAGTTGTCACCTGGCTCGTACATCTGTTTCCTTTCAGAGCGACGGGGTGAATAGTGCTGATGTGACTTCTGGAGGTCACGTTGTCCTCCTCTGGAGCTAGACCCTGAATAGAATGAAAAAGTGGAGAAAAAAGAACAGAAACTACTGAAGACACATGTTCAGGTGAAAGTCAAGAAACTCAAGCAAATGATCAATATGTCCGTAAGAAAAGTTCCTCATGTTCAAGATCAGGTGCCGCAGATGCTTCTGCTGAGCGGTGCGTAAATTCTTTGTGAGATGGAAATGCTGTGGACTTTGTCACGAAGATGAAAGATAGCAAAAAAGGTTTGAACGGGGCGCTCGTGAGTAAACCAGCCTAAAAAATTCCACAGAAAGCAGGAGAACCTTGCAAAGAATTCACAAACGTGTTACTGGAGCACCACCGCAAAACAGATCAGTAGCAGAGCCACAAGGACGAGGCAGATGCCTTGAGGTGGACCTCAGAGAGATCTGCTGGACTTTCCTGGTAGAGGTCCCCAAACTAGTAAAGAGAAAGCTGTTTGAGAGTGTTAATACAGAAGTTATAACTCTAACGTAGCAGAAAGACGCAACCTTGAGGTTTAGTTGAACCTGGGGATTAGTTAAACTTCTAGGAAAAAAACATTCTCAAGCTTTATACTCTTTTGTCAGGTGAATACACTTCAATACAAACTGCTAAATTAGCTATAAGACAATAGGCAACAAGACTCAAAACAATATTTTTCTCCAAACCAGAGGCAACCATGTTACTTGTTTTACACCTCCTTCTGCAGATTTCTGTATAATTACTACCTGATCTCTGATGCTCACTGGGGGTGTTTGCTTCATGGAAGACATTGAATTTCTTATCAGAAAGTCGCTCAGAAAGAAGCTCAAATCCCAGCACCACCAAACTGCCACTTGGGCAAAACCTGTAGCCCTTAACTGCTCAGATGTAAGTATGAGGGGGTATCAATAGGTTTTAAGACTAGCTTTGCTTACAAGAAAGTACTTATTAATCTTAGTTTAAACACTATCACCTGCAATGGTGTCAAAACAGCATGCTGGACCTCCATCTTCCAGAAGAGGGTGGAGTCAAACCACAGGAGCCGAATATAGCCAGTAGAATGAGGACAGAAGCTCGTAGAAGGTTTTTTTGATCTCTCATCGTCTTCCAGCAACGTTCTTCCGTTTTTGAAGCAAGCGTGCCGCTTAAAACACCTCAAACGACTCGTTGCAGCGTCATTGTATGTCAAACGTATATCATGTCAATCATCCCTGTGGCAGATTTGCCCAGTTTTATGCAGTATTTCTAGTTTGCTCGTTGTTCTACTTTGCTGTCCATGACGAAATCGCAGATGTGGTAATGCACGTGGTAAGAACAGCACCAGTAACACCATTAGTCTCCAAACATTTGTGGTTAAGAACCCTTAACCATTGATTGCTCGGTTGTAAGTGAGCTCTGAAAAAGTAAGTCTACCAAATTTTTACCTAATTTCTCTGCACAATGCTCCTCAATATTTGCATAATGTGTCATTTGCAAAGAGCTGGTCTCTATTTATTACCTTTTTCCTGCACTTTCTATACAACAGAATACTATATATAAATATGACCACATCACTTTGTTTTATCCATTCTACATTGACTCCCAATTAAATCTAGAATTGATTATAAAATACTACTGCTGACATATAAAGCACTCATGCCACAGTACCTGAGCCTTCTTTGATTAAAAGGTGCAGGCTCTTTGTTAGTACCTTGAACAGTAAAGCCTATAGCAGGGGGCAGAGCGTTCTCTTACAAAGCGCCACAGTTATGGAACGGTCTCAATTAGTGTTCCAGGACTCAAACACACTCTTAGTCTATTTTAAAAACACATTTATTTAGTCAAGCCTTTTGTAAATAGGTTTTTCTTTTTCTTTTTCAGATTTGGAGTTATCATGTATATAACATTGCTTGGTAAACTGGGATGTTTGGATGCCATTGTGTTCTCATTCTTTTGCATTCACTCAGGTTTGTTGACGATGGCGTGGTAGGCCGTCTTATATCCCAGAGATCCCTCATGTCTGTGTTACCTTCCATTTAGTTCCACATTAATCAGGCGTAACATTATGACCACCTGCCTAATATTGTGTTTCTCCCCTTTTGCTGCTAAAACAGTCGTGACCCTTGAACATCAACAGCATGAACTTCTTCAGCTGTTTGAGCTACAGGAGCTCGTCTGTTGGATCGGACCACACGGACCAGCTTTCGCTCCTCACTTCCATCAATGATCCTTGGCCGCCTGTGACCCTGTCGCCGGGTCCCCACTGTTCCTTCCTCGGAACATTTTTGAAGTATACTGACCACTGCAGACCAGGAACATCCAACAAGAGCTGCAGTTTTGGAGATGCTCTGACCCAGTCGTCTAGACGTCACAATTTGTCCAACTCGCTCAAATCCTTATGCTCGACCATTTTTCCTGCTTCTAACATCAATTTGAGGACAAAATGTTCACTTGCTGCCTAATAAATAAATCAACCCACTAACAGGTTCCATGAGGAAGAGATCATCAGTGATATTCACTTCACCACTGAGAATGTTCTGACGTCTTAATGTTACACCTGATCAGTGTATACTGTTATAGCCATTCATTGGCTCTGTATTTGTACTCTGTATAATGACAATAAAGCTGAATTTAGTCTAAAAAAGGTAAAATAAACTTCCTAACTCTACATAGACAGCAAGATGTTAGAAAGCTGGGGTCAAAGCATTGGTTCAGCCATGTTACAGGACCCCTGGAGCATGGAGGATTAAGGGCCTTGCTTAAGGGCCCCAAGTGCTTGGCAACACCCCTGACCTTTCGATCAGTAACCAATGAGCTACCATGTCCCCTACTGTATCTACTGCCTCTGTTTTAACTAGTGAATGTAGCCTGGTCAGCTACAGTGAGAAACAGTAGTAGTTGTAAAATATACTCTAGTTTTATGGCTCACAAGTTAAACACAAAATCAACTAATCCGTGTGACAATCAACAGTGTGCGCTTGGAACTGTCACTTCACACTGTGAAATTGAGAAAGTTTCAATGATAATGTGGCCCTAAAACCTGCCACAGGAATCGCAGCTCTGTTTCGCACTTAAAAAATATATATATAAAAAAAAGAAACGGTTGCTATGCTGGTGTGAAGTTACTGTAGGGCTACACTGAAATTCATTTCCGCAGAGTCTCAGCGAAGTCTCATCCATCTCTCTGTCTCGGCTCAAACCCCAACACTGCTTACAGTTTCACCTTTCTGACTCTTTAAGCTACTGCAGGGAGATTGATAACATCTTTATTTATGCATCTTCAGTCCTGCCGTCACTCATAACACCATCTACACCATGATACCATTTTGGTCTTCAATGTGAGCCGGTCTTAGCCAGAACAATAAGGGAAGAAAGGGAGCTGAGAAGCAGCAGAGCCGTGATCTTGCCCTGACAGGCTGACACGGAGATAACGAGGGCAGAAGAATCAGAGTCGCTCTCTCGGGGTGAGAAATAAGACCCGTCGCGTGAGAGAGCAGCTGAGCACACTAATTCATGAGATGTTCCTCTCTCGGTAATTACATCCTCGTGTCTGAGTCCGCCATTAGTGCACAGCGGGAACCGACGTGTCCACCTCAATATGGACAGCTTGTCTTTCTTCTAATTAATTTGAACGTATGGTAAAACGTCTCCCCGAGAGAAGTAGAGAGAGAACGATCTGAGTGATGAAGGCTCAGCTAGATAAATATTTATTTCATTGATCAGGAACAGTGGTGTATCATTCATTCTGATACATTTGACTTCTCCAGCCTTGTCTGGTTCTTCTCCAAACCTTCACCACAAATTTGAAGGCACTAAACACAATTGTACCTTCATTTAAACTAGGATACCCAAACCTGCTCCAGCGCCATGAAGATCTGTGTTCCATGGGTTGTTGAAGCTCTCCTGCTATAAAGCTATTGAACACCTTTAAGATGAATGTGAATTCCGACTACACCCAAGAAATCTCCTCACCTCACCTACATCAGTACCTGACTTTCTAAACAACAAATCTAGTAGAACATCTTCCCAGAAGTCCGGAGGATCTTTTAAAAGCAAATTGGGACTCGATGTGGAATAGAATGTTTAAAAAGCATCCAGCAATCTTGTGGTCAGGTGTGTACAAACCTTCATGCAGTGTACCTTGAAGAAAGGAGGTTCAGCTGAGGTAATGGCTGCTTGAAGCTGCTTATAAATTATAACTGGGCCTGTAGAATTTGCTGGTGGTTTTTAATCTGCTTTGGTTTGAGAAAATGGGGAGATATCTTCATTATCTTCATTAAACTCCCCATCCTGGTCAGGTTCTTGGTAAGTCTATACATGGAATGCAGAGTATGAGGTGAGAATAAACCCTGGATAGATGACCATTCCATCACTGTATAGAGGCACCAATCTACCCACTGAGATGTTTTCAGGGGCTGAAGAAACCCCACATGGAGATCATTTCGCAAACAGCTTGGAAGTTCTTTAGATGATTTCGTATCCAGTCATCTCCAAGAAAAAAAAAACAGTAAGTTTGTTGGTTTATTTGTCAGTTTGTTTGTTTGATATTGTGTTTAGTTTAATGGTTGGTCAGTTGGTAGTTGTTAATGTAGTTTTTGATTGGTTGTTTGTTTGGAAGTTGGTTATTTATAATTTTTTTTAAAGCTTTATTTGCTTGAACATAAAAGTGTCACACTGCATCCAATCATCTCCAGGAACAATATTCAGATCATGTCCTGTATTGCACCAGAGCAGTGGCAGGTTCTAACAACCCCAGATGGACGTCAGGTGCCATTTCTTCCCCGCGGTGAGACCACTGTGCCATCTGTTGACAGTTTGCCATCCTGCCATCATGGCTCCCATCCGACCTTCTCACAGGCCTCCTCACAGGCACTTCAGCGCTCTAATTTAAGCAGCCTGTGAGACGAGGGCTCATTTACTGCAGAGCTGACAATTAAGACATGTGGCTTATCCTGAAGCCCAGACAAACCTGAATATGTGTCTCACTTGAAATTCCGCAGCAGGTCTGCTCTCAGACGCTGTCTCACTACAAACACACTTTAGCGTCCAAATAACAACCTTCTCTGACCCGAAGCTGGAAAAAAATCTCAAGGTCTAATTGCTTCTCCGTTTCTGTGGGAACCAGACTGGGTTTTTTTGTGCAAAAAAAAAAAAAAGGTCCATCCGTGAAAGTGTCACCTCAAAACAGTTCATTGTGTTGTGAGTAAAAATTGTTTTTGTAGCAGCACAAACCAGCCAATAAAATCTATACGTCTCCGCGCAGTTTACCAATAGATGCTGTACAGTTCAGATCTGACGTCTCCATGGAAACACTTTTATATGAAAATGGAATCTGTGAAGTTAAAACAAACTGCTGAGTTGAAAACAAACACGGCTTCTTCAGTTGCTCCTAAAGCTTCTGTAGAACCATACAAATTATTGTTTTCTCTCACAAATTATTCCAAGTAGAACATTTTCTGAAGCTAATGATCCTCCAATACACCAGTAAAGAACCCCTGAAAAACCACATTTTGTGTAGATGTGTATGTTTTAATTGGGAGAGTTGATGATCTGAACTGTTAGTTATTATGTATATTTCTGCTTTTAGCATATAGTTAGCAGACCAGCTAATTTACCAACTGATAGCCCATTAGCATGTGGGGTTTAAAGACGTCTTCTGCTTCTTTTATTTCTGCAAACATCTGTTTGTTTTGTTCTGTGTTTTTTATTCTTATATATTTTTAGGAGTAGAGATTGAGCTTTAAGGATATTTATTTGTTTAACTCTCTCGCTCTCTCTCTCTCTCTTTCTCCCTCTCTCTCAATAGAAAAGGCTATTAGCCCGGGACTGAGGTGCCACCTGGGAATTTGTTTGGTTTGTTGGTTGCTTGTTGGGTAGATGTTTAGTTGTTTAGTTTGTTAATTTGGTGGTAGTTTAATTGTTTGTGTGGTTGTTTATTTGTCTGTTTGGTTGGTTGGTTTATTTTATTTTATTTGGTTTAGTGGTTTCTGGTTGTTTATTTAGTTGTTTGTTTGTTTGTTTGTTTGTTTAAATGGTTGATTAGTGGTTGGTTATTTATTAGTTGCTAGTTTTTCTAATATTAGTAAAAGTTTGTTTATTTTGAGGATGAGCTCTTCTTTATGTGCATTTTTTTTTGGTTTGCTTGTTTGTTTGTTGTTTAATTTGGAAGTATGTTGTATATTTGGATGGTTGGCTGGTAATTGTTTAATTGGTACATGTTTATTTTGTTGGTTGGTTGATTATGATTTGTCTCTTGTGTGCATTTTTTATCTGTAATTATTTGTTTGGTTAGTACTTGTTTATTTGGTTGGTTAGACATTTTTATTTAGTTGGTTGGTTGGTAGTTTATGTATTTTTTTGTTTGCTTGATTGGTTAGTTAGTTTTGTTTGTTGTTTTGTTGGTTGGTATTTGTGTATTTGTTTCTTTGTTTTGTATATGTTTATTTGTTACTTTGGGTGCTTGGTTGGTAGTTGTATATTTGTTCCTTTGGTTGGTTGGTTGGTTGGTTAGTTGATTGGTTGGTTGGTTGGTTGGTTGTTTGATAGACTGGAATTTGCCACTCGTCAATATTTTCTTGCTGCTGCTGTGTTCTCTGTTCTCCTTTGTAGCTCATCCTTCTAACACATGCCACAAACACATGCTAGTCACTGATCCTAAAAGCTAAACATCACACTGGGCTAGGCGTGTAAACTGCACTGTGTCTACATGAGTATATCATTTATTTTTAACATATCACTTAACATCAGCACTATCAATTATTCTCTCCTCCTGTAAGGAAACGGAGTCGGAGACGTCCAACGCTGTGTTGATGGAGCAGAAATGACTTAGCACTCTATATTCTGAAAGCGAGGTCACATGGTGGCAACAAGGTCAATGCTGTAGACTAATCCAGTGAATAATGATCCTGAACTAATGCTAAACCTCTCAGTTCGAGCCTTTCATTAAATATTAATATAAAAAAAAACATAAAAGAATTCACAACCCTAGCGTATTAATGGATTACTGGACACTCAGAGAATCTTTTTTTTTTTCTAATGTGGAATTTACTTCATTGAAGGATTTTATTTTAAAAGTAGCCAATAGCAATGCTTTTTAATTTCATTTTATTTCACTTTTTATCATGAAAATAAACCAGACTTCTTCAGATGTTTTTCTCTCCAGATGTTTTTTACTCTGACAGTTGTTTTAGCCTCAGCAATATTTTTCCTGAGGTGTTGAAGTTTAATGGGATTTCATCTTTGCTGAAGGACTTTATGATGTAAAACTCGATTCCTGATAAAACACTAGGTTTAACCCTTGAGCTGTTTAAAACAAGGCCAGATGCAGAAGGTGGGACTTCACACGATATGCAGCTTTATAATGGCTCTATTTATACCAGGTCACAAAGGGTCACAGAAACTAATTCTCCCAGAACAAACTCAGATCTTTTTTGGTCCAGCATCTCTAGATATTGCTGTCTTGAATAGCGGAAAGTGTGTGATCCTGCATCACTGACATGCCTCCAAGCACAGGAATTTAACCCCCTCTATATTAAGCATGTGGCTTCTGATAGAACACCCAAATGCTGGTGCAGAAAAAAAAGAAGAAATGATTACCTGACTATCTCACTTCCCTGATTAGACCTACAAGCAGCTCTGGTTCATACCTGAGATCGTTGTTGCTGATGGGATCTACTGACGGTCGTCACACTCCACACACCCTCCAAATACTGCTGAGCATAGATGGGCAATGGAGTCACAATCGCATGGCAGCTCGGCTTGATGTCCATGCCAGCAGCTCCAGACTTGATCCAGCCCATTTCTTTACGCTTGATGCAAGTCGCTGGTTCGGTTTGATTCCTTGAAGGAATTTGTATGGTGGAAGATGAAGATCCTTGGCTCCCCCTGAAAGGTCTCTGTGAAGATGCACCAAAATGAGGTGCTTGCTGGCCAGCTAAAGATTCACGCTCTAGGTTAGCGCTACCATCAAGAGACAGACCCAGAGCTGAGTGAAGAGCCAAGTGGCGTAGCTGGTGCAGAGGAGTTCCACACACTTTACAGCTTCCAGAACCCTGAGCACTTTGAGGCCATTCTAGAGCCTGGAGCTTATCAAGAAGGAGAGCTGGGTCAAATCCTGTGTCCTGTGAGAAAGAAAGAGAAGGGGTGATTAGATTAAAAAAATCTCTTATTGAAAGAACATTGGATGTTTGGTAAGTCCTTTTCTATGTTCCAAGTTTAACTGTATTCAAGAGGATTTGCCTTTAAGGAAAAGTAGAAGATTTTAGAAAGACAGAGCCTCTAACTATGCAAAGAACTGCTGGGGAACCCTACTATCAACATTCAGACTTTTTGCAGTCAATCAAAATCTATTCTACTGAATCATATGCACATGAATCATTATTTCATTTCTTTTTTCTATGGTCATTTACACTTTATAAACTACAATCACAAAATATCCACTGGACTTTTTTTTCAACATGCTGTCATCCTTCACCACCCAAAGCCATTCAATTAAATCGAGTCAAAGCAACGAAACAGCAGCTTATAAATCAGCAGGTAATGATCTTTGTAGGAGAGCCAAACGAGACATGAAATAAAACTGTTAAGACATCAGATACATTAGACGCGTTAAACGTGTGGGACCGTAATAACCCCCGGAAGCCGCACATTAGCTGGAAATATCAGGTGCTATCTGCACGGAAAGGTCGCTATAGCCCAGGAATTCAATCATTTTCTATACACGTTCGGGTTCAGAGAACTCGACACTATCAGCGTTTCACTCCTGACAGTGTTGCTGTGCAGAACTCCGCAGAGAAGTGGAGGGAAAAAAAAGCTGAGTGATAGGAAAAGAAATAAATAATACAAAAATCAAACACCTACAGCTGTCGTCAACGTATCACAGAAGATACAGGAGAAGATAAAAATGCGGGTGGAGGCAGTAAGAAGAGATAACCTGCTCGCCCTCTACTATCCACATCCGATATGAAAAATATTCGAATAAGGCTGTAGACAGAATAGAAAAAAATGATTCTAGACACTTAAAGAGGCTCTGAGGCAGGTTCCTCATGCATCGCTAATGTGAGATCAAACGGCACATTGAAGATCACCTCATCGTGGTATTTAAGGTCAGTTATTTAAACATACATGCAGATGGTATGGTATGGTATGATAAAACGACCTTTAATAATAAAAATGTCATGTCGTTCTGGTGTGTTTACTCCATTGTATCTTCTCTACCCACAATGTCCTCCTGATAACTGGCTGATCTTCGACCAAATAAAAAAGCAATAGGAATTCATCTCCGGTTGATGCTTAGCTGCATAGTATCTAATCAAACTTTCTCCACACTGTGAACCTCTTTATGATTGACACGTTGTTATTAACCCTTCCTTCTCCCATTCACAGTCAGCGCTAGACACCATATTACGATGTATATCTACTGCGCCAGCTGTTGGTGTTGAGGAGAAACAGGGCGGGTCGAGGAGTCATGCTTATTGAGTGCTTTTGTCTGGAGTGCTCTGTAGGGGAGTCGGAATAAAAGCCAACATGCCAGCAATCTGCTCCAGACATAACCCCATGCATCCCAACCTGTTAGAGCCGAACCTCCAGCCTGCCGACCGTTCACGTGTGGATGGAATCAATACATGTCTTTATAAACTTCTTTTCAATAACTAGACAAAAGAAATGTTTGATGAAAGACTTTAAAGGTCAGAGTGATGGAGCTGTACAGTGATTTCATTATTCCAGGACGTGTGATATGCATATACATCGAGCAGCTCTATCATATACAATTAAGATCCCACGTCATATGGAGATTTGACATTGGACCTCTTTGAGTGGCATGGAGAAGCTGGTGTTGGATTTATGATTTATGATGTTGAGCTACTTCATGAGTTGCTCAGTAGCTCCTGTTTCCATAACGTCAACTGACTATAAAAGACTGTAGAAAGAACATTACTCATAATCACACACTCCAGTGCTCATGTTAGTTCTCACTCTCCAGTGTTCTGTATTGTTTAAAGACTATAATCACACTTTTGATGTCACCCAGATGAGGATGAGGTTCTGCTTTTGAGTCTGGTTCCTCTCAAGGTCTCTTCCTCATAACATCGAAGGGAGTTTTCCCTTCCCCACAGTCGCCCCAGTCTTCAGCATCAGTGATAAACACACATCGTTCACCTTCTGTAAAGCTGCTTTGAGACAATGTCTGTTGTAAAAACGCAATAAAAATAAACTTGACTTGACTTGACTTGTGTACTCAACAGGCAAAAAAACAGTTATGTGGCTCTAAAAATGGCAGTAATGTATTACTGAGGGAATCAAAAGAGTTTTTTTTCTCCTAAACCTGTTTGAGTTTGTCTAGCAAAATAGTTCCCACTGTAGCTAAAGGGTTCCAGTTTACAGGACAACAAGATTTCCAATTAAAACAGGGATTAACAAAACGATCCAGTTTAAACCAAATCTAGCAAAAGAGCTCTGGTTTAACCCCAAAGTGACAAAAGGTTTCTAGTTTAACCCAAAGCTAGCAAAAAGGGTCCAGGTTAACACAAAGCTACAAAAAGTGTTCCATTTTAATGAGAACTAGCAAAAGGGTTCTGGTTTAACCCCAAAGTGACAAAAGGTTTCTAGTTTAACCCAAAGCTAGCAAAAAGGGTCCAGGTTAACACAAAGCTACAAAAAGTGTTCCATTTTAATGAGAACTAGCAAAAGGGTTCTGGTTTAAAACACAACAACAAAAGGATTCCATTTAAAACAAGAATTACCAAACTGTTCCAGTTTATTCCAAAACTAGCAAAAGGGTTATGCTTTAACTCAAAATAAGCAAAATGGTACCAGTTTAACCCAAAATTAACCCAAAAATGCAATAGGGTTTTTGTTTACCCCAAAATTAGCATAAGGGGTTTCAGTTTAACCCAAAAATAACAAGAGCTTCAGTTTAAAATGCTAAATGCAAAATGCTAAATGGTTCCAGTTTAAAGCACAACAACAAAACGTTTCCAGTTAAAACAAGAATTACCAAAATGGTTTTATTTCAAACCAAAGAAAGCAATAGAGTAACCCAAACATAGCAAAACGGTTCTGGTTTAAAGGAAATCAATCAGACAGACAGACAGACAGACAGACAGATTGTCCTATGCACTGTGACTACACTTATACCTGTAACCTGAAAGTTTTTTTGAACATCAGACAGATAGACAGATTAGACAGTCATACAGATCAGACAGACATGTCATCTGTTTCTCAAACAGCTTGTGTGTCACTACTCCTGAACACTCTAAGGTCAGGGGTCCATTACTCACGAGTCAGTGGTGCTCAATGAGCCGAGGGCCTCCAGGGCGACGCCCCACGTGTGTCTGCTTCAGCCCCTGCATTCTTATAGACCAGACAGCGGATAGCGAGACACACTTTAGGAAGGTTTTCAGTAAAAACTCCACCACCTGTGCTGCTCTTTTCACCACCGGAGAAACACAATAGAGAGGCTGAAGTGTGTGAAACGGCTGATATACTGAGCCAGCTGTGAACATCGTAAACTTCCTGTTTCTCTTTTCTCATCTAAACCTGCACAGCAACAATATGGCTTTCACAGCTTTTAAACAGACTCTCTGCAGGTTCATAGAGACGCCACACCGGTGCAGAAACCCGCTTCCTGCTTTCATTACACAGAGATTAGTTGTGATAAACGCTGCAGATCCACGACAATCTTTCTCCTTTCGACTGCCTCAGTCTACACTACAGAAAATTACTCCCAAATCACAGCTCTGATGGAGCCAAATCAATTCCTGAAAACAGGTTATAAATGTAGCAAAGCGGGAGGAAGCAGGCGCTTTTCAAATAAATTATACAAATTACAAGAGGGGGAAAAAAGGAAAGGGGTAGATGGAAAAAATAGAAAAATAAATAGGGGAAAAATGTATAACAATAAGAGAACAAATAGAAGGGAAAAACAAATGTAAAAAACAACAGACTTGTACAATAATGAAAAAATAAATTAATAAAAAAAGTATATTTTATATTTGTATATATATATATATTTACTGGCTATTAAATACAAAAAAAAATCCATATTTCAATAAATAAATAAATACCAGTATAAAATATGATTAAAGATCTTTAGATAAATAAGACTCAACTTTTCTTTCTATAAAAAAAAGAAAAAATAATAAAATTCTCATAAAAAAGAAAATATAAAATATAAATGCATAAAACAAAAGGAAGAATCAAAAGATCAAAAAGTGAAATTCTTAAAAAAAAAAATACAAGAAATAAATAAAAAGACAGTGGAAAAACTGAGCACAAAACGAAGAAGAGAAAAGCCAAAAACATTCAAATAAATGTGCACTCCCTCAAATCCACACCTAAAATAGATAAAGAAAAAGAAAAAGGGAATAAAATGCAATACAAAATAAAACTTGGTGAGTTTAGCGTTATGCCCAGTGTAACAATAAATAAATGAAAAAATCGAACAAATGAAGGATTTAAATAATTGAGCAAAATCTAAAATAAAGAAGAAGAAAAAGAAAAAGAGCTTCTTTTATCTATACTGAATTTTTATGCTGAAGTTCAATGCACATGAAAAACAAACAAACATAAATAAACCATTTTCTGTGTTTGAACAAATTCAACTGATTATTTTTTTGACCTCCACACTTCACCTCCACACTTCACCTCCACACACCGTCTCCACACACCGTCTCCACACTTCACCTCCACACACCGTCTCCACACACCGTCTCCACACATCGTCTCCACATGCAGCTGAATCTGAGTCAGTAACGTAAACCTTCTGTAAGAATAAATGCATTATTGATAAGACTTGTATCTCTCCAGGATTTCACCACTCTGATTACTCAGATGTGAGAAAAGTCCCTCGCTACACCCCACCTGACCGTGACCATGCCCACCCTGCTGGAAATCCCTCACACACCAAAACATAATCACACACCATGATACCAGCATCGGCTTTACCTTGTGATGCAGAAACATCCGATCGGAGCGACCCGGTGTGTTACTCTGACACACTTCTGATCCTGTTTCACTACTAAACCCGCAGTGTGTGTGGACGCGAGAGGATTACACACTCATATCATAAATCACTCCACACACTAAACACTTTAAACTCCTTTATGAGTGCGGTGGCAGATGGAATATTGGGGGTGGGGGCATCGGGGCATCGGGGTCATCATTAATGCCTGGATTTGCGACTGTGGGAATGTGGTGCTAAACAACTTGTAAAAACCCGAACTAGAGCTGAGGATCAAGTTCAAGTGAACACTAAATAAATGTGAGTCCAGTGAGGGATTTGTGTTCACACTGCATCATGAGTCTGGGGTTAGGGGTTTAGGATTAAGATCCAGTTAAGGTATAGATTTGGTCAGGGTTTAGATTTGGGTTAGGATTAAATTAGGGTTAGGATTTAGATTAGGATAAAGTTTGGGCTGTGAATAAGGTTCAGGTTGGGTTTAGACTGTGTTAAGGTTAAAATAAGATTAGGGTTATGATTAGGATAGGGTTTGGGCCATGATTAAGGTTCAGGTTGGGTTTAGACTGTGTTGGGGTTTAGATAGGATTAGGGTTTAGATTAGAATAGGGGTTTGGGCTGGATTTGGGGTTTATATAATATTAGGTTTAAAAATAAGATGGCAGTTTGGATTGGCTTTAAGGTTTAGAAAGGGTTAGGGTTTTAATAATATTTGGGTGGGGTTTGGGCTGAGATTGAGTTTTGGGGAAGTTTAGGGTTTAGATAGGGTTAGGGTTTAGATAGAGTTTGAGTTATATAGGGTTTGGATTTAGATAGGCTTATGGTTTAGATATAATTTAGGGTTTAGATTAAGCTTGGGGTTGGGAAATGGTTAGAGTTTGGGCTGGAATTAGGGTTTAGATAGAATGAAGGTTTTAAGTGAATTAGGGTTTAGATTAGGGTAGCAGTATGGATTTACAGTGGAATCTGCTTATCTCGACCTCGGTTACCTCGACAACCCTATTAAGTCGGCTTTTTCTAAGCATTTTTTATCGGTTATGTCGATTTTTTTATGTCGCCGAACCCTAATATCTCGAGCACAAGGGGGAAAAAAATGTGCCATTTAACGTCAGTTATCTCGGTGCAGCCGCAGAAGAACTCGCGGAAGTGGCAGAAAAATCAAGCCTTACAGCTGCTCCAGGTGTTGTATTGTATACTGGTGAATCTCTGCTGTTAGTTAGTGCTAGTGTTCGTAGTGTTCGTAGTGTTAGTAGGAGCGCGATGCGCTTTGGGAAGAAAAGCGCAGGCGTTGAGAGAGTGCCGGTGGGAAGACACGTACCGGGATACGCATGCGCGATAACAACGACCGCCGTGAACCAACATATACCAACAATAACGGACAGTGAGAGTGTGGAAGTTTAAATAGGAGCTGGTGATGATGATAAACGAGCACCATATGTGCGCGATTGAAGCCTGGAGCTTCAGAGAAAGCGGTCGAGAAAACACCTGACACGCTGAAGGGGGCTGAAGGGGGCGTGGCAGGTGGATTCCTGACAGATAAACATGTACTGTATGTATTTTTATAGCATGCCTTCATCAAACAAATCGCGGCAACGCTGTTGTGTAAAAACCCTTCAAAAACACGTGCATGCACATTCTCATTTATTAACGCACATCATGTACATAAAGACATTTCAAGCACGTTAATATACTGCCGCCATTTTGATTTTCGTTTATCTCGATCATCGGTTACCTCGATGCTTTTTGGCGACCCCCTAGGACATCGACATAACCGGGTTCCACTGTAGTATTATTGTATAGATAGGGAATGAGGGTTTAGATCTGGATGCTAGGGCATAGGACCTGTTCAGAGTTACAGTTTTGGTTTAGGTTTGGGTTCGGGGTGTTTAATCTGGGGTTGTGGTTTGGCTGCAGTTTGGGTTTGAGCCAGAAAGAAAATTCTTTTGGATTAAAAACTTCCCCAGTGTGAACTCTGTAATCACACATGGTTACATTTACACGCTCCAGAGTCTGTTTACCAAATGACGATTTAATGATTCACACAAACAAAGAGAGAAAAACGCAGACAGTGTCGCAAAGTAATTTATATATAAATGATATTCCCCCTGAGCCTGAGCTCGATCACACGTGACTCTGTTCACACGTGACTCTGTTCACACATTATACAGAACTGGGAATATATATATATATATATATATATATATATATATAAACCTTTCTGCAACCTGAATCTGAATTCCTGTTAGTAATCTGAAAAAAAGACGACGTCGTGAAATGCAGACGCTCACGCTTCAAACAGCAGTGTGAAGTAATGGTACTGTTTTTATTAAATCATAAAAATAGGTTGGAAAAATGCTATATTTATATAATTTATATATTAATATATAAATATTTAATAAATAATAATAAGAAGAAGAAGAATAACTATTTTTTATTAATTTTTTAAAGAAATAAAATACAAAGAAATTGTCAGATTCAATCAAATAAAATGAAAAAAGAAATTTACAAAAAGAGACAATTAATAAAAATAAATAATACAAATGATATAAAATTTGATTACATTCATTATTTTTCCAGCCACAATTAGTATTGTATATAATGTGGGCAAAAGAATTGGGACACATACAGTATATTTTCCAGCCATGTGTGTTGTGTGTTACACAAGCCAGTGGACTCTTAGTGCCGGTCCCAAGCCCGGGTAAATGGGGAGGGTTGCGTTAGGAAGGGCATCCAGCGTAAAAACATGTGCCAAATCAAATATGCGGGTCACGATTAAGAATTTCATAGCGGATCGGTCAAGGCCCGGGTTACCAAAGACCACCATAGGTATCGTTAACCTGCAGGGTACCGGTGGAAATTGGACTACTGTTGGGCAAAGGAGGAGAAGGAGAGGAGGAAGACGTCTAAAGAGACAGCAGGGAAAGAAGCAGTGGAGGAGAGTGGAGGTTCGGTTTGGTATTTAAATGTTGGTACAGTGGTCCCCCGGTTATCGAACGGCTCGGCTATCGAACATTCCGGTTAGCGAACGGTTTTCCGAACGAAATTTCGGTCCGGTGAACGAACAAAGTTCCAGTTGTCGAACGCCACCCACGCTGCCCAACCCAGCGCGAGGGGAAGAACCTGCTTCCGCTTCACCCATCGCTGAGTAGCAGAGCTGAAGATGTTGGGATGTTTGTTAGGAGTGATGACGATGGACAGGATTAAAAACGAGTTTATTAGAGGAACAGCGCATGTAGGACATTTTGGAGACAAGGTGAGGGAGGTGAGATTGAGATGATTTGGACATGTTTTAGAGGAGAGACATGGGGTATATTAGTAGGAGAATGCTGAGGATGGAGACACCAGGAAGAAGAAAAAGAGGAAGACCAAGGAGCAGGTTTATAGATGTGGTGAAAGAAGAAATGCAGGTGGTTGGTGTGAAAGAGGCAGATGTAGAGGACAGGGGGGCATGGAGACAGATGATCCGCTGTGGAGACCACTAATAGGAGCAGCCAGAAGAAGAAAAAGAGATGTGGTTCATCTGCAGTTTTTAACACAAGTGTGGGTGTAAAACACATCCTTGAATTCAGCATGAAATCTTCTCTTTACCTGAACTAGGAGACCCAAACCTATTCCAGCATGACAATGTAAACCCTGTGCACAAAGCCATCTTCATGAAGATATGCTTCAATTGAGTTGGAGGTTGAAGATCTATGGCTATAGAGCTTTTGAACACCTTTGGGATGAATGTGAACGTTTACACCCCAAGTCTCCTCAAGTTCTCACCTACATCACTACCTGTAGATGAATCTTCACAAAACTCCACAAATTCTAGTGGAACATCTTCTCCGAACAGAGGAGCTTATTATAACAGCAAATGGGAACTCATTGTGGAAGGGGATGTTTAATACGATATTCATAGCAATCTTATGGTGAGGTGTCCACATACTTTTGGCCATAATTTTCTCCACACCAATTTGAATCTGCATACAGGTGTGTGACTGAGTCCGTAAAAGAAAATAAGGGCAGATCAGTGTGTTTGTCCCTGATTTACATAAATATGTTTATATTTACAGAAAAGCCGATTACTGTCATGTGTTCTTATATCTGATAAACCGACAGAGCAGATGGATTTTTTTTTTTTTTCAGTAATGAGAAAACACTTTTGTGAATGAGGACAGAGACAAATTATACTCTGCTCTTTTTCTCACACACACACACACACACACACACACACACACACACACACACACACACACGGGGAGCCATTGTATTTGAAACACCATTAAAATGATTTAAAGCTGAAATTACATAAACACACACACACACACACACACACACACACACACACACATACATACACACACACACTCTCCCATGACATCTGTTTTCTGGAACATCACCTTATTAACATGTTTACCTTTTTTTCACTGTTTCTTCTAACTTTCTTACTGTAAATCTTATCATTTTTTTGGTTCATTTGTTTCAAAGAAAGACAAAGTAAATAAATGGTGGAAAAGAAAAGAAAAGAAAAGAAAAGAAAAGAAAAGAAAAGAAAAGAAAAGAAAAGAAAAGAAAAGGCAATTAGTTTAAATAGTAGTTTTTTTTTTTACTCTAAAAATAAACAACTAAATAAATACCAAATTAAAAACAAATATATCAAATTACCAAAATAAGGAAGGAGGAATGACAAAAGAAACAACATGATCTTATAACACTATTAACCTCTGAGCTGTTTCTCTTGTAACACTGTGAGCTGTATCTCCTGCAGTAACACTGTGAGCGGTATCTCCTGCAGTAACACTGTGAGCGGTATCTCCTGCAGTAACACTGTGAGCGGTATCTCCTGCAGTAACACTGTGAGCGGTATCTCCTGCAGTAACACTGTGAGCTGTATCTCCTGCAAAAACACTGTGAGCTGTATTTCTTGTAACACTGTGAGCTGTATCTCTTAACACTGTGAGCTGTATTTCTTGTAACACTCTAAGCTGAATCTTCTGTAACACTGTAAACTGTATTTTCTGCAGTAACACTGTGAGCTGTATTTTCTGTGGTAATACTGTGGGCTCTATCTCCTGCAGTTACAATGTGAGCTGTATCTTCTGTAACACTGTGAGCTGTATCTTTTTTAACACTGTGTAACACTGTATCTCCTGCAGTAACACTATGAGCTGTATCTCCTGTAACACTGTGTAATACTGTATCTCCTGCAATAACACTGTGAGCCGTATCTCCTGTAGTAACACTGTGAGCTGTATATCCTGCAGTAACACTGTGAGCTGTATCTCCTGCAGTAACACTGTGAGCTGTATCTCCTGCAGTAACACTGTGAGCTGTATCTCCTGTAACACTGTGAGCTGTATCTCCTGCAGTAACACTGTGAGCTGTATTTCTTGTAACACTCTAAGCTGAATCTTCTGTAACACTGTAAACTGTATTTTCTGCAGTAACACTGTGAGCTGTATCTCCTGTAACACTGTGAGCTGTATTTTCTGTGGTAATATTGTGGGCTCTATCTCCTGCAGTTACAATGTGAGCTGTATCTCCTGTAACACTGTGAGCTGTATCTCCTGTAACACTGTGTAATACTGTATCTCCTGCAATAACACTGTGAGCCGTATCTCCTGTAGTAACACTGTGAGCTGTATATCCTGCAGTAACACTGTGAGCTGTATCTCCTGCAGTAACACTGTGAGCTGTATCTCCTGCAGTAACACTGTGAGCTGTATCTCCTGTAACACTTGTGAGCTGTATCTCCTGCAGTAACACTGTGAGCTGTATCTCCTGTAACACTGTGAGCTGTATCTCCTGCAGTAACACTGTGAGCTGTATCTCCTGTAACACTGTGAGCTGTATCTCCTGCAGTAACACTGTGAGCTGTATCTCCTGTAACACTGTGAGCTGTATCTCCTGCAGTAACACTGTGAGCTGTATCTCCTGTAACACTGTGAGCTGTATCTCCTGCAGTAACACTGTGAGCTGTATCTCCTGTAACACTGTGAGCTGTATCTCCTGTAATGCTGTGAGCTGTATCTCCTGTAACACTATCTCCTGTAACACTGTATCTCCTGTAACGCTGTGAGCTGTATCTCCTGCAGTAACACTGTGTAACACTGTATCTCCTGCTGTATTTACTATCCCGTGCTGTAAATCACACACTATGTGAGGAATCATTATCGCTGCAGCGCTGAAGAGGATTATGCAGCGTAATGAGGTAAATGATGGATAAAATAATTTAACAGAATGAGTTCAGTGGAAAATCTAATTCAAACAAATCATCACTCGAATCATTTCCTCCTTCACACACACACTCACACACACACACACACACACACACACACACACACACACACACACACACACACACATTTCATATCATATTTTCTGGTGAAGAAATTAAGAAAAAATAAAAAAATTAACAAAATTTCGTAAACATTTTTTTCTCATAAAAAAATGTAAAGGGAGTAAAAATCTGTTAATTTAATTTGATAAACATAAAATTACATAACATCTATTTAACTAACCAGTCCATACTTAAACATTATTTAACCAACCTTTACATAACTAACTTTTATCCTAATGCTACTTAACTTCCATCTACTCTATTCTACCTAACTAGGTTTACATAACTACATAATCCACAACTAACTAACCACACATAAGTAACATTTAACTATCTAACTAACTAACTAACTTACTAACCCCACACAATTAACCTCAGACAAGTAACTTCTATCGAACTTCACATACCTCTCTATCTAACTACCTTTGCATAACTAACCTCTATATAACTAATTCCACATAACTAACCGCTATCTAACCCGTAACTAATCTCTATCTTCCCATATAAATAACTTCTCTTTAAACACCCCTCTATAACTAATCTCTATCTAACTAACCCTCCATAACTAACAAACATTTTGTAAATGTTTTCTGTTAAAATGGTGAGAAGGTGCAGGACGAGACTGATATGAGGGTTTGGATTATTTTTTTATTTGTATAAAATGCTTTCAGCGTGACTCGGGGTCTAAACCCAGGCACTGCTACTGCTTCCTTAATATTTCTCTCGGCGCTCCGTGCTGTCGTTTGTACCTGTTTGTGTTTTCGCTACTGATTAGTGGAACGTGTAATGAGCCCGCTTTGTTTTTACACTCCTCCTGTCATTTCGCTTTCTCTCTTCACTCGTGTGTGCTGGAGCAAAGCCGCAGGAACACACACATCACACAGATAGGCGTGTCCTTATCTCCGAAATCGCTGTTCTCCTGAATAAACCAGTCAAATTAAACCGACATTTAGTGGGGAAAAAAAACAGAAAGTATTATTATTATTATTATCATCCAAAGATCATCACAGCTACAGCATGAAGGTCGGTGAAGGTCACGGTCCTCCTGAAACCCAAAAACAAGCCTCGTGGGTGAGATGTTCCATAAACAAGACACGACGCTGCTCGGTCACACCCCTCACAGCTGGTTCTACGCTTTTTACAGCTGTTTTTATGTAAATCACACATCCCCCAACATCCAGCCGGCTCACATCAAACTCACATTTCCACTGCGCCCTTGCTGTCCTGCTGTCACTTCCCGTTTTGACAGGAAATAGTACAGGCTTTAAAAGCTAAAAAAACAGCCCTGATTTAAAGTTTTTGTCCCAGCGACAACGCTAATATGGATGAGTGCAAAAGTTTGTACACCCTCTATAGGTTTTTAAGCCGAAAATATACTATAATATATCCATTGAAGATTTAGCATAGGAATAGCAATAATAACAATATAAATGCAAAAAACCTGAGACGAAAGTAAAAAAAAAAACAATAATAACTAAAAACATAATGTAAAAAAAACGAAGTTAAAAAAAGGTGCAGACAATAATATAACCCCCCCCCCCCCCAAAAAAAAATTTTCTAGATGAGCAAGGTAAAGGTATATATTATAAAAAAATAAAAAAATGCGGATATAAACTTTTGTGATGATAGTCCTCATGGAAAAATGGATGGATCTACATATAAAAAACAGTATATATATATATATATACAGTATAATCCAGCAGCACGTAGAATAGCACTTGATCCAGCAGAAACAACGCTGCAGATTTGTTTCATATCCTGATTTAAACTTCATACTTAATTGTGTTCACCACGTTCATATGATCTCTTGATGACCTCAGTGTGGAGGATAAGCTCTCATCTGCAGTGGTGTACGAAATATACAAGGCATGAAGTTGAGTAAAAGTAGAGACACTCAGTAAAATGTTAAGTCAAGACTCCATGTGACTCCATGTGACTTTTAATTGAGTAAAAATACAAAAGTATTTGCCTTAAAATGTATTTATCCAAAGTACTATGATTTATTATAACTATAATCATTTTTATCACAAGATTCTTTACTTAATGACCTCAGTTTATGTGTAAAGACTCGAATGTGACTCTCAGCACACTGATCTATCAATAGAATGAGATTCATGACTCAAACACTGATTGATTTCTATTATAATGATCACGAGCCCAAAACTTTAATCAAATAAATGTTTGTAAATGAGGTCACGTGTGTGGTGGTGAGTTCGAGTCAGGAGTTTCTTCATCATTTATTTCTCTCTAAATGTTCTGCTTGATGTTGAACTGATGCTGAAGTGTATGTTGGTGATCAGTAGATGCACCGAGCGCTGATCAGAACACGTGTAAAACAGAGCGTGCGCTCGATCCTGATTGGTGACTCACTGCGTGTTTCATCAGTTACGTTTTTATCCTCGTAAATAAAAAGAAATTACCGATTTCACTTAATGTAATTAAGAAAAAAGTCAAATATTTGAGTTTAAAATGGAGTGAAGTTTCAGTAAAAAACTCCCCGAATACTTCAGTAAAATACAGATATGTGAAGGAGCTACTTGAGCATTGCGGCTCGGCTGCTGTGCCTACAGATTACTTCACACTCCACTTAACCATTATGTCAGACAATACAAAAGAAAACCACTTTGAATCTAAAATCATAACCTCAATGAGTCTTCCAATGAACAGAATCATATTTGAACCCTTGGTCGGAGTTCAAGATTTTTCCGCAATGTTCCGCAAGCTTCTCTCATGGGGGCGGGGCTATACAGCGTGTTATTCTCAATGGTCAGTAATATTTTAATAAACAGCTCCCATGGCCTGGTCCTTAATGAATTTCCTGAGCGATCTGGAGCCGGTTTACGGTATAGTTAAAGTGTTCTTTGTAGTAAAAACATTATTTTGTTTATTAGTTCATAATTAATTTTTAAAGTTCGCGTCTCATAAAACAAATGAGCCTTAATGAATCGCTCCCAGACGTAAGGACTTGAGGATTTCAGAGACTTCAGGATGCGGTTTATTACATTTATATTTGTAGAGCAATTTTAACAAGGGACATTGTCTCAAAGAAGATTTACAGAGATAAAGCAGAATGTTCAGGTTAAGTGCCTATAAGTCTGTTCCTTATAATGGTGAAGGAAAAACTCTCTGAAACTCCACGAGGAAGAAACCTTAAGAGGAACCAGACTCCAAAGGGACTCCAAACCTCATCCTCAACACTGAATGTCTATTTATTACAAGTTCATCGTTGTTGAGGTGATGTTCAGTGATGGACGCTTTATTGCAGAACTGTTCATGCAAACTGTGGTCCTGAACACCTTGTAGCAGACTGCTATATTAAACCCAGTCCAAATCCATCCCTAAAGTTCTTTAGGTCCAATGTTCTGTAGTAACCAAGTAAAGACGAAAGGAATTTCCAGGAACTAAGTAACATCCTGATTGAATGCTTTAATATATGCACTTTATTTAAAAAAATAATAAACAGTCGCCATATTACCACAATTATTCCTTCATGGCCTCAAGGTGTTACAATGAACCTTCTCTCTCTCTGTTATTCAAACATTCCAATGTTTTTTGAGGAGCATTGTTTAAGGACACCCAATAAAGGTCAGAGGATGGGCACATGCAGTACCATGACGGACCATGAGAATGTGGCACTGACCTTTAGCTCACCCTTGGTAATGAACTCATAACACCATTAGAGCTCTTTGTTGGTGGCGTCCAAGGTTCAAGCTCCATAATGAAGCAGTGTGTTTGGTCACAAGCCATAAGCCAGTGGTAAAGACTTCAGGAATGTGTGGAGAGCATGAGAGCCCGAGAGCCTTAGAGCCCGAGAACCAACTCTTTTGTGCCTCAGCACATAAATTGTATTGACGTGCCTTTGTGGGCTCATTACCTCATGGACAGAATGTGAGTTTATAGTGGAGCGGAGCTCATTTCCTCTGCCTGCCTAACGGAGAAGTGAGTGTGTGTGTGTGTGTGTGTGTGTCGCTTATATGTGTTTCCTGTGCACACTGTGTCAGAGCTGAACATGTCAGCAGGGTCATTTACAGAATCAGTTTAAATCTGATCTGTTTAAAGGCAAACGTCAGATTTCTCCATTTGCCTGTACTGTACTGGCATGCAATTTTGTTATTTAGATTTTTGTATTTTATTTTGTGTCTTTTGTGTAATCCATGTGTGTGTGTGTGTGTGTGTACTAAGATGCATTTTTTTGTGTGTGTCTATTGTGTTATCCATGTTTGTGTATTGATATGCAATATATATATATATAATATTTTTGTGTGTGTGTTTTTTATGGTATCCATTTGTGTATAGTGACGTGCAATTTTTTTTTTGTTGTTTTTTGTGTGTCTTTTGTGAAATTCATGTGTGTGTAATAATGTGCAATATTGATTGTTCATTGTTCATCTGCACTTTGGAGCCTCTGGAGGAACGCAGTTTGGTTCTACTTTGCACCCTGCTGCCTGCCTGCCTGAATGATGATAAAGTTCACATCTACTTTGACTTTGACTTGACTTCAACTCATGATCGTTTCTATAGTAACAGCTCATTCAGCCGAATGCTCTGTATAGATGTATTTTTGAAGTAGTGAGAATCATGTTTAGGTAACATTTTATGGACCGAGTCTATAGTTCTCTGACTTTTCCAGCCATATCTGGTTCTTCTCCAAACTGGTGGCACCAAGTAGGAGGCACACAATTGTATCGGACGTCTCTGGATGCAGGAGCATAAATGTTGTCTTAACTTGAATTTAGAGACCCAAACCTGTTCTAACATCACAATGCCCCTGTGCACAAAGCCAGCATCATGAAGATATATGGATATATCGGATCAGAGGGTCATCAGTTCAAATCCCAGCACCACCAAGTTGGCACTGCTGGGCCCTTAACCCTGAACTGCTCAGTTGTATAAATGAGATCATTGTAAGTTGCTCTGGATAAGAGCTTCTGACAAATACCATAAATGTCGGATCTGCTTTCAATGGTTTTGGGATGGAAGATCTCTATACACACAATTGAACTCTTTGGGATGATTGTGAACGCTGACTGCACCCCAGAAATCCTCATCACCTTCTCACTTACATCAGTTCCTGACTTTACTCACACCTTTGTGGCTGAATGAATCTCAACAAAAATTTAGTGGAACATCTTCCCAGAAGAGTGGAGCTCAGTATAGCAGTGGAGGGAGCATTAATGTGGAATGTGATGTCAAAAAAAGAAGCACATAGCAATCTTATGGTGAGGTGTCCACAAACTTTCACTGTACAGTGTAATTTATAATAATGAGTGAAAATACGAGTGTAACTCATAATAATAATAATAATAATAATAATAATCATCATCATCTTTATTTTAAAAAGTAACTTTAAAAGTGCTTACTCAAGCAAAAAAAAGGAAAAAGAATAAATAAATACTAATACTACTAATAATGCAAATAATAATATCAATAAAAAAAAACATCATAGAACACAGTGGAAAAGTAATGAAAAATCACCTGAAGCTACCCTGAAAAAAGTCAGTTTTAAGAGCAGATTTAAAAACACTAAAAGATTAATTCTATATCTAATCTACATCTATGTCCGATCTCAGTGCAAGGAGAATTCCACAAAACCCCCGATCACCCTTAGAACGTAAATGTAAACACACACCATACATCACATGCAGCATACACCAATGATTCAGAGGAAAACCGTCCTTCTACACCGATCAGTTGAAACTCCAGAGTTTTATCTACATTTCCACCAAACATCAACGTTCTACACCTCGATCTGGACTGACAGCAGATCTGAAGCTGCAGCGTGATGCCCACAGTGATGAACAGATATGAAATTTCAAGAAAGCATGATAATCTGGCGGCACAAAATTATAGCGTGCGAGTAAATCAAACCGGAGCTCGCATAAACAGCTTTGTGTTTACAGCAAAACCTGGAGCTGATGGAGAATCGACGGCTGGGTTTTTTATCCCGACATTCCCTCTACAGCAGTCTTCAGCTTTACGGCTCCACGAGCTGGAAGGAGGTGAGTCTGATGGGGGCTGTAAAAGAGCCAGGCTAAGTTTAAGTGCTTCTGCTTTGACCAGCCATGTGGGGCCTCTTAGGGTTTACACCAGCGCGTTAAAGCATCAGGCGGCATCATAAAACACGCGATGGAGCGGTACGGTAAGTACAGCAGTCCGGACTTTATCGTTTAAGAAGGAAATACAGCAGCACACGGACAGGGAACGTGTGCAGACTGAACATGAAGATCCAGAAAGGAGTAAAGTAGCCACTCTGATGAAGCTCTGATGAAGTCATTTATAAAAAAAAGTACAAGCAATTGTCCATTTTCCTTTAATATCTTTGCACTAGTACATGTCTAGAGTGGGATATTCGGTGTTAAAGTTGATGATAGGCTCCTTTTTGAGTTTCTTTCCTCTCAAGGTTTTTTCCTCTGACCATCTCAGGGAGTTTTTTCTTCGCCACAGTCGCCACTGGTTCACTCGTTAGAGGCAACTGTTCAATCTGCTCTGGACGTTGAAATGATTTTAAATATTCCATCAGATCAATTGGAAACTGAGATTTATTTTATCCGACAGAAAACAGATTAGATCATTTATATACTGCAAAATTTTAAATATTCTGTTTCCACAGTATCTCATAGACTGAGTCGACGGACATATTTAAAAATGCTAAAAAAAAAAAAAAAAGATGTCCTGTCCAAATCACTTATATGTTTGAATGTAAACATGCTATATCGGATTTAATAGTAAAAATATACAATTTATTTACTAGCATAGGAATAGCAATAATAACAGTATAAAAAAAAAAAAAAAATTAAAACGTCTTTTTCTATACTGTATATATGAAAAAATGGATCAGTTTTACAAAAAAATGTATTCCACCACTATTTATCAATTCTTTAATAGATTTAATTCACAATTTTTTTTTATTTAATTGAAAAATTGATTTCCACAGGTAGCGACTGGGCATCTTGTTAGAACTGAAGAAAGTGGATGAACAGAGTAAAAAGATAGAAAGAAACCTGCTGTATTGTTGGAGTTATAAACAATCACACCTTCACCAGCCTCTCTCTTAAAACCAGCATAAAAATGTACAGAAAACCTTATAGCTTTTATATCACGCTGACACTGAACACTCCTTCCATCAGTGTTAAACAAACTCCTGAGCAGAAGGAAACTTCCCCACACATTAACTGGTTACTCATATTGTTGAGAAACTGGGAACAGTTTCAATGTTATAATGCATTATAAACTCCACTCTATATTGCCTATGAATGTTTGATTGACAGTGCCTCATATAATTCCATTCCAATATAATGTATATTTGATCACTCACATAAGTATGTATACATATAAATAAATACTGGAACCTGCATTATAATGTGTTATATGTTCCTGAGCTTATAACATCATTGTACAGTATAATAATACTTTATAAAGGGGTTTATGTCTGTATCAGCAAATCTATCTATCTATCTATCTATCTATCTATCTATCTATCTATCTATCTATCTATCTGGTTTATTAACTGAAATTGTTTACATTAAGCATTTTTTATTTACGTTGTTACACTAAGATGCAGTAAAACAATATAAATAATATAATGCATTATAAACTCTGCTCTATATTATCTAATGCGTTATCCATAAACAATATTTTATTAATTCCATTTCTGGCATTAACCATAGAAAATAGGCATAAATACTTAAACATAGCCACAATACTTGAATATTTTAATGTGTTATATATTCCTAAGCTTATGAAGTCATTGTATATTTTAATAATGCTTTATAAAGAGTGGTTGTGTCTGGAAATATTAATAAATCTATCGATCTATACATTGATGTACATTATAAACTGATATTATTCAAATAAAGCATTTGATTCATTTTTTATTATTACAGTTTAACAGTATAAATGTTATAATGCATTATAAACCCTGCTCAATATTGTCTATGATTACTTTATCCATTGAACAATTTCATATATATTCCATGTCTGGCATAATGACTATTTAAATACTTAAACGGTTATTGTAATGCATTATACATTCCTGATATTATGAAGTCATTATGCAGTGTAATAATGCTTTATAAAGGTGTATGTCTGTAAATATTAACAAGTCTTAACCTAAAAGATTAAAATGAAAGGTTAAAAAGGAATTATGAAGTATTATGAATGATACAGCATTTTTTATTTGCATTATTTCCCACCTTGTTGTGATGCTCTATGACAGACCAATAGTTTAAATGATATAATGCTTTATAAGCTACAGTCTATGTTATATATGAATGATTTAATCATAGTGCATAGTAAAATGCTATGTATAGTTCATGCCTTGCATAAGTCTGTATACATATAAATAAATACTTTAACAGGTACTGTAATACAGTTTTACATTACTAACCTTATGAAGTCATTGTACCATATAATAATGCTTTATAATGGGTTATGTCTGTAAGTGACAAATCTGAGATTAAAATGAGAGGTTAGAAAGTCCTTATGAGTTATTATAAACGATAAAGCATTATCTATTTACATTAATCCCCACCTTGTTGTAATGCTCTATTGCAGTATAACAGTATAAATGTTATAAATGGTATAAATGCATTATAAACCCTGCTTAATATAATCTATATAAAATGCTTTATACATTGTAAAAAAATTATTATATATGTCTGGCACAAGTCTAAAGAGCCAGAAATACTTAAATAGGTATTATAATGCATTATACATTCCCGACCGCACAAGTCTAAATAGCCATAAATACTTAAACAGGTATTATAATGCATTATATATTCTTGACCTTATGAAGTTACAGTGCAGTATAATACTGCTTTTTAAATTTCTGTGAGTATCAACAAATTTAAAATTGAAATGAGAGATTAGAAAGGTATTATGAGGTATTATGAACGATACAGCATTTTCTATTCACATTATTACCGACCTGGTTGTGATGCTTTATAACAAAGCAATTGTTAAAATGTTATAATGCATTATAACACCTGCTCTACATTGTTTATGAATGCTTTATCCATAGTGCGTAGTACAATTTCATGTGTTACATACAGTAAGTCTGTATACATATAACTAAATATTTGAAGAGGCATTATAATGCATTATATATTCACAAGCTTATGAAGTCATTGTACAGGATAATGATGCTTTATAAAGGGTTATGTCTGGTAAGGTTATATGAGAGGTTAGAAGGGAATTATGAGGTATTATGAATGATACAGCATTTTTTATTCACATTATTCCCCACCTTTTTGTGATGCTCTATGACAACACAAACTTTAGTATAAATGTTATAATGAATTATAAGCCATTGTCTATATTGGCCAGAAGAGTTTAATCCATGCTTTTGGTAAGATGTTTGAGATGAAGGATGGCTCATTGATAGAGGTGTGAACTCTTGTGACACTTGCTGAATTAAGGATAGTGAAACCCCGGCATTGATCTGCTTCACAGCTCACTTATCCTGTCATTCAGTGTTTATTCCTCCCATACCTCTGCATTCCATACCCCCATCCGTCTCATCTGTCGCTTCTCAATCCCCCCATCTTCCCCAGGCCTTCCTCATCTTCACTCGCGCCCATTCCCTCAACCTAATGACAGGCTCTGATGGTAGCAATTACAGACCGCTCCATCTCCCACCTCATTCCTCTTTGTATTCCCTCCATCCATCTCTTACTTCTTTTTGTTAGTTTTGTCACTTCCCAGGGACAATCACTTCTCAGGGAATTTATTTTTTCTCCCTTCCTTTTCTGACCACACAACTTCTCCATTTCTTCAGGCTCTTTCAGGTTTCTTACATTTCCTGAGGTTTTTTTGATTTGAGTGAAAAGAGGCGATGAGATAAATCTGAAATGATGAATCCTCCTCAAATCCACTGCTGGCAGTTATTAAAAGGACTCAGGAGCCATCTCAGCACTGCAGTCACTTTCCTCATTCCTCTCACCACACTTTTCAGTTTTTCACCAACATCCTGGATGTATAACATGTTATGAACACATTACGCATTAAGCATTATGCATAACTTATTATACAGACCAAATATGCCTGTGATATGTTTGTATAAATGTCCCTACACTGTAATCATATTCCTCATCTCACCTTCGTGTAAAAAACTGAGCTCAGCATGTCATGTTGCATAATGCATTATAACAACTGGTACATTCATAAACACTGCAGACCAAAATGTTATAATGTATGATCACTTTGTAACACCAGAAACATGAATATAGCAGTCGTAATGCATTATAAATTCTTAACATGCCATTTATAATACCTATATTAGCCTTTATGAATGATAATAACCAGTCATATCACATAAACACATTAACTATTTATTCTCATAATGTCAAGATATATAATGATTCGTAACCTGATAAGTCACACATGAAATATAACACAGCAAACTCAGAAAAATTCTTTTATCTCTATTTTTATTATTTTTGTAATTTCAGTTTTTTTATTGTATCATTTTATTTATTTGTTTGTTTGTTTGTTGTTTGGTTTATTTAACTTTTTTTATTGTGAACTTAATTTTTTTTGTCTTGTTTTTAATATTTAATTCGATTTTTCTATTTCTATTTTTTGGAGTTCCATTACATTATTTTTAATATTGTTAATATCTCCCATGATCATGCGTTGATTTTTGTATTTCAATTTTTATTTATAAATTCTATTTTTATTACATCTTGATTGCATTCTTGCACTTTTTTCCATTATTTTCTTGAATTTTATCAATTTTATTTTCATATTCTTTCTATTTTTTTCTTCTGTTTTTTTTTGTTACAAATTCTATTTCATTTAGTGTAGTTCTATTATATATCTTTTCATAATCTTTTTTGTTTTGATTTTCTTTTTTTTTCTTTTTTTTATTCTACTCTTTAATTCTTTCACCTTGACTTTTGAACTTCTATTTGCAATTTTATTGTATTTTATTTATAAACTCTGTTAAATTTGTAAGATTTTAATTGTACTCTTCTGTATAAATGATACAATTTTACTTTTCAATGTATTCTATCTTTCTTTCTTTTTTTAACTGCAAATTCTATTTTTGAATAGAAATTCAGTTGTGTTTCTTTGGATGTATTTCTTTTATTATTTTCTACTCTATTCTTTCATTCCAATCATTTTCTTAAAATTTCACCGCATTTTGTACTGAGTACGTTTTTGCATATTACAAATAAAATGTCACTTTGATGCAGAAAGTATTAAATAAGACATATTAATAAAAAGTAGTAGGAGTATAAAAAAGAAGCTTTACAGAGTAAAAAAGTTTGTAAGTATAAATTTCAGCATCATATTTTACCTCCTGTGAGTTTACCTGAGACGGTTTGAAGAAGAAACCTTGAGGACCAAAAACTCATTTACGTTACAGTCATTAAAACTCCGTCAATGTTGCGGTTTTCACCTGTTTATATGTATTTATATTAGATATTGAAACTCCAGTATATTGTGTAGAAGATCTCGGTGCAGATCCCCACCCCTGCATCTCGAGCGTCTCTGATGACTGTACGGCCGGCTGATCACTCGCTCCATTACACAGCCCACTTCCTCCACGTGTCTCCACTCCACAGCCTCATCAGTCATCTCGGATTAGCGAGCCGCCGGTGCTCAGGAGTGATGAATGCAAATTTGGGGACTGATCCCCACCCCAGCTGCAGCAGAGCTTCCTGCTCTTCGCTCAACCAAAGGTTACTCTCATTAGTTAGTGTTTGTGAGAAATAGCGCTGGCATCGTGGCCTTTAGTTCAAAGCTAGGTCTTTTATTTAGATTTTTCACGAACGATCTGAGGTAGCGTTGAAGAATAGCGAGGTTCCGCAGAGGGAATGCACAAGCAGATTTCATGCTTCAGCGTGCTCTCAGACGAGCTGATTTGCATTTGTCCTGACTGCTGCTTGATTGTTCGACGCTGTGCTCTGGCTTGCAGGTGGATATCATTTATTCATAAATCACTTCGGATTCCTGAAGAAGTGGCGCTTGTCTGCTATCTTGATAAATGAATACACAAGCAATACGCTGAGCAAACGATTCTGGCGTAACGTCTTCCATATCCATCTACTGTACCGTTTTACATTCACACCACCATCAATTGAGGCTCAGAAGGTCGGGGGTTCAAGCCCCGGTACCACCAGTCTGTCACTCTGGGGGCCCTTCAGCAGGATCCTTAACAATATTTAACATGTTGTTTTCTATTGAACCGTGAAATCGTCAATATGGTGATGTTTCCTTAATAGAAGGAGATGTTTATCCAACATCTTATAGAAGGAGTCTCCAGTGTCAGAGGGAATGACAGTTATATCTGCTGTAGCATCAGTACAGGAACTCAATTCTTCCCATGATGTCCCAAAACGATAAATGTAGCTATAAATGGTTAAAAATGACTGAGGGATGAAACCCTCATGAACTTTTTGTTATGAAAAAATAATTTGCTTCAATTTTCTAAATTATATTGACTATTAAACATGTCATCTATTTTTTTATATTCTGAATGAAATCATATCACATGATACCCCCCCCCACACACACACACACAAACACTCACATTTAGATACGCTAATTTTTAGACTTTAATATAAACACTATAAAAAGAAAAAAGAAATTTCACTGAAATTTCCCTCCTTAAATAAAATCTTTTAAACATTACACTCTCACTTCCTCTTTATTTACAGATTTTCAAAGATTTATAAATTTTTGATCGTATTGTTTTTATTTAAATTTACTTGTTAATTACATTTTACAGAAAACCCAGCCATTATGGATGCACAAGCCAGTGGACTCTTAGTGCCGGTCCGAAGCCCGGGTAAATGGGGAGGGTTGCGTTAGGAAGGGCATCCAGCGTAAAACATGTGCCAAATCAAATATGCGGATCACAAATGAGAATTTCATACCGGATCGGTCGAGGCCCGGGTTAACAACGACCGCCACAGGTATCGTTAGCCGACAGGGTACCGGTGGAAATTGGGCTACTGTTGGCCGAAGGAGGAGAAGGAGAGGAGGAAGACGTCTACAGAGACGGCAGGGAAAGGAGAAGTGTAGGAAAGTGGAGGTTCGGGTTGGTACTTTAAATGTTGGTATTATGAGAGAGAAGTAGCTGATATGATGGAGAGGAGAAAGGTAGATATGCTGTGTGTTCAGGAAACCAAGTGGAAAGGGAGTAAGGCCAGGAACATTGGAGGTGGATTTAAACTGTTTTATCATGGTGTGGATGGAAAGAGAAATGGTGTAGGGGTGATTCTGAAGGAAGAGTATAGTAAGAGTGTAGTGGAGGTGAAGAGAGTTTCTGATAGGGTGATGATCGTGAAGGTGGAAGTTGAAGGGATGATGATAAATGTCATCAGTGCCTATGTTTCACAAGTTGGCTGTGAGATGGAGGAGAAGGAAAAATTCTGGAGTGAGTTAGATGAAGTGGTAGATGGTGTACCTAGGAAAGAACGGTTGGTGATTGGGGCAGACTTTAATGGGCATGTAGGTGAAGGGAACAGAGGTGATGAGGAGGTGATGGGTAGGTATGGTTTTAAGGAGAGGAATGTGGAAGGGCAGATGGTGGTAGATTTTGCTAAAAGGATGGAAATGGCAGTGGTGAACACTTATTTTAAGAAGAAGGAGGATCATAGGGTGACGTATAAGAGTGGAGGAAGGTGCACACAGGTGGACTATGTGCTGTGCAGGAGATGCAACCTGAAGGAGATTGGAGACTGTAAGGTGTTGGCAGGGGACAGTGTAGCTAGACAGCATCAGATGGTGGTCTGTAGGATGCTTTTGGAAGCGAAGAAGAAGAGTAGGAGAGTGAGAACTGAAAGAAGAATAAGATGGTGGAAACTGAAGGAGGAAGAGTGTAGTGTGAGGTTCAGGGAAGAGGTCAGACAGGAGCTCGGTGGTGTTGAAGAGGTGTTGGATGATTGGGCAACTACTGCAGGAGTGATGAGGGAGGCAGCTAGAAAAGTACTTGGTGTGACATCTGGAAATAGAAAGCAAGACAAGGAGACATGGTGGTGGAATGAGGAAGTGCAGGAGAGCATAAGGAGAAAGAGGTTGGCAAAACAGAAGTGGGATAGACAGAGTGATGAGAAAAGTAGGCAGGAGTACAAGTAGATGCGGCAGCAGGTAAAGAGGGATGTGGCGAAAGCCAAGGAAAAGGCATATAAAGAGCTGTATGAGAGGTTGGACACTAAGGAAGGAGAAAAGGATTTATACCGATTGGCCAGGCAGAGGGACCGAGCTGGGAAGGATGTGCTGCAAGTTAGAGCAGTAAAGGATGGAGAGGGAAATGTGTTGACTAGTGAGGAGAGTGTGTTGAGAAGATGGAGGGAGTATTTTGAGCAGCTGATGAATGAGGAAAATCAGAGAGAGAGAAGGTTAGACGATGTGGAGTTGGTGAAGCAGGATGTAGATAGGATTAGTAAGGAGGAAGTGAGAGCAGCAATTAAGAGGATGAAGAGTGGAAAGTCGGTTGGACCAGATGACATACCGGTAGAAGCGTGGAGATGTTTAGGAGAGATGGCAGTGGAGTTTTTGACCAGATTGTTTAACAGGATTTTGGAAGGTAAGAAGATGCCTGAGGAATGGAGAAGAAGTGTGCTGGTACCGATCTTTAAGCATAAAGGAGATGTGCAGTCTTGCAGTAACTACAGGGGAATTAAGTTGATCAGTCACACCATGAAGTTATGGGAAAGAGTAGTGGAAGCCAGGCTGAGAGAAAAAGTGACCATCTTTGAGCAACAGTATGGTTTCATGCCGAGGAAGAGCACCACAGATGCCTTATTTGCTTTGAGGATGTTGATGGAGAAGTATAGAGAAGGACAGAAGGAATCTCATTGTGTATTTGTGGATTTAGAGAAGGCGTACGACAGGGTGCCAAGAGAGGAGTTGTGGTATTGTATGAGGAAGTCAGGTGTGTCAGAGAAGTATGTGAGGGTGGTGCAGGACATGTATGAGGACAGTGTGACGGCAGTGAAGTGTGCAGTAGGTACGACAGACTGGTTCAGGGTGAAGGTTGGACTGCATCAAGGATCGGCCCTGAGTCCTTTCCTGTTTGCAGTGGTGATGGACAGGTTGACGGACGAGGTCAGACAGGAGTCTCCCTGGACTATGATGTTTGCGGATGATATTGTGATTTGTGGTGAGAGTATGGAGCAGGTTGAGAAGAGCCTGGAGAGGTGGAGATATGCGCTGGAGAGAAGGGGAATGAAACTCAGTAGGAGTAAGACAGAGTACATGTGTGTGAATGAGAGGGAGGGCAGTGGAGGGGTGCGGTTGCAGGGAGAAGAGCTGGAGAAGGTGGAGGAGTTCAGGTACCTGGGGTCAACAGTGCAAAGTAATGGAGATTGTGTTAGAGAAGTGAAGAAAAGAGTGCAGGCAGGGTGGAGTGGGTGGAGAAGAGTGATAGCAGGAGTGATTTGTGATAGTAGGGTATCTGCAAGAATGAAAGGGAAAGTTTATAGGACTGTGGTGAGACCTGCGATGTTGTATGGATTAGAGACAGTGGCATTGAGTAAAAGACAGGAGGCGGAGCTGGAGGTAGCAGAGCTGAAGATGTTGAGGTTTTCGTTGGGAGTGACGAGGATGGACAGGATTAGAAATGTAGGATGTTTTGGTGACAAGGTGAGGGAGGCGAGATTGAGATGGTTTGGACATGTTCAAAGGAGGGACATGAATTATATTGGTAGAAGAATGCTGAGGATGGAGCCACCAGGTAGGAGGAAAAGAGGAAGGCCAAGGAGGAGGTTCATGGATGTGGTGAGGGAAGACATGCAGGTAGTTGGTGTGAAAGAGGCAGATGTAGAGGACATGGTGGTGTGGAGACGGATGATCCGCTGTGGCGACCCCTAATGGGAGCAGCCGAAAGAAGAGGAAGAAGAATTACATTTTACAGAAAAGTTTTAATTTTTACCAGCTGTTGAGTTTAAAGTTTAATTACAGTCCAGAAACTAATTTCAATGAGGAAACCCTAAATAGATGGATGGATGGATGGATGGATGGATGGATGGATGGATGGATGGATGGATGGATGGCTGAATAAAATAATAAATAAATGGATGAATGGATGGATAATTGGATGTAAAACTGATAGATAAGTTGATAGATTGCAGATGGATGGATGAATGGATGGATGAATGGATGGATGGATGGATGGATGGATGGATGGATAGATGGATGGATGAAATAATTGATGGATATATTGATGGAATTAGGATGGATGGATGGATGGATGGATGGATGGATGGGTGGATGGAAGAAAGGATAAATAAGTAAATGAATAGTTCCTCAGTAGAACTTAGGAAGATTTTGGAGATGTTTAATATCTGTTCATGTATTTTATAAACCTTTCTACTGAATTAATCAACATCTGAGTGGAGTGATGGAGCAGAGCTACACTTATCCCCCTGATCTCATCCTCAGAGAAGCTCTGAAAGTAAATGTGTTTTTCTGAACTCACTGATAACCTGAGAAACCTGATTTATATAGAAATGTATATAGAAATGAAACGTGAGCTTATATATTTAAATATCCTGATTTGCAGAGGCACTAAATCTTCTGACCAGTCACGACCCAGAACCCAACACCTCTGTCATGTCATGCTTAAAAAAACGAATAAAACATTGTCTAGGAACATTCTTACAACTTTTACTTCATTATACGTGTCGGGAGATATTCATATTCATGAGCATGATAATTAGGACACACCCCCACGCCTGCTGTATACCCTGATTGGCTCGGAAAATCCGCTAACACAGCAATCTTATTGCTAACAGCTAGGTAGCAAATTAGCTGGCATCAGTCTCAGGACACATGTGAAATTATTAAACAACCTTTGGAAAGGTAATGTTGCCATAGCAACCACAATGTCATTGATTTATAGCGTTTATTTCTGTGTGTACAATTTTCACAGCATGTCATCCTCTTCTGAAAACAAGATTAGTGTGCAAAAAATTGAACAAGACCACTAACCGATGTTGCCCCGCCCCTAAGTGAGTTTTATATAGAATACAATTTCAATTCGAATCTACTGTTTCTAACGAGTAGATTTCAGATCCTGTCTCTATCTTTCAAATAATCTGTCAGAAGAAAAAGTTGTAGTCTTCAAACAGGCTCAGGTTTTTCCCTCAGCACGTACGAAGAGTCGGCACTCAGTCAGAAGGTTAGAAGGTCAACGCTTGGTGAAAACAAGCCCTGCTGAGAGATAACTTGAAACAAGCGGAGACAACCTGAGACCTTGCTGAAGGTGTTTGGCGTTTGCTTGAGTTTCTTCACGCACCTCGTGTCTCATAAACCCTGGTCACGTTGTGTGATCATGTCGCTGAGACAGCAGAGATACAGCCATGTTTAAATTCTCATCACACATCAGCATCTCCTTCCCCAAAAACACCTCCACCTCCAACACCTGCAAAGATCTCCTTTACTTCACCATCCTCATAAACCTCATCAACCTTATAAACCTCTCAAACTGCACTATAGACCTTTCACTTATTTTTGTACATTTGTATTTATATTTTAACACCCAGTTTGCATTTAGCTTTAATCTTTGGATCTTTTTTTTAATTTTATTTTACTGTATATTAATCTTTATTTTTACTACTAATAATACTAATAATAATAAAAAAAGCAGGATAATTCATTAAACAATTTGTTTGTTAGTTTGTTTATTAGTAATACTAATATTAATATTAATGATAATAATAGTTGCATGATTTAAATAAAAAAAGGTATTATTATAAAGAATAATTACTAAAATTATTATTATAAATTTACAGTTATAATAGATTAATTATCATTATTATTATTATTATTTTTATTTTTTCCCCACGTACGTTGCCTTTGACATGGTGCAGATTGCACGCAGCTCAGAGCAGAGAGTCTGAGTGTGGATGGACGTCTTGGCTGAATCAGAGGAATTGAAGTTTATCCTCTCGACTGGTTATGAGAATTGTATTTAAATATTTACTCACAGAGAATATTGTTTTGAGTAAACGATGTGATGAACCACAAGGGGGCGCTCTGAAAACACCTGATTCACCACAATGATCATGTTCCTCCCTATGCACCTGTTTATCAGATCAGAACTGATTTCTCTCATGGTGAAGACCAGACTTGTTTAGATACCCCTGGAAGAATGTTTAGGGAGACAAAGGTTGCTTGATGAACATTTCATTCAATATTTAGTCCCCATTATAATAAGCTCCACACATCTGGGAAGATGTTTCACCAGATTTTGTGGAGATTCATTCAGACACATGGGTGTTAGTAAAGTCAGGGACTGATGTAGGTGAGAAGGTGAGGAGGCCTGGGGTGTAGTCAGCATTTACATTCATCCCAAAGGTGTTATAGCAGGAGATCTTAGGGTTTATAGCAGGAGCTCTTCCTCCAGTTCAAGTGAAGAAAAAATGAACGCTCCTGCATCCAAACAATTGTGTGCTTCCAGATTTGTTGTAACAGTTTGGAATAGAACCACATATAACTAGAAAGGTTTGGTGTCCCAATACTATCCTGCATTTCTACACTGCCCCCCCTGGTGGCTTGGAGGATCTAAACACCTGATTATACAGTAGATAACAATTCTACTAATTACAGAACTGAAATATTACTAAATCATCAAATTATCTTTATTACAAAATGAGATCACTGATGAACATATCTGATGTTCCAAAACTCTCCACGCTTCTGCAGCAATCCTTCTCTACAAACCAATTTCCAGCGTTTTCCACCTCAGTGCGACGAGTGTGTGAAGGTGCCAGTGTGCCTCAGGATCACATAAAATAAATCTTCTCCTAGAGAGCATGAGGAGCATCGAGGGCACTGGCAAGAAAAAAACAGCGAAAGCCACTCAAACTGCTCTTCATGCAGGACTTCATGCGTCTCAGCACAGCGTCTGAAGCTGGTGTGGAGATTCAGGAGGAGAGCTGAGCGTTTCATCCGACACTCTTCAGATATACATTTCCTGAGTTTCTGAGTTCTTTACTGTTGCTGAAGATTCCATTATTACCAGCAGCTTTCAGGAAAAAAATCAATTTAAAACTATTTTATTTTTTTATATTGTTACTGAGAGAGAGAGAGAGAGAGAGAGAGAGAGAGAGAGAGAGAGAGAGAGAAGATAGATAGATAGATAGATAGATAGATAGATAGATAGATAGATAGATAGATAGATAGATAGATAGATAGATAGTAAAATGTAAATATAAGAAAGAAAGAAAGAAAGAAAGAAAGAAAGAAAGAAAGAAAGAAAGAAAGAAAGAAAGAAAGAACTATGATGAAGCGTATCAAAGCCTCTGGGTTTTAGAGCAGATCAGACAGATCAGACTGAGGGACAAACAGAGCAGAGAGACTGACAGTCCAACATATCAGACAGACAGACAGACAGACAGACAGACAGACAGACAGATCAGCAAGACAGTCAGTCAGACAGACAGATCAGACAGACAGTCAGTCAGTCAGTCAGTCAGACAGACAGATCAGCAAGACAGATCAGACAGACAGACAGACAGAGTAGACAGATCAGACAGACAGATCTGACAGACAGTCAGTAAGTCAGTCAGACAGACAGATCAGCAAGACAGATCAGACAGACAGACAGTCAGACAGACAGACAGATCAGACAGACAGACAGACAGACAGACAGACAGACAGACAGATAGATAGATAGATAGACTATTATTTATACGATGAATAACAAAAACAAACCCTGAGAATTACAACAGAAACCTGATTTACAGACAGTGGGTATGGGGGTATGGTTCTCTCCATATTCAGAATTAATCAGTGAAGTTTAATAGCAATATAAAACTGGTATCGTTTTTTAAACTCATCTCACAGGAGATCATTTCATTCCCATTGCCCCAAATTCATCATCACATTTTTGTATAAACGCCTAAAGCTGTTGTTTTTTTGAGATCACGCCTGCGTTACGAACAGCATCGTTACTGATGCTTTAATTACAGGAGTGAGAAACAGATTGGATTCTTCTGTTCAGAAATAAATCTCTCGCCTTTTGTCTGCGAGTGCACTTAAAGCTCTTTCAGCGAGATAAGCGTCCATGGAGAGAAATGATGGTGTCTGGGGATGACAGCGTATTTGTGTTATAAAGTGGCTGGAGAAGCTTTATCTAGGTTTGCGTAAAGACTCGGTGCTTTCACTGTGACACTTTATAAGTGCTGTGTGTTTCTATCAGATCGTCTGATCTGTCCGATCCGTCTTACTGCTGAGAGACTGGAGCGAATCCACTGAGATGTCTGACTTACACCATATTTTAGGTGTTTACTGGAGAGGGAATAAAACATATGGACATTGAAACATCATAAAAAACATCTGAGCTGAAATGAATGCATTCCCAAGTTTATTTCAACCTGCAACCTAAAAGCCTGGTTTCCTCAACACATACCCAGAGTTGTGAAAGCAATGCCCTGAAATGTTCTCCTAACGCATCTATATGCTTCCTGAGCTTCGAGACAGATATTTAAGAGTACATTTCCTTGACATTACTACAAATCCAGCACTCCTCCACAAGGGCTTCGGGGAAGAATCGTTTTTTTCTCTACAGCATTGAAAACTGGAACAAAATGATCAAGGAACATGGAAGAGCACCACAAGGCTGTAGATTTTATAGTAGATAGAACCTCTATTAGTTTATCACAAATACATCAAACTCCACGTGTGGGATGGAGTTAAACTTCATCACAGACGTGGTATACTTCGTCACAGACGTGTTCAATTTTATCACAGACGTGTTAATCTTTATCACAGATGTGTTATACTTCATCACAGACGTGTTGAACTTAATCACAGACGTGTTACACTTCATCACAGACGAGTTAAACTTTATCACAGACGTGTTAAACGTCATCACAGACATATTATATGTCATCACATGTTATACTCACGCAGATGTTAAACTTCATCAAAGACATGTTATATGTCATCACACGTGTTATACTTCATCAAAGACGTGTTAAACTTCATAACATGTTATACTTCATCACAAAATTGTATACCATACGTCATCAAAGACGTGTTATACTTCACCACACGTGTTATACTCCATCCGACATGTAATACTTCATCACACGTGTTATACTTCATCACAGACATGTGAAACTTTATCACAGACGTGTTATAAGTCATCAAAGACGTGTTAAACGTCATCACACGTTATAATGCATCACATCATGACATCATCATAAACACATCATGACCTCATCATGGACACATCATGATATCATCAGACATATCTAATGCCATCATAGTCATGAGATCACAGACGTCATAGACACATCGTGGCTGTCAAACATACATAGTTTATTAGTTATAGGATGTTATAAGCTTTTAAAGCAGTATAGAGTGTGCAGGTGATCTTCGGTAATTGTTATTATTCTTAGCTTTCACTCGAACCCTGATCACGAAACATACAGCATGAAAATCCAGTCCATTTCATCATGACGGATGAAGGACTCGTATCATTGTGGTGTGAATTGGACCGTGTTTTTTATTTGCTATATTTCCTGATCTGTATCTATTCAGAATGACACAATGAAGCCTCAACAACGACACGTGGGAGTGTAACATGACTCTCGTCTAGAACTCCCTAATCACAGCGTCTTTCCTCAATGACACGCCCAGCTGCTCACGTTTCTGTATCTCAGCACTTTTCCTGACCGTGACCGCACGGTGGTAGTCATCACTCACAATTCGTACCGTCATAAAATGATGCTGAGTAGGTCACCTCCGTCGCCTGGCTATTATTCACACACACACACACACACACACACACACACACACACACACACACACACACACACACACATGTCCGATATGTAATCCAAACTAATGGCCTTACAAACTGTTTCCCATAAACAGTGATCTGAGTCTGAAGCGGCTGTAAGTCACAGAGGACGGACGTTAACTCGGATGCGTTCCCTGAAGAGGAAACGTCTGGAATTGAATAAAGAGCTGACCTTCCAGTGACTGTACACCATGTAAACTGGTTACCTTCACACTCAAATTCAATTCTCTCAAATTCCGGGCTCTGATTGGACAACAAATGATGACTAGATGAATCATAATACACTGGATGAGAGTTTAATTCCTGGTCTACCAGGGGGAGGTGGTTTAAGGTATTGGACTTTGAATCTAAAGGTCTAAATTTTAAACGTTAGCCACACTAAGCAGCCACTTGTGGGCCCCTAAGCAAGGCCCTTAAACCCCATAGCTACTCAGCTGGATAAAAAATATCAATAAGTCACTCTGTTTAAGGCCAAATCTCTGTATATCTGGGGCTTGCCAAATCTCTGTATATCTACTTTGGTGCTGGTAGCTCAGGGGTTAATGAAGGTCCTGAGTTTAAATCCCAGCCACATCATGCTGGGCCCCTGAGCAAGGCCCTTAAGCCCATAGCTGCTCAATTGTATGAATAAGATAACTGTAAGTCGCTCTGGATAAGGGCATCTTCCACATGCCATTAATGTACTTTGGAATCTGGTAGTTTAGTGGTTAAGGAAGGTGATGGGCTCAAATCCTCGCCACACCAAGCTGCCACTCCTGGGCCCCCAGAGCAAGGCCCTTAACCCCATATCTGCTGTATTAATAAGACAAAGGTAAGTCACGCTGTATAACGGCATCTGCCAAATATCTGTATATCTACCTTGGTGGTATATCTACTTTACTCTAATTAACATGCACAAATATTGATGTTTTATGCAAATGTATGTTTATTATTTGTGAAAATAAACTCAACATAGAGCACGAGGACAAAATGTACTTGTAAATGTTTTTAAAGTAATGCTGGTGTTTTAAATGATGTAAATCTCCAGGACACCAAACGGAACTTTCGCTATGTTTCCACACGGACGCTTTTAATTGCCGGATGTGCGGGTTTGAGACTCGGCGCATCAGTAAAACAAATGTGTAGTGATTAAAAATGGATTTGAAGTGGAGTTGATGTATTTTTTGATATCTGAGTAAAGAAAGGACACGTGAATAAACGTGCGTTGCGCTGAAGGCTTTAATTTCATCTCTCATATATTTATTGATTTATATTTTTATTAAAAACGTTCAAACGAGTGTCGTTAAAATTAATTTGCGTGAATCCGTATTTTTATTCTTCTACACTGCCTTGCCTCATAGACTATCGTTTGATGGGTGATTCTACAGATGAATCATGAAGTCTTCACACATCTCATACCTACGTTTGTTAGCTTCATGACACGTGTGATTGATGACAGATCGATCTTTTATAAATGAAATTATCTGAAGAAGGCATGATGGAGGTCTTCTGGAGCTTTTCATTACATTTCTTTCAGCACTTTCTTCCTGTAAAGCTCTCAACACTGAGAGTTTGAGGACGAGGGAACTTTTGACATCACAGTGTTTGGACATGTTCATACCACTGTCTGGAACACTTACAGAAATCTGTAAGCTCAGGATCTCTGAGGAAGAACATGAGCTCGCCCTGACAGCCCTCTACTCATCTCCTCATCACAATCCATCCCATTGTCCCTCTTCAGTAGCATGCATGTATTGTATTGGGATGGAAAGATAAAAAAACAAAGCCAAGCCCATGCCCCCATGATGGAAAAAAACACGATTTACAGAAAACTTTACAGAAACTGGAGATTCGTTCAATAATTGTTGAAGAAATCTGTCTATTTGTGGTGTGTTTGAGAAGACCGTTCACCCCAGCATGACCTGTTGCTACCGAGACGATCTTATCCATCAAAGCGAGAGCGAGAAATTGGTTTAATGACGAACCTTTCGAGCGCCGGATTCGGCCAGAGCCAGCGCCTGCCTGTGAAGTTGGTTGGTGATGATGTGACATCTCTGACACGCCCTCGCTGGGCCGAGCTCCCGCACCGAGACCGACACCGACCCGGCGCCCTCCGGATTCGGACGCCGGCCGCACTGGATCTCATCAGCCGAGTGGAGCTTTTTCCTGGGGCTGAGTCGGCCATAATGCGGTGACTCTTTACGCTCCGAGCCTTCGAGGACCTGATGCAGGAAGAGAAACAGAGGTGTGGAAGATGCATAGATAATAATCAGTGTTTCTCCCCTTTTCTTTTCCATAAAGCTTCTGAGATACCAGTGATCCTGTCTCCCTCAAACTCCTTGAAGCTGCTCCTTAATGCTGCTCAAGATGGCTTCACATGATCCATGAGATGACCATGAAGGGTTCCACTCAAGAACCATCAAGATGGACAGTAATCAATGTGAACATTTTGCTACAATGGCTTGAGCAGCTGATAAACAACGAGGGAACAAAAATGAATATCCAGTGATTAGATTCCCTTTTGATTCTGGTTCCTTTCTACGTTTCTTCCTCACATCACCTCAGGGAGGCGCTGTTTTTTTAAAGGTTTTAATGGCTTGTTCATTAGAGATAAATGGAGGCATGTATGATGTTTACATTTATATTCGTATCATATTTATTTCTGCACTCTTAAAGTTGCTACACAAATAAAAACAATTGAACTGATGTTTTTTACACTCATCCCACACTTGCAATTCGGTTCTTCACCTGTTTGACCAAACCCTGGATTCTCCTCCATCCACAACCTGTTTATTGTTAACTAAAGAAGGTGATGGAAACACTTGTGCACCTTCTCATTCATGCAATCGTCCAATCATTTACTGCAGCAGAAAAACGCAAAGCAGTGGTGCACAAAGTACACAAAGCATGTAGCTGAGTAAAAGTAGATCCACTCAGTAAAATGTGGAAAAGTTTCCCTTTAAACGTAAGTAAAGTACCAAAGTTTTTGCATTTAAATGTACTTAAGTATCCAAAGTAGTGATTTATTATAAGAATAATGTTCCTATTATCATTTTTATCCCAAGACTCTTCACTTAATCACCTCAGTTTATGTGTAAAGACTCGAATGTGACTCTCAGCACACTGATCTATTAATAGAATGATATTAAAGACTCAAACACTGATTTATTTCTATTACAATCATCATCAACACAAAACCTTCTTTTCAACTACATAAAAAAAAAATCACACAAATAAAATCATGGGTGTGGCGTCGAGTTCGAGCTGCAACAGCTGATGAAATAATGAAATCCAGTGAAACACGGGAGCATTTTGTGTTAAACACAACAAAGAAGACTGTAACCTGCAAGTTATGTGAAGCGGAGATTGTGTGGGATGGAAGTACCACAGTGATGCACAGGAAAAGGAAACACACTGGAGTTACGGCTGAAGGTGAAACACGGGGAAAAGAAACTCTATAATCGTGTGAAAATGGTGTTCTTGTGTAAACTGTGTGTTTGTATCTTCGGGACTCCCCAGCATCAGGTTGCGCGACCGGGTCGCTCGGGACACAGTGATGATTCATGTGTCTCATTTTCAATGTTTATATATTTTATTCATGCACATGTCGTTGAAACATTCTACAAATTTCTATTCATTATAATGTAGATGCTCATATCTTCACAACTAAATCAAATCTCCAAATTTGTCAAACATAAAAATGTCAAAATGAAGATATTTTATATGTAATTTTTTGGAGAATGTTTGTCAACTTGCCATCTGCAATTATCATTAAACACAAAATAAATGGTGATTAATTTTTTTTTTTTTTTCTTTAACAGAAAGAGTGAATTTGTTTAGAGGAGAAATCCAACGTTCACTCCTCAGCAAGCAGCTACGATAAACTTCAAAATGTCTGAATTATAGATAATTAAACTCAATATGTGGCTTTTGCATTTTTTTAAACTACAAAATTAAAATTAATTTCAACATAAATACCCTGAATTCATGTTTTATATGGTTACAGTATAATAAGCAAAACATCCAATAATAATATTTTTTAGATTTTTTTATCCGATTCGTCGATAAATCGAAGAAAAAAAGAATCGTTATATTAGTCGATTATCAGAATAATCCTTATTTGCAGCCCTGATCAGGAGTTTCTTCATCATGTATTCCTCTCTAAATGTTCTGCTTGCTGTTGAACTGAAAAAAAAGTCTGAAAAAAGAAGTTGCTCTGTGTTTTCCTCCAAACAAAAATCCAAAAACAAGCGACAGAGCTCACAAAAAGGTGTGTGAGAAGATACAGAGGGAAACGCAACATCTCCCAACCCATGCAGAGCAGATCCTCATGAATTTGGGGATGAAGCACATTTGAGTCCATAAAAGTCCAATTAATAGATTATTTGAATGTAAAAATGATTTATTATGTAACAGTTTCCAGCCATAAGGTGAAGATACTGAGTTTAAACAGCATCATGAAACGTTGAATTTATGGGTTTTTTAACAAATATATTGCGTAATATCATTATTACATCATATCAAAATTTATTGGAGTCAAGAGTTTTAAAGTCGCATCATTCTGTCAAAATGTACAAAATATTAAACCTTATTTAGATCTTAAGATAAAGATCTTCATATGAGGAGCTAAAAAGTTGAATTGATCAATTATTAAGAGGAACAAACAAAATATTAACTCAATAGAAATTTTTTTACAAATTACTCAGTACACTGACTCTCTCTCTCTCTTTCTCTCTCTCTCTCTCTCTCTCTCTCTCTTTCTCTCTCTTACCGTAAATCTCCTGTAATCCACTTTCCGTCCTGCAGCAGAAATCCGATCTCTTTGGTCCATCTTTTTTTTTTTTTTTAACTCAGAGGTGCCAAAACATTTGCTCAAGAGAGAAGTACATAAAACTTGATGAAAAACTTGGAGTGATGCAGGAGAGAAGAGAAGCCCTGCTCAGTTTAACTCTCTTCTTTAAATCTTCAATAATCAGTCATTAATAACTAATATTAATTAACTGTGACGTCATAATTGGACATAAAAAATGAATGT
>JBCEWE010000376.1:200000-232500 GCA_039877035.1 Silurus lanzhouensis | reverse complement strand
CACACACACACACTAGCCCCTCCCCTTCCCGTTGTCATTACTGATTAGTTCGGCCCACAGCGTTAACCTGAGCAGCTACGCAAACATCTCCACCATTAACGAACATCTCTATCTATCTATCTATCTATCTATCTATCTATCTATCTATCTATCTATCTATCTATCATTTTCATTGTATATTGTTTTTTTTATTAGTAAATGTGTTGAATTGATGAATTGTGCAGATGAATCTTAAACGTCACTGATGATGGCGAGTGAACGACATCAGATAAACCAATAATCAACCAGTTCTCTAAAACAGGTCAAAGGTGAATCTTGTGAAGCTTCAATTAAAGACTGAATACAGACAAAATACACAATTATACATACTGGAAATGGATGAACTAAGAAACAAACGAACACCAGTACAGTACAGTAAAAGTGTGAATCCTGTCCAGTGTATAAATGTATAAAATCATTTATACAAATTAAATAGATGTCGTACAAAAGAATTTCAGCCTCGTGCATTTGATCCAAACCATAGTTAATATCAGGAAACACTGAAACTGTGCAGCATCATACTGACAACATGAATAAACATTTTGATGATTTTGTTGTTGAAGAATGATGGAGAGACTTTTCATTCTGATGGGAATGAGATGGTCATTCACACAAATACTTACTTTTAAAAGATGAACTGAGGATTTTAAGAAAACTACAGACTTTTGCAAAAAATACAATATGTTGTGCTTGAAATGTGCAGACCTGCAGTAACTACAGGGGAATGACGTTGATCAGTCACACCATGCAGTTATGGGAAAGAGTATTGGAAGCCAGGCTGAGAGAAGACAGTGGAGGGGTGCGGTTGCAGGGAGAAGAGGTGGAGAAGGTGGAGGAGTTCAGGTACCTGGGGTCAACAGTGCAAAGTAATGGAGAGTGTGTTAGAGAAGTGAAGAAAAGAGTGCAGGCAGGGTGGAGTGGGTGGAGAAGAGTGATAGCAGGAGTGATTTGTGATAGAAGAGTATCTGTGAGAGTGAAAGGGAAAGTTTATAGGACTGTGGTGAGACCTGAGATGTTGTATGGTTTGGAGACAGTGGCATTGAGTAAAAGACAGGAGGTGGAGCTGGAGGTAGCAGAGCTGAAGATGTTGAGATGTTCGTTGGGAGTGACGACATTGGACAGGATTAGAAACGTGTTTAATAGAGGGACAGCGCATGTAGGACGTTTTGGAGACAAGGTGAGGGAAGTGAGATTGAGATGGTTTGGACATGTGCAGAGGAGGGACATGGGGTATATCAGTAGGAGAATGCTGAGGATGGAGACACCAGGAAGAAGAAAAAGAGAAGGACCAAGGAGAAGGCTTGCAGGTAGTTGGTTTGAAAGAGGCAGATGTAGAGGACAGGGGGTGTGGAGACTAATGATCCGCTGTGGCGCCCCCTAATGGGACAAGCCGAAAGTAGAAGCAGATGACATTGTGTTGTGCTGTTTGTACAAATTGTTTTGAGAAATGCACTTTATTGGTTTGCAAATATTATGGATGATTCGAGAAAACGCTCCAAAGCAACTGAGAAAAACTGTAATAACCAAATATAATATTTATAACATCAGTACCTGACTTTACTAACGAATTTATAGCTGCATGAAATCTCATTCGATTCTGCACACATCTTCCCAGAAAAGTGGTGTTTATTTTACCAGTGAATAAGGATTCAATTCCAATCTAATGGTCAGGTGTACATGTAGACCCTCAGGATCCTCAGTACTGATGTGAACTGAATAACTGTCGAGTTATAAACTCACTATGATGTTGTGTGTTTGTGTGTAACGTCACGTGTCATTTTGATTGTGTTTCCTTTATACTTATCTTCTCTCTCTCTCTCTCTCTCTCTCTCTCTCTCTCTCTCTCTCTCTCTCTCTCTCTCTTCCCAAGAAAGTAAAAACAAAGTAAACATTCCTCCTGCTCAGAATTCCTACTTATGAATCTGAGCTCATCTCATCAGTGTGACATCAGTGATGTAGTTCCTGTTTTTAACTTCCTGTTTCCCAGACCAGTGGAATGCAGCGTAACATCTTTAAACAGTGATGTATACACACACACACACACACACACACACACACACACACACACACACACACACACACACACACACACACACACACACACACCAAGCTCATGGTGTGAAAGGAAACATCTGGAGATGTTACACTGTGTCCACTGAAGCATCTCAGTAAATCTGTTCCTGTTTTGTGATCAGATTTAAAAAATGTGTGAAAACTCGGACATCAGATGTGAAGATTGGACCACATTCTGATCAAAGGAGGATATTTTTACAACACTACATGAACACCTGCTCAAGACATGGCATACTGTTTGTAATTTATTTCATTTCGTTTTATTTTATTTTATTATATTTTATTTCATTTAATTTTAATGTAATTTATTTAAATTTATTCTTAGTATTGTTTGTTTTTTTTATTAAATTTTTGTTTATTGCATTTTATTTGGATGTAGTTCAATATAGTTGAAATGTTCTTTGTTTCTTTTCTTTTATTTCTTAAGTTACTTTTCAATTTTTTTACTTAGTACCTTGTGTTTTTTTATTTAAGTTTTGTTCTTTGCATCTTTGTGTCATTTCTTGTTTTCTTTCATTCATTTTTTTGCACATTTTTTTTTATTTCTCGTTTTTCAATTTAATAATCAGTATTTCCTGCATTTTTTTCTCTCTCTCTCTCTCTCTTCATAGTCGTCTTTTTCATTCATTTTTGTTCAGATCTTTAAATATTTTTTGAGACACATTTTTTTTTCTTTCTGTGTTTTTTTTTTATTGTTTTATCCAGAGTTTGGAGCAGTGAGCTGGGATTTAAACTCACAACCTTCTCATCAATCATTCAATAACCTGAACCTTTTACTCTTTTCTTTCTCTATAATATACACACATATATATATAAATATAAAAGAATAAATAAATTAATAAATCAATCAATACTCAACACACCATACTTGGTGTGTCTCCGTGCCCCGAGTGTGTGTGAGATGGTGGAGAAACCTTGAGCTGGGTGTTAAAAGAAACAGTTTGAATAAAAATCTGAGAAGGAATAAAAAAATATAAATAAAATAAAATGAATAAAGAATCAAATCTGAAGAAACTTCATTCAGCACCAAAACACCTGTTTATTTCAACTCTTTACACACAAAAGGAAATCACAGTATGGCTGAAGTTACACTAAACAAACACTCTCACACACACACACACACACACACACACACACACACACACACACACACACACACACACACAAACACACACACACACACACACACACACACACACACACACACACACACACACACACACACTCACAGGAGGATTGTAAAGGCGTAGAAACGAGTCGTACTTCGGAGCTGATGAAAATTTCCACAGTCTGCCCAAGTGGTCCTAAACATTTCACAATTTTGGTAAAGAACTGTTGAACTGTTTAGAACCACTTGACCAAAGAGGGAGGCAGAACACAAAGTGTTAACATTTACCACGATCTCTCCGTCCCTCTATCCAGTCATCTGTCCATCCGTCCACGGGTCTGAGGAGATACGGCTGAAGAATACACACTCTTCACTGTCGTGTGTGCACTCGTAGAAGAACATTAGTGTACATGTGTGTGCATGTATGTGTGTGTGTGTGTGTGTGTGTGTGTGTGTGTGTGTGTGTGTGGTGTGTGTGGTGTGTGTGGTGTGTGTGTGAAAGCCTCTACACAATTCTGATCCTCTCTCAGGGTTCTGTGCGTTTATAAACCGAGGGTAGGATGAAGAACTGGTTCTGCAGGTCAGAGTGCTTTCATTGAAAACCAAGCCTGCTGGACCAGTACTGAGTGTGTGTGTGTGTGTGTGTGTGTGTGTGTGTGTGTGTGTGTGTGTGTGTGTGTGTGTGTGTGTGTGTGTGTGTGTGTGTCTGTGGCCAGATTTAACCTTTAGTTATGAAACAAAAGAACACCAGATCAGATCTTTCTTTCATTTCTGTTTCAATTACACGGATTCAAAATCACATTCTTTATTTGTTTGTTTGTTCGTTTTACGTTTTAATTATTTTTTTTTGTTTTCAGGAGGAATTCAGGAGGTTTTGCCTTCAGGAAGATGTAGAAATCTCTGGCGGTAAATAAATAAATAAATAAATAAATAAATATCATTTAAACAAAACTTAGTAACAAATGTGTTCATTTCTTTAATTAGTTTTTCAATTAGTTTAATTAATTAGTTAATTTTTTTTTTCATATGATTTCAACCAACAAACAAAACCAAAAAAAACAGAACATTCCCCAAAAAGTTTGACATTTGAATTGAAATATTGAATTTTAGAAAGTTATATTTTACAATTTATAGAATTGAAAAGAATTCCATGGTATTTGATTTGGTTTATGAATTAAGACTGGACTATATATTCAGTATAAGCGTATTTGTCACCACAGATAGTGGAAGCAGGTAAGTGTAATTAACTATAATCTGTTGACTAAAACAAAAAAAACTGCACCAGACAGCAACATTCAGAACTCTGGACACAGACTAATAGTCCTAATAAACAAATGGAGAGAAGTAAAAAACATCTTGAGAACAACAGAATGTAGGATTATGATTTGTTTTAGTATGCAGTGGCTGTAAAAAGTGTTTTATGGTGTTTAAAAGACATGTGTGTGTTTCTTCTTTTTCCATGCAACAAACTCTGTGGTGTAACAGTATGAAGTTTTCTTTTGACCAAACAAATCTATAAATGTCCAGATGTTTACACATTCTCAGCATCCCGACACTTCACTTCTCCAAACATTCAGCTGAAATACTTTAGCGTGCCTAAAACTCTCCAAAGAAGTTCTTCACTAGTTTAGTGAATTTAGGTGCAGTGACTGGGCAGAACAGTCCATTATATAGGATGAGGGTAGATTTCTGATCCACAATCTGTAGAGAATATTTACAGTATATACTGCCTGAAAACTATTTCATAAAAAATGTCAGGTGACAGGGTGCACAAATTTTTGCACTTTACTCCACAAGAATATTTTTACCTATCCGTCCCTCTCTCATGATGAATGTGAGTGATTATGCAAAGCATGTTTGTTTGGTGGTAAAGAATCAGGTTGGTCCTGTCTGGGAAAGGCAGCAGATGGAATCAGCAGAAACACAGAATGTTAAGGATTTGAACTGTGCTGCAGGATTCCATACGTGCTTTCTGCAAATAACCATGCTAACATGCTAACATGCTAACACACCACTCCATCACACACCACTCCATCATACACCACTCCATCATACACCACTCCGTCATACACCACTCCGTCATACACCACTCCATCATACACCACTCCGTCATACACCACTCCGTCATACACCACTCCATCATACATCAATCCATCATACATCAATCCATCATACACCACTCCATCATACACCACTCCATCATACACCACTCCATCATACACCACTCCGTCATACACCACTCCGTCATACACCACTCCATCATACACCACTCCGTCATACACCACTCCGTCATACACCACTCCATCATACATCAATCCATCATACACCACTCCATCATACACCACTCCATCATACACCACTCCACCATACATCAATCCATCATACACCACTCCATCATACATCAATCCATCATACACCACTCCATCATACACCACTCCATCATACACCACTCCATCATACACCACTCCATCATACACCACTCCACCATACATCAATCCATCATACACCACTCCATCATACATCAATCCATCATACACCACTCCATCATACACCACTCCATCATACACCACTCCATCATACACCACTCCACCATACATCAATCCATCATACATCACTACATCATACACCACTCCATCATACACCACTCCACCATACATCAATCCATCATACACCACTACATCATACACCACTCCATCATACACCACTCCATCAGACATCAATCCATCATACACCACTTCATCATACACCACTCCATCATACACCACTCCACCATACAGCCCTATATCATACACCACTCCACCATACACCACTTCATCATACACCACTCCATCATACACCACTTCATCATACACCACTCCATCATACACCACTCCACCATACACCACTTCATCATACACCACTCCATCATACACCACTTCATCATACACCACTCCATCATACACCACTCCACCATACAGCCCTATATCATACACCACTCCATCATACACCACTCCATCATATACCACTCCATCATACACCACTCCATCATACACAACTTCATCATACACCACTCCGTCATACACCACTCCACCATACACCACTTCATCATACACCACTCCGTCATACACCACTCCGTCATACACCACTCCATCATACACAACTTCATCATACACCACTCCGTCATATACCACTCCATCATACACCACTCCATCATACACCACTTCATCATACACCACTCCATCATACACCACTTCATCATATACCACTCCATCATACACCACTCCATCATACACCACTCCAACATACACCACTCCATCATACACCACTTCATCATACACCACTCCATCATACACCACTTCATCATATACCACTCCATCATACACCACTCCATCATACACCACTCCAACATACACCACTCCATCATACACAACTTCATCATACACCACTCCATCATACACAACTTCATCATACACCACTCCATCATATACCACTCCATCATACACCACTTCATCATATACCACTCCATCATACACCACTCCAACATACACCACTCCATCATACACAACTTCATCATACACCACTCCGTCATACACCACTCCGTCATACACCACTCCATCATACACCACTCCGTCATACACCACTCCGTCATACACCACTCCATCATACACCACTCCAACATACACCACTCCATCCTACACCACTCCATCATACACCACTCCGTCATACACCACTCCGTCATACACCACTCCGTCATACACCACTCCATCCTACACCACTCCATCATACACCACTCCGTCATACACCACTCCGTCATACACCACTCCGTCATACACCACTCCATCCTACACCACTCCGTCATACACCACTCCATCATACACCACTCCATCATACACCACTCCATCATACACCACTCCATCATACACCACTCCATCATACACCACTCCATCTAGTGGAACATCCTCTAGGACAGTGAATCTTATTATACACCATATGAAGACTAAATATGGATTGGGATGTTAAAAAAGCCAATCTTATGCTCAGGTATATACAAACTTCTGGCTGTAGATTGTATCCGTAAATCAAAGTATTGAACAGGAATTAATTTAAACATAAAAACATTCACATGTTTATTTAAACCAACATTTTGAAGCATTTTTTAGCATTTAATTTGCATGAAGGTCCTAATACACCTGATAGGTACAGGATATTTATATATATATATATTTAACCTCCTAAATGAAACCAAATCTTGGCACCTTGCCAAAATTCCTGCTTCATTAGTGTGTGTGTGTGTGTGTGTGTGTGTGTGTGTGTGTGTGTGTGTGTGTGTGTGTGTGTGTGTGTGTGTGTGATTGAAAATTAGGAGGTAGGGGAAGTTCATTAATTAACAAGCATGTCGAGTAGTTAGTGGCTCATCAGCCCAAACTTGCCTGTGCTGCAGATCCGGTCTGATCAGAAACTTCACTCCACACCTGAGTGAACATTTAAACCCCTGTGAATTTCCTGCCACTCCCAAAATCCAGTCTTCTGCCCTTTAACACCATACAGAGGCAACCGGGGCAATAAGTGTGGGTCATATCCTCACATCTGGAATCTAAATATATCAGCCTGTAATTGGGTAAAAATTTGTACTTATGATTTTAGAATAAAAATTACTATAAGCAGACTGTAAAACATCTCAAGTAGTCTCCAATGGTGTAATGGACTGGTTTAATGGTTTCCTTAATGGTGTAATAGACTGGTTTCATGGTTTTCATTAGATCAGGTCAAGTGGTTTGTATTTTAGCTATTTAAAGCATAAGAACAACTTAATAAATGAACACAAGATAAGATAAAACACACAACCCATTTTATTTGTGTGTGTGTGTGTGTGTGTGTGTGTGTGTGTGTGTGTGTGTGTGTGTGTGTGTGTGCGTGTGCGTGTTTGCGTGTGAAAATACAGTTGCAACAGTCATAGCAACTAAAATATTGATAGCAACCACCACAGCAACTAACAGGTAACACCATAGCAACCACCTGGGATACCATGGCATTTGCCTAACAACACACTAACAGTCAGTTGTAATGCCATAGCACGACCTGACCAACCACCAGGAACACCATAGTAATTTCCTATCAACCAGAAGAAACATGACCCTACCAACACATTAGCAATAAGTTGGAACACAATGGCAACACATTAGCAACCACCAGGCACAACACAGCAACTACCCAGCAACACTATATAGAACATAGTATAAATGAAACCAACCAGCAACACCCTAGCAACCATCAGGAACACAATGGCAATCACCTGGAACACCCTAACAATAGCCAGGAACACCTTAGCAACTACCTGGAACACACTAGCAACCACCTGGAACACCATATCAACTACCTGGAACACTTTAGCAACCACGTGGAACAACCTAACAATAGAAACACTATAGCAACCACCTGAACAACCTCAGGACTGCCCAAAACACACTAGCAACTACCTGGAACACAATAGCAACCACTGGTGTGAGTGTGTGAGTGTGCGTTTGAGTGTGTGTGTGTGTGTGTGTGTGTGTGTGTGTGTGTGTGTGTGTGTGTGTGTGTGTGTAAAATCTTTTCGAGCATCAACCAAACTTTCCTGCTTTGTTGGAATGGTGATAAACAAAGTGGACACACACACACACACACACACACACACACACACACACACACACACACACATGAACAGGTATGACCACATTGCACTGGTCACATGTCACACTCTCCACTATGAGTCTCACAGATTATTCTGCACAAAAAATAACACACACACACACACACACACACACACACACACACACACACACACACACACATACACATTTATAATCATAGATACTGCTCAAAAGTCACTTCATAATTAAACTGGTGTGTGTGTGTGTGTGTGTGTGTGTGTGTGTGTGTGTGTTGGGTCCGGGGGGGGGGGGGGGGGATGTAGACTGGAGTGTGTTGTGTTTATTCAGTACATCTCTGTTTGTGCATCTGTGGTTTTTTCTTATTATTTCTTCTACAGGAACTTCTCCAGGAACATCACCAAACCTTCTCAAAGACAACGAATCTCTCTTGCAGAAGCTCCTAGATCTAACCCTAACCTAGATATGCTTTAAGGTCTTTAGTGGGATGTTCTTTACCACAAACTGACAATGAGCTTTCTTGATAAGATCCCTAAACCACCTCAACCACCTTTTCTCAAAACTTACCCAGATCATCAAACTCCTCAGGAAACCAAGTCACCAAAAACCCCAGGAACCCTGTGGAGAACCTTCATCTCCACCCCCTGATCTTATCACAGTTTGTGACCATCCCCTTAAAGAAAGCAGAGCATCTCAATATTTCCCTGACCCAAACTTGGATCTACAGATCATTCAGAAGATACAATTTACTATGAAATACAAATTTAATCAAAGTGATCTCATCTAAACCCAGACACTTCTCCAACCTGGGCTACATCCTAATATCTACTCCATATATATTCCATTATAATCACAAGCAGGAGTGCATACTTGGTGGTGATGGTGTCTAACACTTCTATGTAGACCCAAATCCCACTGTGAGGTCCTATTAAGTAGCGATTCCTCTTTGAATATGAAACAGTATCTCTGAGGCCACAAACCACACAAAGACTGGACCAGAATGCTCCACACAGCTTGACAGCCTGAGCAGAACCTGCACTGTTCTTCATTTTATGAGGAATTGTACATCCATTAGGTTAAAGTGTTCCTCAGGGTGCTCCTTGTACAGTATGTGTGTGTACAATATGTGTGTGTACAGTATGTGTATGTGTGTACAATATGTGTGTACAGTATGTATATGTGTGTGTGTACTGTGTGTGTACACACACAATGTACACACACATACACATACTGAACACACATACTGTACACACACATACTGTACACACACACAATGTACACACATACACATACTGAACACACATACTGTACACACATACTGTACACACACATACTGTACACACATACACATACTGAACACACACACTGTACACAGACATATACTGTACACACATAGTGTACACACACATAATGTACACACACATACACATACTGTACACACACATAATGTACACACATACTGTACACTTGGGGGTTTGAATTTAGCGGTAGTGTATTATGTGTTAGCGGCCGGAGCCCCGTAAGGAGGTAGAGGATGGAGGTAAGTCATGTGACCGAGGAATCATGACCTGCATCAAGAGTGAGTGTTGACAGATGTGGAGGAGAAAATCTGGGAATTTTACAAAACAAAACATCGTTCAGAATCAAATAATAAATAAAATAAAAATAATGTAAGTTATGTATTGTTTCTGTGCAGCCCGGTACTTATTGACCCACGAACCGGTGTGTGTGTGTGTGTGTGTGTGTGTGTGTGTGTGTGTGTGTGTGTGTGTGTGTGTGTGTGTGTGTGTGTGGATGGTGTGAGCGAGGTCGAGGGTGAGTGGAGAGGAAACAGGAACACTACGCTGATCTGATTATCTTCTGTAGTGCATTTAACATGAAATGAAACATTTTTCTGCTGAAACTAATCGACAGGACGTTCGGCTAATAAATGTGATTAGTTTTTCCAGGAACCGAGTCGAGCACAAAGACTCCACTGTGGGAGAACGATTTTCATTTCTCCTCTCTACACGCTTATAATGCATCATAGTATAATCTAACAAACGTGTGTGTGTGTGTGTGTGTGTGTGTGTGTGTGTATGCATGTGTGTGTGATGTTGTGTATGTGTATACATGTGTGTGTATGCGTGAGTTTATGTGTGTGAGTATGTGTGTTTGTGTGTATGTGTGTGTGTGTTTTTGTGTGTCAATGTGATGTGTTTATTTGATCATTGTTCTGTGTAATCAGTCCTGCTGTGTTTGTGTGTGTGTTTGTGTATGTGAGTGTGTGTGTGTGTGTGTGTGTGTGTGTGTGTGTGTGTGTGTGTGTGTGTGTGTGTGTGTGTATGCATGTGTGTGTGTGTGAGTTTGTGTATGTATTAGTGTGTATATGTGTGTGTGTCTGTTTGAAAAAATTGGGTGTCATATTTGTGTATATATGTGTGTGTGTATATGTGTGTCTTTGTATGTGTGTGTGTGTGTGTGTGTATGTATGTTTATGCGTGTGTGTGTGTGAGTTTGTGTATGTGTATGCATGTGTGTGTATATATATATATATATGTTTGTTTTTGAATGTGTATGCATGTGTGTGTATCTGTGTGTGTGTGTGTGTGTGTGTGTGTGTGTGTGTGTGTGTGTGTGTGTGTGTGTGTGTGTGTGTTTGTGTGTGTCATCAATGTGATGTGTTTATTAGATTTTGTGCTGTGTTATTCAGTCCTGCTGTGTGTGTGTGTGTGTGTGTGTGTGTGTGTGTGTGTGTGTGTGTGTGTGTGTGTGTGTGTGTGTGTGTGTAATCAGACCTGAAGGGATTAAACAGGGCCATGTGGTCACTCTGGGTGCAATAATATTGGCGCCTTCCACACATGACATCAGCATGGCAATGGGAAAAGAAGCTGTGAGATGTTTGTGAGATGTTTGTGAGACGTGGTGAGGAGACCAGAGTGTGGTCTGTGTTTGTGTACCAGAGAAAGTGTTATTTTCTGCAGGATGAAGGACCTGAGGGACTGGAACACAGTGAGAAGCACACTGCATGGTGATGCACAAAACCCACCATGAGAGCTGGAGATGTGAGGAAACCTCTGTGGGAGAAAATGCTGATAACCTGTTTGTGACACACGTTTCAGTCGTAACGTTTTTGAACCAGTGTGGAAGAAGCACCACGTGATACAACTCACGTTTATAGTTCAAAAGAGAAAATGTTCTTGAAAGTCATTGTGGTTATTTATCCATCCATTTAACGACATTTAGCAGAAGTTTAATGCTTTATTCACTAAGCTACCACATTCCAATCCATCTATTCATCCATCCATCCATCCATCCATCCGTCCGTCCATCTATCTGTCCATCTATCAATCCATCCATTCATCCATCCATCTATTTGTTCATCCATCCATACATCCATACATACATCTATCCATCTGTCCCTCCATCCCCCATCCATCCATCTGTTCATCCATCTGTCCATCCATCCATCCATCTTTTTGTCCCTCCATCGGTCCATCTGTCCCTCCATCCAATCATCCATCCATCCATCCATCAATCCATCCATCCATTTGTCTATTCATCCATCCATCCATCTGTTCATCCATCCATCCATCCATCCATCTGTTCATCCATCCATTCATCTGTCCATCTATTAATCCATCCATTCATCCATCCATCCATCCATTTGTTCATCCATCCATACATCCATACATACAGCTATCCATCTGTCCCTCCATCCCCCATCCATCCATCTGTTCATCTATCTGTCCATCCAACCATCCATCCATCTATCTTTCTGTCCCTCCATCTATCCATCTGTCCCTCCATCCCCCATCTATCCATCTGTTCATCCATCTGTCCATCCATCCATCCATCCATCTATCTTTCTGTCCCTCCATCTATCCATCTGTCCCTCCATCCACCATCCATCCATCCAACCATCCATTTATCCATCTGTTCATCCATCCATACATCTATTTATTCAATAATTTTAGTTTGTAGTTTCTTTCTTTCTTTCTTTCTTTCTTTCTTTCTTTCTTTCTTTCTTTCTTTCTTTCTTTCTTTCAGGAAGGTTCCTGTGGCTTTTCGTCACAATTCTACGCCTCTGGCGCCACCTTGTGGAGAAAAAATGACAGTGCTGTCCGATTAAAATAGGAATCTTTCGAGATTATTTGCTGAATTATTGATGTTATGAAGAAACATAAAATATTGTGGAAAAATAGATGGAAAATTTAAGGTTTTGAATAGTTACTGAATGTTTTTTTCTTATTAGCTTTCAGGAAAACATTCAAAGATCCTGCGTTTTCAAGGCATGGAACATGTTCTAAGAGTGTGAGAGCAACAGGAGTGTACGTTTCTTCAGTTTGGCTTGAATTTGACTTATTTTTGGTCTTCAGAGGTAAACGTGTGCATCAGGAATGTACACACATGAGAAACACTCTTTCCGAGCTATTGGATTGGTCGAGATGGTCTGGCACCTCTCCATGAAATCCAGAAGATAAGCAGATTACGTGGCTCAGACGAAGGCCACTGCTCCGTCTCGCTGCTCACCCAAACATCTAACATTCGCCCGGCATGGAAAAAGAACCATGAATGGGGAATGTGAACACCTGAGAACCAGAGGTATGTGTTTGTTTGTAACCTGTTTCTGTAATTACATTGTATGTAATGACAAAAGTATTAGGACACCTGACGTCTCCATATGCCATGTGATTCTTCTTTAAACTTTTAGAGACACACAATTGTGTAGGACGTCTTTGGATGCTGGAGCATGAAATTCTCCCTTCACCCTAACTTGGAGACCCAAAACCTGTTCCAGCATGAAAATACCCCTGTGTGTAAAGCCAGATTCATGAAGATCTGCTTTCCATGGGTTGGAGTGGAAGATCTCCTGCTATAAAAAAACTCTATTGAACATGATGAATGTGAACACTGACTGCACCCCAGGAACCTCCTTACCTCACCTACTAACACACTTGTAGCTGAAGGAATCTCAACTAAAAAATCTAGAGGAGCATCTTTCCCAGAAGAGTGGATTTTATAATAACAGCAAATGAGAATCACATGTGGAATGCGCAGGTGTCCACAAACTTTTGGCCAAACAGTGTAAATCATGTAATTTGTAAGAATATAAAATTTCAGGATGTTCTTGTGTCTCTAAACTACAGCACTGCTGAATCCATGATGTTCTTCTAAACTTGTGTTTTCCTCCATCTTGGAATTAGTGAAGCTCAGGTCATCATGGAGGAGAGCAAAAATACCTCACCTAATCTGATTACGAGGGGCCTCTGGAAATAACCCTCTCCCTTTGCTCCTATTCTGCCTCGCTGACCGAACATCTCCAACCCTTCTGAGACCCTCTGCCCTCATTTCTCTGATAAAATGGCAGTCTTAAAGGTGACCTTCACAAAGACAAGTCTAGACAAGCTGGCCCAGGCTCTGTGTGTCCTCAACTGGGTCTCTGTGATTACGGGCCTCGTGCTCTTCAGCTTGGGCCTTTTCCTAAAGCTGGAGATCCAGAAACGACGAGAGCTCATGACCGACGAGATCCATTCGGTGCCAGACATGCTGATCGGCGTCGGCCTGGCCGCCTGCGGAATCAACTTCCTGGGCGTGAAGATCTGCTCCGAGTGTGTGGATGCTGACAAGTTCCTGCACTGGAAGCTCCTCATGCTCCTGTACATCATCTGCATGTTCTTCTTCACCTTCTGCATCCTGGTTGGAGCTCTGATGTGCTACAGCATGCGCAGGGACCTGGAAGCCGCTCTGTTTCTGGGGCTGCAGGACGCCATGCGCCTCTACAAGAACACGGATACACCGGGGCGATGCTACATCAAACAGAACATTGATCTCCTGCAGATCCAGTTCCAGTGCTGTGGAAACGATGGGTTTAGAGACTGGTTCCACATCCAGTGGGTCAGTAACCGGTACCTGGACATGAGCAGCAGTGAAGTGATGGAGTGAGTAGAACATAAATTCATTTTATATTCAGTACGGTTCTCCTGGAACACTTTCTGACACTTTCTCAAGAGTCCTTCAGACCTTCAGAGGTGTTCTGTCTGAATCAATCCACCTCCTGATCCCATCATTATGACCCACGTCTGTAGAAATCATCAGTATTATAGAGAAGTGCAGTAGAACAGAGCGCTGCATCACACACAGAAATCTCATACAATAAAGCAAGAAACCCAATGAACACAATTCAACACGTCTCCTTTCACTGGAGCCGCAACTGCACCTCCACATACATCATCTCCAGCAGAAGCACCTCAGATATTCACCTCATCACATCACCCCGGGGTTTCATGTGTTTTTTTGTGCAAATTCTACAGGAAAGAAAACACAAAAGTATAAATGTTTTATGAAAAACTTCAACTGTTCCGAACTGTTTTGGTATCATTTCCTCACCGTGTCCAGCTTTTTGTGAAAAATTCATCTTGTAAGTGTTTCTGCGAGAAGATCAATTTCTTCTCCTCTGTCAGTCACTGTGGAATGAAAAAACAGCTATTAAATCAACACAAATGTGCATAAATGTGACTAGTGACGCTCTCTGACCATCCAATCAATGCAGACGTTATTGGACGCCTGCTAGAGGGCCTCGGGGTCAGCAACTCAAAATCTGATTGGTTACAGCAACGATTTGAAGCCACCAAGAGCCCAATGTTTCATTTTTGCTGACTTTACAGTAACATGTGATGTGACGACTGAAATCTGATTGGATTATTGGGGAAGAATTGAATCCATGCTGATGGGCAAAAATAGATTAAAACATAAGTCAGTGATTCTGATAGTGTTTAGACCAGTAGAGAAGGTCTTGCTGACCCTGATGGCCAACCACAGGCAGAAAAGCTCGACAGAAATCACTCAGGTTAAAATAAATACAAATTCCAAAATATAAAAATAGATTTCCAAAAGTAGGAAAATACAATGTGTAAAAAATTTTATTATTTGACAAAATATATATGTTCATTTATTCATTTTTATCTTAGTATCTAAAAATGTGCAAATTTTTATTGATTTTATTTGCACATACTTGGCAACAAAACTCTTTCTGATTCTAAAAATATAAAAAAAAAAAAAAAAAAATTTTAAAATGTAAAATCAATAAAATATAATGAATGTATGAAGAGAGCTTCTTTAAGAGCCTGAAACAGAAGGAAGTTAATTTTGTGCTTCACACTGAACCAAAAAAAAAGCAAAAATCCCAAATCTGAAATCCTGCAGAGACGAGCTACACCTCATGATGTTCAGCTCCTTTAACTCACATGATCACCTCGTGCTTCCTCTTCCTGTTAGGCGGCAGAGGAACAACGTGGATGGGAAGTATCTCCTGGATGGAGTGCCGTTCAGCTGCTGTAATCTGTGCTCCCCTCGGCCCTGCATCCAGCACCACATCACCAACAGCTCTGCACACTACAACTACAACTATCAGACCGAGGAACTAAACCTGAACCAGAGGGGCTGCAGACACGCCTTGCTGGATTACTACACCCACATCATGCAGTCCATCGGCTTCATCGTCCTCATCATCTGGCTCTTCGAGGTCAGACACCTTTCATGCAGTCGCCATTCCACTGTTCGGTTTCTCAGATCAGGTGCTGAATAGATGCTTTGGAGAGTTTCTTAGAACTAATTACGTACAATTGTTTGTCACGTGGCTCAAAAATGTATCATACTAAATAGTCTTTCAGTTGCTTTGGAGAGTTTCTTGATCTATCCTCAATATTTGCAAACCAGTAAATTCATTTCTCAAAACACGTTGTACAAACAGCGCCACCTGTCGCCAACTGAAGGTTCTCAAGATTCACCTTTGACCTGTTTTGGAGAACCGGTTGAGGATCTGATGTCGTTCACTCGCCTTCATTTGAGACATTCAAGATTCATCTGCACAATTCATCAATTCAACACATTTACAAATAAATGTAGAGAAATTTTAGCTTCACACATTCTGACATCTTTTTTAACCAGTTTGCATTTAATGACGTTCACAATGAACTGATGCTGAGATGTTTTGGGGTTAAAACTATTCAGGTGAGAAACAGTAGAAAATATTTTGATCAACATGAAGATAAACGACTAATAATGTAGAAAACAGCAGACACTCGTTTTTTCTCAGTCGCTTTGATCAGAAATGAAAATTCTCAAAACTACTTGTTCAAATGTTACATCATTTACTCACTTGTGCTCATCATAAGAACATTTAGAACTTTAGTACATTCATTTAATGGATTGTGTGCGAGTGTCTGCTGTTTCCTACATTATCAGTTGTTTATGTTGATCAAAATTAAACCAGTAAAAAATTCAAAATTAAACCAGTTGTCAAAATCAGTCATCTAAAATTTCTATTAAACTTTTATTTTGTAAATGTGTTGAATTGATGAATTGTGCAGATGAATCTGGAACGTCACTGATGAAGGCGAGTGAACGACATCAGATCAACCAATAATCAACCAGTTCTCTAAAACAGGTCAAAGGTCAATCTCGTGAAGCTTCAGTTGGCGACAAAATTACAATTTCTAAAAATAGATGAACAACCGAGAAAAGAAGGGACACTGATACAGTGAAAGTGTGAATCCTGTCCGGTCTCTTGCAATCAATCGAAATCAAATATGCAACAAATAAATATATTTGTGCTGCTGAACTTCATAGATGCCGAACAGAAGAAATTCAGACTGGTGCGTTTTTTTTAATCGTTTTGATTCAAAAGAATTGTGACGATTTTGTGAACGATGACAAAAAGGCTCCTTATTCTGATGTTTATTGACACAAATACTGAGTTTGATACAAACACTATGTAAGACTGTGGATTATTTTCCCACAATTCTCCAGCATGACCCCTAATTGTACACTTTTCCAAAGATATATATTATATAGACAAAGGTTTGTGGACACCTAACTATAAGAATGATATGGGAATCTTTGTGCAGGTCCCATTCCATCTGTAGCCCCCATTTCCTGTTACCTCCTGTTTACTGTATCTTCTGAGAAGATGTTTCACTAGATTTTGTGGAGATTCAGGAGTCAGGAGGGTGTTAGTAAAGTCATGGACTGATGTAGGTGAGGTGAGGAGGCTTTGGGTGCAGTCAAGGTTAAAGATTTATCTCAAAGGAGCTCTATAGAGATCTTCCACTCCAACGTATGAAAAGCAGATCTTCATGGAGCTGGCTTTGTGTACAGGAGCATTGTCATGCTGGACCAGGTTTGGATCTCCTCATTCAAATGAAAGCCAGAATTCATGCAACTGCATCCAACAATACTTACAAGTGCATGTTTCCAAGTTTGAGGAAGAACAACATATGGGTGGAAAAGTCGAGTGTCCCAATACTTTTGACCAAGCTGTATAGAAGAGACGTTCTATTGATCACTTAAATCAGTTCTTCAGTTTGTTTCTTTTGGAAAACCCTCCAGTTCTACTATATAAACCTAAACAAATGGTTTCTCAATCAGAAGTCTTCTGGTAGATCTACTCAAAGAACCCTAGAGAAACCCATAATAAACCTGAGGTTCTGATGTCTGCATTAAGAATGATAAAAGTTCTGATCTTCACATCACTGTTCTCTTGTCTTTCCTTTCTATCCCTGTCCTAAAGCTGGCTGTTCTCACAGGAGTCCGTTACCTGCAGACATCTATGAAGAACGTGCTGAAGATAGAAAATCCTGACTCTGAGTCTGAAGGCTGGCTTCTGGAGAACAGCATCACAGAGACAGTTCGCTACAACTTCAACATCATCAAGAACCTGGGAAAGTGCTACCAGGTGGACGACGATCCCAACATCGACGTCCCGAGCAGCAGCGGGAACGTCTCTTGATCCATGGTGAGCTCATGATGTCCTAGAAAAGCTTCATCATCTGAGGTTCTACGGTGAAAAGTCACCTGGTGCCATACTGACCGGTTGCCAAGACGGAGTGGAGAAATGAATGAAAACTTGGATTTTGTTGCATAATATGTGTAAAAAAAAATGTAAAACCAGTAACCGCCTTGTGAAACATTCCGAAATGTGTTGTTTTTTTATCATGTCCTAAATGAACGAAGTTAGAAGCTCCGATCTTCTGCTCCTGAAAACAAAAATAAACCACCTTTACCTTCTATGCATTGTTTGTTCCTTCATCAATCTATTGACCACAAACATGTAACATTTGATCCATATGGTGATTAATCAGAGCACCTTCTCCTGCTCCATGGTCCAGTTCTGATGCTTACATGTCTACTGGAGGAGCTCTGTGTGGTGTACAGGGTCAGCATCAGCTCTCATGCCGTGATGTTCTGTGTGTTCAGACTCTGTTTTTTCGGATCCAGCTTAAACATCACTGGTTTCACTTGGAAGTCTTTTGGTAGGAGGTGGCAAAACTCCACACATCCTTCACTCAGTAGAAGTGCAGATGCTGATGATTCAAAAGATTCTGGTAAAGGTTATAGTTCTGACTGCACTTTTTTACTCAAGTTAAAGAAGTTTGCGCTCCGACATGTTCTTCAGTCAAAAGTAGTGATTATTACTACCTGTTTTAGTGTCACGCTGGAAACTGAACCTCACGTCATTTAAATATTCAGGCTGGCAATCGATTTGAATATTTAATCGCGATTAATCGCACGATTGTCGTGAGTTAACTCGCAAATAATCGCAACTCAATTGCACATTTTTATCTGCTCTAAATGTACCTTAAATTAATACTTTTCATGTTTTTAATAATCTAATCAACATGGACTAAAAATGTGTTTTATGCAAATGTATGTTTATTATTAGTAAAACTGAACTCGACAGAGAGCATGAAGACAAAATATTCTTGTAAACGTATTTGAATATGTTTTAAAATATGTAAATCGTAAAGCTGATACAGCACCTAAATCAGAACACTGAACGTAACCTTTGCTATGTTTCCACACGGACGGGTAATGAGGTGACACGGGAGAAACTGCACTTCTTATAACTTTCATACGGATGAAATCTGAGAAAATTCGTTTTGCGAATTGGTTTATTTCAAAGTAGACATTTAGGATTTTGGTGCTGATTTGAGACTTGGCGCATCAGTAAAACTAATGTTGACTGATTAAAGTTGGCAGGTTTTAATTTCAAATCTTTTATAAATTAATTGATTTATATTTTTATTATAAAGTTCAAACAGAAATGCGCGCTGCATAAATCGCACGTTAATAAAATTTGTCGTTAAAATGAATTTGCGTTAACACGTTATCAACTCTGATTAAAATATTTACACAAAAGATGTTCTAATTTTATTAGCTAATGAATGTATCCAGGCTGAACAGCCACCATATAGAACACAGAAAAGATGATGATGATGATGATCAGGAACCCAATGACCCATTATTCCTCTTTTTCCATTGGTCGGTAGGTCTGTAGGTCCTAGTAGGTCCTGTAGGTTGGTCTCTGCCTCTTTAAGATTCATTTCCGTTTCAATCCCCGCGTGTGAGTCGGCTCTCAACATTCAACTACAGGAACCGACTCATTGAACCGACTCATTTATAAACGACACATCAGTACTATTTGTATTGGGAAAACGGGAAACTGTGTTCGAACTATTCTATTCTAATTATATAAATATTTCCTAAAACTGTAAATCACTTTTATATTCACATACAAATTTTTTTACATTACAGATGTGCAGAATTACAACATCAGCACTCAGATATGGATATTTGTTTGTTATGGTTGCTTTGATTTAAATAAATTTGCAGTCACATACAGTTGCGTGTGTGTGTGTGTGTGTGTGTGTGTGCTGGTGAATCGGTTCATAGACATACACACCGAGCTACTGATCAACCCCATAATCCGTCAATTCTCTCCTGTGTCTCTCTGTGTCTCTCTGTGTCTCAGGCTTAAAGAGGAACATTTCTGCAGGACTCCTGATCTGGAGCTGAGATCATCCTGTGAGTAGAGACATGATGGAGACAGTGAAGGAGCTTTATGATGATGATGATGATGAGGATGATGGTGTAGATGGATGATGGTGGATGTTTGACGCAGCTGCTGCGCTTTTATAGCACATGTTTATTCTCAATTATGAATCCGGATTATATCTTTATATTCCTTTATATTTCTTTAAAAAGCAGATCATAATTCAGGAAGATATAAAATACACACACAGAGACGCACCGGCCGCACGCGCGCGCACAAATACACACGCAGGATGAAGATATAAGAATCGTGTTCTGTTACAAATAATATTCATAGACTGGGTGATAGAAACATCTGTAATTTTCTGAACCCTTATAGTGTAATAATAATAATAATAATAATAATAATAATAATAATAATAATAATAATGGCACGGGTGGGGGGGACTGGGCGTTGCTGCGTTGTTGTTGTTGTTGTTGTCATTACATTACATGACGTCATATAAATGCCATATTTTGGAGATGGAAAAAAATGGAATGGAAAGAAAAGACCACACAAACATGTCCTTTGTCTCTGGGGTTGAGCTTTTGCTTTTTGACCTCGTTTATTTGATTATTTTTTTAATCCAGTGCAGGAAGATCTCTGGGTAAAAGATATAATAATATATTGTTTTTGAGACACGTGCATGTTCCACACACAGGAATTCAACAGTAAACGAGTGGATGAAAGTTCTGCGTAGTCCAAATGAAACATTTGTGTCTCTAACAGAAGAACTTGTGTAAGAAGAAGATCAGGAGAGAAGATGTGATCAGACTCCCTCACTCCCACACTCACACATGGAGGTGGAAGTGTGATGGTTTGGGGTTGTTTTGGAGCAGAGAACGTTCCAGAAAGTAAACCGAATACTAAACCTACACGTCTCCCATTCCACACTTCAACACCATGCAGTTTCGTCTGGACTGCGGCTCGTTGGAAGCGACTTCACCGTACAACAAGACGATGAGCCGAAGCGCACGTCTGAGTTCTGTAAGTGTTATTAGGAGATCAGACAGACGTCTGGAGTGATATTTATCATGGAACAACCTGCCCAGTCACCGCACCTCAATCCTACTGACCTGCTCTGGGATGAAGAAGAACATCTAGTGAAGAACATCTTCAGCAAAGTATTTCAGCTGAATGTTTGGAGGAAGGAAGTGTCTGGGTGCTGAGTGTGTGTAAAGCTGTTCTTTATGCTAAAGGAGGATTTTACATTCAAAATGATGTGGAACATCTGGACATTTATAGATTTGTTTGGTCAAAGTAATTGCATAGAAACAAAAGGAACATGTACGTGTCTTTTCAAAACCATATATATATATATGAGATTGTTTCAGTGTACATGTTTATATACACACACACATATACTCACACATATTCAGGTTCCGTATTGATCAGGTAATGTGTGTGTGTGTGTGTGTGTGTGTGTGTGTGTGTGTGTGTGTGTGTGTGTGTGTGTTTAGCCGTATCTTGTACTTTGGTCATATAAACTTTAAAGCACAAACTCAACCCTCGAACCTGTTCAGAGTTTAAGTGAGATTCCTGTTTCTGTCCATTAGATTGCAGCACAATGTGTTTATCTCCTTCTTTAACACTCATTTACACACACACACACACACACACACACACACACACACACACACACACACACACACACACACACACACACACAGAGTCCATCTATAGATTATTACAGATTATTACTCACACATTATTTCATCTTAATAATCTGCTAGTTTTCAGACACATAAAAAAGTATTGGGAAACTCGATTTTTCCAGCCAAACATGGTTCTTCTACAAACACGCAATTGTGTAGGATGTCTTTGGATGCAGGGGGTGGAGTTTTCCTTCACTTGAACTAGGATCAGTGCATCAGTACCTGACATTATAAATCTCCTCAAAATATCCACAAAAGAAACATCTGCCCAGAAGTGTGGAGCTTACTATAACAGTGAATGGAGACTAAATCTGGAGAGGGATCTTCAAAAAGAAGCACATACCAATCTTATGCTCAGGTGTCCACAAACTTTTGGCATTCAATTGTGTGCCTCCAAGCCTGTGAGACCAGTTTGGGGAAGAACCACCGAAAATTTAGGTGTCCTAATACTTTTGAGACTGTAGTGCGTGTAACATTTATGGAAGGAGTCTCCAGTGTCAGTGCTTTGAAACAGCTTTACAACTTTACTTATGCACATCATAATTATTCAGCAAACATGTATACTCATTTGAATAATTCGCACTTTCATTAACAGGCGCCATGGAGAACGTTTTGGTTCTTCTCAGCATGATCCTCCTGGCAGGTGTTCGAGCCCAGACGGTGAGCCCCGATGTGCAGGAGCTGTCTAGCCGGAGCGTAGACTTCGCGACGGCTCTGTACCGCAGGATCTCTAGCACTAGCGACGAAAACTTTGCAGTCTCGCCATTTGCGGCGTCTCTGAGTCTGGCGTCTCTGGCAGCGGGAGCTGGAGACAGCACGAGCAAAGAGCTGCTCCAGACCTTAAACCTGGCTCTTATGGAGAGAGATGGTGAACCAGACCGGATCCCTGCTCTGCTTCAGCAGCTGAAAGACGCTGCAGCTCAGATCATCGCGACCGGTCTGTTTATCAGCCAGAAGATCCAGGTCGAATCCAGCTTCAGCAGCCAGGTGAGGAAGTTCTACAGTGCCGACGTTAAGAGTGTGGAGTTCTCCAATTCGCAGGCCACTAAAACCAGTATCAATGAGTACTTCACAGGAAGCACCGGGAACAAGATCAGGGAGGTGGTGGACACCCTGGATCCTCAAAGCCAGCTCGTGGTCATCAGCGCTGCATATTTTACAGGTGAGGAACAATTGAACGCGTCTCGATTTTTTTCTAGGTTTGCTTCCCTCAAGGTGTGGATCATCTTGCTAAGAAAGCACGAGGACAACACTAACACACAGTGATCTGAAGACCCTTAGTAGAATTTCAGAACGTATTAGAAAGGCATCCAAGCAGAACCCTTTCAGGAAGCTCTCTGGTGATTCACTGCTACCAAAGGTTCCACAAGGGTTCTTCAACAGCTAAAAGCTTTCCATTTATTGAAAACCAGGCTAGATCATTAATAAAGGCCATTTTGCTGTAGTAGCTTAGATTAAATGGGTTCTTCAGATGATCTTCAAGGGTTTTGTAGATAACTATTGGCTTGTAGTTTCTAACAAATGGTTCTCCTTGAAATCCCTGTAGTAGAAGAAGACATTTTAAACAGTTCTTGGAATTTTTAAGGATTCCTGCAAAGGGATTTCTGAAGAACCCATATGAGTTGTGAGAGCTGGATAACCAGATTTGTGCCCCATGCTGGGGGAATTTGGTTCTTTAAAGGTTCTTTCAAGACTTTTTGCAAAACCTAATGTTTTTTGTTGTAGAAAAACATTGTTCTACACAGAATTTAAACACTTCCACCAAAGGAATAATTAGAGGGCATGGTGTATTTTTTTCTCCCAGGTCAGTGGAAGTTACCGTTCAACGCCAGCTTCACTCAGGAGGAACGCTTCTATATTGATAAGTACCACATCGTTCTGGTGCCCATGATGAGCCGCTCTGATAAATACTACCTGGCATATGACCCGTCTCTGAAGGTGGGCATTCTAAAGCTGCCATGCACTGACGGGACCGCCATGCTGGTGGTCCTGCCTGATGAAGACGTGGATTACACATCTGTGGATGAAGCCCTGACTACTGAAGTGTTCCTCAGATGGATAGCAAAGCTGAAGAAAACGTACGTCCATCACACACCGGTCCACAGGCTAACACAGTAGCTGAATTTTTAACACTAATATATCAGTGATTAATCACGACATGAACAGTAATGTATATCTGCTCTTGTGGTCACTCCACAGGAAGTTGGAGGTCCTGTTGCCTCGGTTTTCCGTAGACTACTCCTTTTCTCTGAAGAAAAACCTGCCCAGTCTGAGCTTTCCCAAATTCCAAGATGGAAGTGCAGATCTTTCAGGAATCAGCAAAAGCTCTGAGCTGAGCTTATCTGAGGTAGTGTATCAGTAATAGGCAGCAGGGGGGCAGGAGGGTAAGTGTGAGGCAACAGGTTGAAGGGAGCAGAGTACTGTAATAATGACCAGAACTGTAATTACTGCACAACTGCCTGCTTTCTCAAGAAGAAAACTATTTTTCTAACTATATACAAAATCTAAGATCCCCAACAGGAACTCTGACCATGCCCACCAACAGAAACTCTGGCCACACCCATTGCCTCCAAAGAAACTCCATTGCACCCTCCAACTCACACAAACTCTAACTACACCGTTAACTTCCATCGAATCACTGACCACACCCACACTTTTTCACAGACACACTGACCACGCCCATAAACTCCCTCAAACACACTGACCACACCCACCAACGCCCACAAACACACTGACCACACCCACCAACACCCATAAATACACTGACCACACCCACCAACTTCCCTAAACACACTGACCACACCCACCAACTTCCACAAACACACTGACCACACCCACCAACACCCATAAATACACTGACCACACCCACCAACTTCCCTAAACACACTGACCACACCCACCAACTTCCACAAACACACTGACAACACCCACCAACTCCCACAAACACACTGACCACACCCACCAACACACTGACCACACCCACAAACACACTGACCACACCCACAAACACACTGACCACACCCATCAACTCCCTTAAACACACTGACCACACTCACCAACTCCCACAAACACAATGGCCACACCCACCAGCTCACACAAACACCCTGACCACACCCATCAACTCCCACAAACACATTGACCTGCGCACCAACTCCCACAAACACACTGACCATGCCCACCAACTCCCACAAACACACTGACCACACCCACCAACACCCATAAACACACTGGCCACACCCACCAACTTCCCTAAACACACTGACCACACCCACCAACTTCACTAAACACACTGACCACACCCACCAACACACTAACCACACCCACAAACACACTGACCACACCCACAAACATACTGACCACACCCTTCAACTCCCTTAAACACACTGACCAACTCCCACAAACACAATGGCCACACCCACCAGCTCACACAAACACCCTGACCACACCCATCAACTCCCACAAGCACAGTGACCATGGTCACTAACTCCCACAGATAATTTGAAGTTATTTTAGTTTCTTTAAAAATGACATCATCTCACATGACCTGAATGTATTAGCTGAGATCTTCTGCTGCTGGCATGATGGTACCTTATGCTTTCCCGTTTTCAGGCACTGCAGAAGGTCATAGTGGAAGTGGATGAGCGAGGAAGCTTGGCTGCTCCGTCCTCCAGCAGCCTCCTCGTGGACACTCTTCCTCCGAGACTCACCATCAATCGACCGTTCCTGTTTCTTATCTATCAGGAGGCTACTAAGAGCCTGCTGCACCTGGGCCGTGTGATCGACCCTACTAAGAAGTAGCCATGTCTGCGTTCACGCTGTCTCCTGCAACATTAGCAAACCCTTTCTCCTGCGAGCTGATTAGTATGATGTTCACACCTGTATGTAATTAATGCAATGCAGTTTATTCAGCATCAGTAATATAAACGCTCACCGGTCACGTTAGCTGTATTTTATTATGCAATTCCCCAGTATTACATTTTACCATTTTACCACAGTGCTACTGAATTCTGGATTCTGATTGGTCAGGAGGTCACAGCAGCTTTTATATAATATATATATATATATATGTGCTCTGTATTTTCATGCACAAGGATGTGTTAGTGGATGACCTACATATGGGTTTGTTGATGTGGTGAAGTTCCTTGGAGATGATAGAAGGAGTCTCCAGCGTCCAGTTAATAACCTGACCTGATGATTTGGTGTTATATTAAAAGCTCTAAACAAACAGGAATCGGTTGATTTCTTACTTCTGTCAGTATTGCATGTGAAAAAAATAACACAGTTGGTGTTCACCATGGGATTTTATTGATTGGGTTCTGCGTCGGTGTGAATCACTTCGGTGCTTCGAAAGCACCAGGAACGATCTCACTGGTGGAAATGGAGAGTCCCAGAACTCCTAAAGGTGGTGCTCGGTCATAAAAATACACACTTTGATCCTAGCCAGTCGGAAAATATTATAAAACAAAGATCCTGCAAAGCATGCTATAATACAAAAAAAAAAAAAAAGAAAACCAAAATAAATGACAAAATAAATAAAGAACATCATTACCTATTACTCCTTTTTCTTTCTTTTGTTTTTGGACAAAATGATACAAGATTTGGTGCGGAATAAGGCAGAGATGGATCGATGTTTACTTGTGAGAAGGATCCTGGTGCCTCCTTGGTTCCTCCTCTACAGCCTGAGCATGAGAGTTCAGCAGGTTCTGCTCCAGAGGAGGAATGAGGGATGAACGCAGCGTCCTGAAGACGAACGCATTGCCATCTGGTTCTTCTTCAGGCTCCGTGTCAGAGTCCCCTCACCTGTACGGTACATCACTCCCTTCCAGACTGCATGCCGAACGAGTTGGACTTCCTTTGTCTAATACATACAGCGAGGTTCAGAAATAAAATTATGTTAACACTTTAAAGCAGTAATAAAAGATCAAATGTTTGCCAATAAAAATTTACTTAAATCCTTTTTCTTTTCATGTTGGTTGAATAATTAGTTTTAGATGTCAGGAGACAAATACTTAAGTAGTATTCAAGATTCATAGTTCGGTAGTCATGTGACCTTAATAACACCATAAAAGCACCTCTGAAGCATGGTGGTGGAAGCCTCCTGCTCAGAATTGACTTTGTCTTCTTGGTAACTACGTTGTTTTATAGAACAATAGACAAAGATGTAGTTTCTTATAGAAATAGGGTTAAAAACTGCTGTAGTAGGTAAGGAATAAAAAGACCAGCTGAGAATATTTTCCTTTAGAAAATCATAAAATGATTTTACACAAAATTTCGAAAAAAAAAGCAAGTCTTTAATATACCTTTAATTTTAACGTCATGCAGAATAAGAACCCCCACAGAACTGACCACGCCCATTTAAACCTGTATTAACACTAAGCACGCCCATTTAAACCTGTATTAACTCTAACCACGCCCATTTAAACCTGTATTAACTCTAACCACGCCCATTTAGACCTGTATTAAATCTAACCAAGCCCAATTAAAATCTGTATTAACTCTAACCACACCCATTTAAACATTTAATAACTCTAACCACACCTATTTATATCTGTATGAAAGCTAACCCCGCCCATTTAAACCTGTATTAACTCTAACCACGCACATTTAAACCTGTATTAAATCTAACCATGCCCATTTACACCTGTATTAACTCTAACCACGCCCATTTAAACCTGTATAAAATCTAACCACGCCCATTTAAACCTGCATTAACTCTAACCACACCCATTTAAACCTGTATTAACTCTAACCACGCCCATTTAAACCTGTATTAAATCTAACCATGCCCATTTACACCTGTATTAACTCTAACCACGCCCATTTAAACCTGTATTAACTCTAAGTACGCCCATTTAAACCTGCATTAACTTTTACCACGCTAATTTAAAGCTGTATTAACTAAAACAACGACATTTAAACCTGTATTAACTCTAACCACGCACATTTAAACCTGTATTAACTCTAACCATGCCCATTTAAACCTGTATTAACTCTAACCACGCCCATTTAAACCTGCATTAACTCTAACCACACCCATTTAAACCTGCATTAACTCTAACCACACCCATTTAAACCTGCATTAACTCTAACCACGCCCATTTAAACCTGTATTAACTCTAAGTACGCCCATTTAAACCTGTATTAACTCTAACCACGCCCATTTAAACCTGCATTAACTCTAACCACGCCTATTTAAACCTGTATTAACTCTAAGTACGGCCATTTAAACCTGTATTAACTCTAACCATGCCCATTTAAACCTGTATTAACTCTAACCACGCCCATTTAAACATGTATTAAATCTAACCACGCCCATTTAAACCTGTATTAACAATAACCACACCCATTTGAACCTGTATTAACTAACCACGCCTATTTAAATCTGCATTAACTCTAACCACACCCATTTAAATCTGCATTAACTCTAACCACACCCATTTAAACCTGCATTAACATTCTGGGCAACTTCTGCAACAGAACATGTTTTCGCTACAGTGTGAAGGACTTACATGGAGAGTTTTCTGGACTGTGTGTCTTTGCTGCTCGTGTTGCTGCGATGCTCTACAGAGCTGCTCGTGTTGCTGCGGATCAGCACAGGCATGGACGAGGTGGAGGGGGTCTGCGACAGCGACGGAGACGAGGACGCCGCAAAATGATGGGGTCTCAGGGCCTCATCTAGGTGACAGGAGGAAGGTTGTTAGACTGCAGAATTCGTTGGGAACCATGGGAAGGTGTAGAAGAGTTCTCCTGATGCTGCGTTTCAGCTTGCTTTCTATAACAAGATAATACACTGCATGGCTAAAAGTATTGGGACACCTGACACCTGCCAATAATTTTCCAGCCATATGAGGTTCAAAACTGCTTCACCCTTCACTTGACCCAAACCTGTTCCAGCATGACAACGCCTCTGTGCTCAAAGCCAGGTCACTGAAGATATGCTTTCCATGGATTGGAAATGTGTGGAAGATCTCCTACTATAGAGCTCTAACTCTATTTGGGGTGAATGTGAACGCTGACTGCACCCCAGGCCTCCTCACCTCACCTACATCAGTACCTTTTTTTTAATAAACCCTTGTGGCTAAATGAATATAATATAATATAATATAATATAATATAATATAATATAATATAATATAATATAATATAATATAATATAATATAATATATACTTGTACATATATATAAATATGTGTAAAAAATGTATAAATAATAAGCATAATTACCATTCATTGTTATTATAGAGCTCTTTGCTGATCCAGGACAACTTCCTGACTCCTTCACTTTTCTGAGGAATTGTAAAAATGGTGTGTTAATGAAATATAATGACACTTGTTATAACATCTATTACAGTCTACATCGCAAGACCTTGAACTCGATGGGGCAATTTCAGAATCAACATTTTTTTAATTCAAAAGATATGACTGAGGAATTTCCCCAAAATGTGAATGACTGTTGGAATTCTGTTCAACTTCAGAATGAAGAAGATGTAAAGAGAAGCTGGTCTACTCACAGGCTTTTCTCAGAGTTGGACATTTTGGGAGTGCTCGGGTGGCTACTGAGGGAACGACTGCGGGCCAGTTTAGCTCTCCGCATCTCCTTACCTGGAATCATCACCATCATCATTGTTATCATAGTCATCATCATCATCATCATCATTATCACCACCACCACCACTATCATCATCATCATCACCAACTCTTTATCATTTGATCACCATCACAACCATCACCATAATCATCATCACCACCACCACCATCATAATCATTATCATCACCACCACCACCATCATAATCATTATCATCACCACCACCACCACCACCATCATAATCATTATCATCACCACCACCACCATCATAATCATTATCATCACCACCACCACCATCATAATCATTATCATCACCACCACCACCATCATAATCATTATCATCACCACCACCACTCAACTCTTTATCATTTGATCACCATCACAACCATCACCATAATTATCACCACCACCACCACCACCATCATAATCATTATCATCACCACCACCACCATCATAATCATTATCATCACCACCACCACCACCACCATCATAATCATTATCATTACCACCACCACCACCACCATCATCATCATCACCAACTCTTTATCATTTGATCACCATCACAACCATCACCATAATCATCCTCACCACCACCATCATAATTATTATCATCACCACCACCACCACCACCACCATCATAATCATTATCATCATCACCACCACCACCACCATCATCATCATCACCAACTCTTTATCATTTGATCACCATCACAACCATCACCATAATCATCCTCACCACCACCACCATCACCACCACCACTATCATCATCACCACCACCACCATCATCATCATCATCATCATCAACTTCATTATTATTTGATCACCATCACCACCATCACCCTTATCATCATCATCACCACCACCACCACCACCACCACTATCATCATCATTATTATCACCACCCTCACTATCATCACCACCACCCCCACCACCACCATCATCACCATCACTATAATCACCACCACCACCATCATCACCACCTCCACTATAATCATCATCATCACCACCACCACCATCATAATCATTATCATCACCACCACCACCACCACCATCATCATCACCAACTCTTTATCATTTGATCACCATCACAACCATCACCATAATCATCCTCACCACCACCACCATCACCACCACCATCATCATCATCACCACCACCACATCATCATCATCATCATCAACTTCATTATTATTTGATCACCATCACCACCATCACCCTTATCATCATCATCACCACCACCACCACCACCACCACCACTATCATCATCATTATTATCACCACCATCACTATCATCACCACCACCACCCCCACCACCACCATCATCACCATCACTATAATCACCACCACCACCACCACCATCACCACCTCCACTATAATCATCATTATCATCACCAACTTCATTATTATATAATCATCATCATCATCATCACAATCACCATCATCACCAACTTCATTATCATCAGTCATTATCACCACCATCATCATTATCCTCATTATCATCATCATCACCATCGTCATCACCAACTTCAATATTATATGATCACCACCACCACTATCACCATCATAATTATTATTTTCACCATCATCACCACCAACTTCATTATCAGATAATCATCACCACCACCACCACCATCATCATCATCATAACCATCACCACCATTACCATCATTATCATCACCACCACCACCACTATCATCGTCATTATCATCACTAACACCATTCTCATCATCTTCACACCACATCCTCTCTATAAGAGCTCACACTAACCAGCAGATGTGGACAGAGTGGCTCCAGATGTGGACCCTGACATTCCTTTGGTTCCAGACAGTCCTGCTTTGCTGTCTCGTCCTGTGCAGAACATCAGATCATTACTCAGTTCAGTTCTCCATTCTGATTGGTCAGAAGGTCCAGAAATGAGAACACGTGTGTAATCACTGATACGGTGACATTTTCTATAAGTTCACGGTCATTAATGTGCTGCAGCTGAAAGGAGTCTCCAGCTTCATCTGTTTGATGATCTTATCGTCCCGTTGTTGATTATTTAACTCCGGCAGCGTGACCCTGAGTTAGCGAGAAGCTGATGATGGTGATTACTTACTCTTTTTGTCACTGTGCTTCTCTCCAGACAGCTTGGCTTCACTCTGCTGACGTTCTAGCAGTTCCTGAGGATCACACATAAAGACTGACTGATCAGCTACCCTCGGCATGGAGCAATGGTTATAATGAGGGTTTGATTTGTCTGGAAATGTTTCTCTGGTGTCGAAACAACTGACTGCTTGGGGGTTCTGATCGCTCTTCCTGCTTCCTGATCTGACTGCTGGTTCCCTCGTCTTGCTCCTGCCTGCTATTGGAACCTGATACTGATTTTGGATTATGGATATTACAACAATATTTCACGACCATGAAGATCTGCTTTCTATGGGTTGGAGTAAAAGGTCTCCTGCTATAGAGCTCCAACCCTATTGAGATACATTTTTCTCTTGTTCCTCTTCTACATGTCTGATCTCTCACAATTTCCAGCCTGCTGTTCCTCTTCTACATGTCTGATGTCTAAACATTTTCC